>JAANIC010006100.1:399021-561805 GCA_017607545.1 Acromyrmex charruanus
ACCATGGTTCATCACCCGTAACAATTGATTTTAGGAAGTTTGGATTATTTTCTGCGGCTGCAACGCTGTCTCTGGAATAATTGATTCTCGCTGATTTTTGATCGCTTCTTAATGTGTGTGGAACAAACTTCGCACAAACCTTCGTTTTACCCAAATCTTCATGTAATATGGTTCGAATCGTTTCTCTACTGATATTTAAAGCCTCCTCCATCATTTTTAGTGATGCGTTGCGATCGTTTGCAACAAAATCACGTACTTTTTCGATCATTTCGGGTGTTCGAACCAAAATTGGCCGTCCTGATTTTTTTGTCATCTTCAAGGGTCTCTCTGCCAAAAAACGCTTATGCCACTCAAAAACAGCTGTACGACCTAGACATTGACTGCCGTAAACTTGTTACATCGATCGGAATGTTTCTGATGCACTTTTACCAAGTTTTGTGTTAAATTTAATCACTGCTCTTTGTTCCATATTAAAATTTCTACCTCGACCAAAATCTTGTTTAACATGAACTGTCATATCTTCGTTATATGTCAACCAAAATGAATGAAACTTTGACAGATGATAGCAAAATGTTCAACCTTTAAAATGCATGTTTGAACGCACAGATGTCGCCACTGGTTGCTGAGATGGTGGTTCGTGTCCGGGAACATATTTGTCGCACTGTGTGTATATATATATATATATATATACAATATATACAAGCGCCGAATTTATACCGAAGATTTGAATTTCACTCTAAAATTTTAGGGACATATTCTCGAAGAGTTGTAGTATCAATTTATGAAAAAAAAATCGACTTTTTTAATCCTATAATGTAAGAGACCCTCTTAATCCAATGATTGTCCCCACTTTTTTGGCATAGGGGATGTCTAGAAAAATAATTTAAGTAGCGGCCAAAAAAGGTGGGTTTATGATACCAATTATGAATGAACTTTCCTTTTTTAATCAGGCAAGCATCAACAAAATTTAAAGTGACACCACCTATTTCGATTGTAAATTTTAATCTGGGGTGATATGAGTTGAACGTGTTCACTAATGTATCAATATGCGACGCATCATATGTTTATGCAATGTCATCAACATATCTTACATAAAGAGAAATTGGAAGACTCTGTAATGCTTTTGTCTCTAAATCTTGCATAACAATATCTGATATAATAGGTGATAATGGTAAACTTATCGGTCCGAAAGTCTATTTGTAAAATTTTGTTGTTGAAGCTAAAATATGTTAAATTGAGAACTAATTCTAAAGTTTATTCATTACAGCAAATTGAAAATTGGATAAAAAAGATCGGTTAAAATTATCGTGTTTCATCACATCGAAGAGTCTATTAGATTGACTATTATCACATTTTTGGTTAGATTTTACGCATATTTAATTTGGAATTATTATATTTTATATTGATAAGGATCCAAAACAAAGGGTCAAAACATTTATTATTGTACTATTGTTGTTTACTTTATTAAACACACGAGAATAAAAAGAAATCTGTGCACCCAACAACTCTGATTGGCTTATATATATATTTTTTATTGATTTAATTATTATTTGTTCTTTTTAAGACTATATAACTTTTGAGACATAGTATTCTACATGTTTTATATCGCGCGCGCGCGCATGTATTATTAAGATTTATTTGTAACAAAAATATATTTAAAATTATATTTAAATAACTATACACAGCAATTTTAGAATAAAAAATATGTATATGAAAATAATAACATACCCAGACGTCAGCTCTTGGACCATCATAATGTTTTCCTTCAAAAATTTCAGGTGCAGCATATGGTGGTGAACCACACCATGTACTAAGTGGAACACCAGGTGTATATTCATTACTAAAGCCAAAATCAGCAATTTTTATATTATTGTCTGCATCAAGTAACAAATTTTCAGCCTAAAAATAAGTGGGAGATACTAATTATATTCATACAATATGCAAATGATTTGTAATAAATTTTATTAATAATTAAAATCATAGAACATCCAATTTTAATATAACATAACAAATAGACCTTAAGATCTCGATGAACTACTCTTTGTTGATGCAGATAATGAACGGCAAGTACAATCTGACGGAAAACTCTTCGTGCCTCTGGTTCTGCCATTCTACCATTTCGAACAAGATGATCAAATATTTCACCACCAGGAGCATATTCTGTCACTAAATATATCATTTTCTCTGTTTCCATTACTTGATACAGTCTTATAATGTGTGGATGTCGTAATCTTTTCATTATATGTACTTCACGAAAAATTTTTGCTAAATTTTCCTCATTTAGTTTAGTTTTATCTATTATCTTTATAGCAACCTATAACAATATAAACACAATATCAATGTAACTTAAAGATAAATGGTATGCAAAAGATTCCAATTAAAAAAAGTAAAGGTTTTGAAAAAAACTACAACTTGTTAACTCTTAATACACACCGTAGTTTTGGACACCCTTATTATACATGTTCGGTTCATTAGTATTCTCAATTAATTTTCATTACTCTTACAAGTATATAAAAATTGTTAAACAATTTTTACGTATATTTTGACATCTTTAGAAAGTAATTGTGCAATTGTATATTCATAATAAATTGTAGATAAATTGTTATAACTAAATATAGTTAACAGAATAAGAAAAATACACTGTTCCAGAAAAATGTAAAACTCTGAAACAAAAAAGTTTAAAGGAAAAATATGATTTAATATCTTAAATTGACATTCCAAATTATAAAAAAAAAATGGTTCAAGTGTTGGCTGTCCAAAAAATTTTATGTTATTGAGTAACCCGCAAAATAATGTTTTTTTAATATGCATAAATGGCTATAAATTGAAGATTTTGCATTTACACACATTTTAAACAATACATTTTATTATTGCTATAGTTTAAAAAAAAACTTATAATTTATTAGGAAAATATTCTTTATAACATTACAGACATAATATATAATATTACTGACATTTAACACAAAGATGCCAAAAACCATTATATTTTTAAAGACTAACGTTGTTCTAGGTTAAAGATAAGTTGTTCTATTTGTTAAAGATTAACGTTGTTAAATTCTTTTTTTTTTTAATAATTCGCGAAATATTCCTGCAATACAACCAAGAATTAGTTGAAAATAAAAAAAAATAAAAATTTTTTACAAAAAATGTACACTCTATATACACGTTGAGTCATTTGTAACCCAGAAGTGAACTTCGGAGTTATGTCAGTTAAATAATACGTACGAATTGAGGTCGACAATGCACAAAACTTGTTCTCTAGATGTCAAACTTTTTTTAGAAATAGAAAAGTGATCGGTATTTGAGCAGGTACTCTTATTTCAAATAAAAGAAATGCGCAGAATACACGTATGATCTAAAGATGTGTATTAAGGGTTAATAATACAGTAAATTAGGGGAAAGAAAATAATGTAAATAAATAAATATTTATATAATCTTATGCGTATTTATTTAACAAATTAGTTTTAATACTCTCCAGTCACATTATTATAAGAGAAATAAATAATGTAATTTACAACAGCTAAGATAAGATTTTTAGATCTCATTTTGGTAAATATTTACTTTTACATAGCCAGCACCAATGACTTTCAAATAATCTTGACATTAACCTTCATCCTCAAGGATGTCAAAGTCATCAACTTTTTCTATCGTTTGTTGTTCATTGACAAAAGTTTGTTATTATTAACAAAACAATTTTAATAAATAGCACATAATTTTTGAACATAAGATACAAATTTCTGAACTCTTTCAGACAGGGAGGAGTGAGGGAGGAACCTTAAATAGCAGGAAAATCAAATGCCCCTGCATAAGAAAAAATTTGGAACAGCTGATTCCTCAGCAACGAAATCATACCAACTGCATTGACTCCAGTGTGAAGCTGCCACGACTCTAACTTAGCAGTGACAGGATTCGACTTTTCGCGAGTTCTTCTAACGATTTAATGAGGCGCACATGCTCTACTGGCGCATGCTCCACAGATGACGATACATATCGCATCGCACCACGTATTTTATTCGTATACGAATGAAAACCACAACACATCACTCTACGCTGGAACCGGGATAGCTCCAGTGTGAGCGCTACGGGGTCTGTGTATGCATCCGATTCGTGCCTACTCCAGGAGTTCCGAATAAAAATTTTTCATCCGAGTAAAGGTATCTTCTAATATGACGTTCATTTAATTGTTCAGATTATTAAAATTAATAACATAAAATAAATTAATGATAATTATTATGTTGTTTGAGTAATTCTCATTAATAAAATTCATATATATTATCGTTTCCTTTTTTACATTAATATATTAATTATTATTTATACAGAAAAAATAATGTAAATAAAAAATGTATATAATCACTTACAAAGTTCAAACTTTGTTTTCCTCTTAAATAGTGGCACGTACTGTCCCGTCTTTTTCTTGTGTTTTATAATAATAAATAAAATAACCTTAAATCACTTATGACAAATCTATCATAGAATGAGTAGATGATGGACTTTTCTGCGCATGATGAGCAAAATTCGCCTCAGTCTCGAATGCGGCGAAAATTATCATCCAGGCGTTCTTCTCAACCCATTCTGAATGACGCTAAATCAACATCTGGATAAATCGCCCGGTAAAACCGAATGCTTCTGAGAAAAAGTTGTCGTCTGGACGTTTATTCGGAACACACCCCTCTTTTCGTTTGTTTCATATAGGATCACTCATTGAACTGAACTCGCTCGAATTGGTACTATCAGATCTAAAATTTTGTCCTGTTTAGACAAGAGGAGAGATGAGGTAAACCTCACTTCTCGTGAAAAGTTGTCCCTGAGCAGGGAGGAGGTAGACCTTGCTTCGCGTGGAAAGTCGAACAACCCTAGTCTGGGTGTGGGGTGGACCTGGCTTAAAGTGAAATGTCTATTTTATCCCATTTTTCAGTATAAAAGAAAAGCATTATGTAAATTATACATACAGCAGAGTACACGTAGTAATATATAATAAAATATCTTATGCCCAAAAATTATATATTGCTTTGTTAATAACTGTTCAATGAACAAGTGACAGAAAAGGTTGATGATTTTGACTTTTTTGATGGTCAATGTCAAAATCATTTGAGTCATTTTGAGCTGTGTAAATATTTACTCTCATTTTTATTATTTGGTAATCGTGCCTTTTATAATATAATGACTGCAAAATGTGGATTTTAGTAAACATACAACATAATCAGAAAGTTTTATCCCATTTTCCCACAAATATTTCGTATCTTTCGGTCCAACAAAGGAATTTTTCTGGATTCAACTTGCCTAAAGGGTTAAGACTCATGAGAAGCGCAAATTGATAGACCACGAAGAACTTTCGAAAGACATTCACTTGTAGTATTTTTTTTTCAACACTATTATAAAATTATTTCCTCTTTTACAAATTTTATTTCCCGTTGTGATAATTTAGTTATAATTGATTCTCGTAGCTATGATAATATTAATACTTAAAGATATGTTATCTCGTTACTTCTCGCACTCGCGATTATTTTTAATCGCGACTTATTATTAATAATCGATTTGTTATCGAGTTGATACCGGACACTCGCGTAACGTGTTAATTAAATTCACTGTACAAAATCCCGCTGCCCACAATTAGATAGCCAAATATAAAGAACCGCAATGTCATGTTATTGCGCATTTTGACAATCGGTATGACCAATGATCATTCTCGATAACAGATAACTTTATCCGCGCTTTATGGATTGTAAACTTGCAATCTTACATTTCCGTGGCTCATTGCTGAAATGCAAGGCTTAAATGTGATAGCAATTTTGCATTTCCGCAAAGCTCGATCGTTGCTGTGCCAAAATGCAAGACTTAATCTAGCTTTCGGGCTACAACACACTTTCCCCATTGAGAAAGAAAAATGATGGAATGGAGTTTTTTTTCAAATTTTATTACACATATCTTAGAAACATGTACTTTAATTGCGTTTCAAAATAAATCTCTAAATAAATGAAATTCATTGTCTGCATCTAAATCTAGCGATACAGTTTTTTAGATTTGGTCCGTTTCTTTTTTAATGTGGATATTATTATTACAATTATTATTACTATTATTATAAACGTGGTAAATCCGCTTGTTGCCGTTGAAATAATAAAGTGTTTTAACTGAAAGAATAGGATTTTATTTTCATTTGTTTTATTTAATTTAACTTCTAAATTTTTTTAGTTCCTAGGGATCTCGGATAATCTTTTTATTTTTATTTGTTCCTCTGTGTTCGTTTTACTTTATGAAGTTTATAATAATAAAACATTGTATTCTGGCAAATATGCATCTATGTTCGCTTCATGCAGTTTTCTTAGATTTTGGGTGCCGATATTCACTGCCAGTGCTGAAACTACACTTTGTTCAACGAAAGAATGATCTCGGTTTGCACATAGGAGGCGATGTAACGCTATACAACGCTATGAAGACCGTCGCAAAACGAACGAGTTTTCGTCCGATCCGAAGTCATTCTCTTGTTGAACGGAATATATACAGTATACGTTACGTGCGCTATAGATTTTCAACATTGGCAGTGAATATCGGAACCTTTATTAATGAGTCTGGTTACCAGTTTACAATTGTTTTCTAGCTTTTGCCTGTTTCAATCGTTTTTTTTATTTCTCCGTGGTCTTTACATTAAATCATAATTTATTTATTTCGTTGATACTGAATATAATCAAGAGTATGAATTACTTAAGACTGTTCATATAATGCAATTTGACATTGTGTATTTTATGTTATAATCTTTGTTTCTAAATACATTTCAATTTCGCAGATAGAATCGTTATTTATGCAGTGTATTAGCAAACTACGAGAACACAAGTATTCTAAGCTCCAATAAGCAATCGTTATCTCTTAATTATAACCAATATTTTGATAACTTTAAGTAAAAAAAAAATAATTTTATTTATTTTTGTCATTATCAAATTCATTTTATAAAGGAAACTTAGAAATTTTGAAAAATATTTCAAAAAGATATACATTTTTTATTTATAAATCTATCTATATGATAGAGCGTCATACATATTTCGATATAATTCCGATTATATGACAGTAATATTATAAATATTTTATAGGATATCTTGGGCGCGATGTTTATTATGGTCTGTGAACTCCGAGATATATTATTTATTCTCAATAAAAATGTTTTTGTTTTATCTATAGGTTAAACAAAGACGCCCATCGTATAAGTCGTGGACTAAGTGCACAATCGTAGCAATTATTTTTATAGATTTGTTTTTTCTTGTAGGTTTGCAAGCTATGTGCTATGATAATACAGAGTAAAAGTGAATACGAAATGAAAATATTCGTAATTATATTTAAAAAATATTCATTCAATTGGAATAAAAAAATATTTATTTGTTTCTTAATGAATAAAAAAAAAATGTATTTGAATAAGTATTNGGTTTGCAAGCTATGTGCTATGATAATACAGAGTAAAAGTGAATACGAAATGAAAATATTCGTAATTATATTTAAAATATATATTTATTCAAATGGAATGAAAAAATATTTATTCATTTCTTAATGAATAAAAAAGAAATGTATTCGAATGAGTATTTTCATTCATTTTTATTAATTTATTTGAATATTAGGTATATTCATCGGACACACTAATCTGATTGCAAAAGGCTACGAACAATGGTGCCAGATTCCAGTTTACATTACTTGGCAACACGTGCGGGAAGAGGTGCTGGGGGTAGTTGCTCTATAGCTTAACCCCATGTACTCAACTATAACTATAGCTATTGGCATCTATCCACACTCCCACCAAGCGGTAGCGCAAGCCGAAATCTAGCATCAATAGACTTGCGAAAGGTGCTGCCAAGCCTCATGATAGGTCTGTTTTTTATTGCTGCACTTTCTGAACTGGTACACACAGTGCAATAAGTTGAAGTAAAACAAATATACATTTGTTTCACTTCAACTTATTGCACCGATTTAGAGTAAAGCAATAAAAAATATCTGTTGCATATTACGTGCGTAAAGATAAACGTAGACGGTGTTACGTGCCACGTAACTATTGTTGAGTCACGTAATTAACATAAAGTTTTTTCTATTCATGCTCTCCTAAATATTCCTGACAATCTTATTTTCAGCTGTTCATCTTACTAGCTTTACCTATCGTTTTTGCCTTTTAACCTTTTTTTTATCTACCTTTAAGTGCCCTTTTGAAATTCAGTCTTACAAATATTTTATGATCCATGTCTGAACGGATTCTTGAGTCATCGACACGTTTCTTAGTTTCCTTTATCGCTTTCACGCTTTATATTCTTGTTACTCGAAAAATCTCACGTTATTGGTTAAGGTTGATAGAAAACTCCACCTCTTTAGTCGAAGTCCTTCTAACTCCGTTCGAGTCAGTCTAATTTCGTAAGTCGTACTTACAACACTTATAACATCGTCTTTACTCGCTAGTATGTAAGCTTGTATCATCGTTGAATAAAGTTCATCAGAAGACAGTTGTAGAACCTTTTATTTTATATTGTGACATCTCGTGCTCGTAACAATTGGTGGCAGCGATACTTAACTGTCGAGAAGATCACGGCTTGAAACAATCTTGCTTTGGAATAATCTTCAAGTAAAGATTAATCAACGAGGAGACATATTGCCGAAAGAAATCCGAATCGAGAAAACCTCACAATTCAGTAAGAACATTGAGATAGAAGACTGAAGGCTGTCAGCAATTTTCTTTTACAAGCAAATGCAGTAGATACGTTACTGTTCCAGCTCAAATCCCACGATAAAACTCTGGTGGAATACATACAGCAATAGCTTACGCTGATCTTCATCTGAAGAAAAAGTGTTAAGGAGCTGTAGCATCGCAAACGTTAACGGGACGAAAACAGCGAGGAAGCGGCATAAGCATCTCTGACGGAACGTGACAGTTTCTTCTGGACGGAGCTAGCGGCAACGACAAGACTCTGTGGACAGCTAATACATAAAAAGGCTCATCAAATCTTGAATATCTCTCTCATCGCATCTTGGACATCTCAGTCATTGGACTTTGGACATCTCAGACATCGAATCTTCGACCAACGGCAGACATCAACCATGCTATATATTGTACTACTGTAAGTCTTTATGAATTGTTGTAATCCTACATTATAAGTCAGATACTTCGGACGAAAGTAATTCGATAGATAGCTTCGAATCCAATTGCGTACTTTTATCGTTATTCATGAACGATCAAGCGTCATCACAGTTAGGATCTCACATCGAAAATAACAATCGAAAATTCACATAAATGGAGACCAACAAAGTCGAAGATCCTCGACTTCGACAACTAATGTTACTTTCCGTTCGCCATGGTTTAAATCTCTCTCTCTCTCTCTCTCTCTCTCTCTCTCTCTCTCTCTCTCTCTCTCTCTCTCTCTTTTGTCTGTTTTTAATGGAAAAAATATTCCAGTCCATCAATTCATATCCGATTATAAAGGAGTTTTAGAATTTGTTCGAGAGCGAGACAAAGCGAGAGCGATAGAGAAAGAATTTGAGCGAGAAGGCGTTTTGAACTAAAGTTTGACTTACGCGAATCTTCGATCACAAGTCGAACGCGGCGGTTTTCTTGCGGCGAAGAGTCTCAAAGGCGATTACACTTATTGCGGAGCGTTAACTTTGACCGAAGAAGAAGGATCACTGTTCGATTCTGCCTTTTATCTATTTTGTAGAACAAAAGCTTCCTTTTTCAATCGAAAATGAGATTCTCGAAAAATTATAAAAGTTGAGGTGACCCCATGATTCGGGCAGCGATTGGCAATTCTCGACTACGACGACCAAGCGGTACGCTATTGCCATGCGCGCCTGCCAAATCAGGAATTCTGATTGGGGTATCAGTATTACGCGTTTCGCGTCACGCAAGCGCGCATGCGCTGTGACCGATCCGAATTTGATTGCCGTTTTAGCGGTTGGTTTTTTGTGTACGTATAACATGCGGCTTTATTTTTTTGACTTTATCAACTAGGTGATTGTCAAGTTTGTTTTTTTGGAAACTTCTAGAAACATTTGAACTTGTTCTAGAAATTTCCAATCCACATGTCGCACGTACACCGAATCTGCGAAAACTGTTTTTTCCGATGCATCTCGAACAGAACTAATAGAGCCGGAAGAAAGATTACTTTTCTTTAGAGCGATCCTTCAAACTAAATTAACGGGCGATGCCGCATTAATTAAATCCGTGTACACAATAACGAATCTTGAGGAATTATGTGAGACATTTATAAAAGAATTCGGCAACTATAAAACGTTTGAACAGTGAGAATTAGAAATAGGGAACCTTAGATAGAACAGAGATGAATCTATTGAAAAATATATTACTCGAATTAGAAAATTAAATTCCGATATGATTATTGCGATCTCCAATTATCCTGATCAGGCAGCAAGAACAAGAATAAGAGTTTTTGCAACCAATAAATTAATAGATCATTTCATAGGCGGACTCCATAGAAATGTTAGTCAACATCTCCTAGCGCAAAAATTTAATATTTTGGAAGATACGATAGAGGGTACTGTAAGATATTTATTAAAAAATCACAATATCACGCGGAAAGATTTAAAGAAAATAGATTTAACCGACCAGGTTAATAAAAATTGTAATTATTGCAAAAAGATAGGTCATTCTGAAAACGAATATAGGAAAAGACCTTTCACGAAATAGAAATGGAAATCACAATTTCCAATATAATAATAATGATAAACGTGATTGTGTGCAAAATTTCGATAACAATTCTGGATCCAACAACAGTATTCAAGCTAATAAGTATCACGCATAATAAACAAAATTATAATAATCATTATAATCCAAATAATTCACCATTATTAAATTATTATCGTCAAAGCAATACTCAGTTTAATCAAAATTTAAACTACCAAGCGAAGAGCGCGCAACGCCAAGGCCAGTCCTCGAGTCATGCGAATCCAGTTTATCTAATAGAACCGGAGTTCGAACTTACACAATCGGACTCCTGAGCAAACTCCTGAAATGTTGTCTGTATTCCCTTCAACGAATTCAGAAATCCAACGGATAGATTCTTGTTAAACACGGGAGCCGATTATATTATAAATATAATAAAAGCAAGTGCTTTACATCATGACACATTAGTATACCAAGATAATAAAGTTGAAATACAGGGCATTACGGAAGAAAAATAGCAAACTCTCGGAACCATATATTTAAATTCAGAAAACGGTATTCACGAATTTCACGTAGTATCGAGTAAATTTCCGTTGAAAGAACAAGGCATCATAGGCAGATTCAACCTTGAAAATGCGAAGATAGATTTTGAAAAACAAATAGTTACAATCCAAAACAATGAAGTAATATTCATTAGAATATTGTTACGCGCTCTCTAAATATAAGACCGTATGTACAGAGCAGGACAACTCTCGCACACGCACACGCACACACACGCACACACACCACACACACCACACACACCATACACACCATACACACACACACACACACACACACACACACACACACACACACACACACACACACACACCTATACGCTATTCTATTACGAACGAGATAGCGATGAAAGAAAGGGCGAAAAGTCTATAATCCAGGCATCGTTGCGTCATCAAAGGTCCCGCGAACCGGCGCGTCTTCGCTGCGACAACAAAGGTTCCGCCGTGTCTTTCATCCCCGCCGAAAGGGGACCGGTGATATATCCGTCCAGTAGAGTTCGACAAAAACAAGGCTCGGGCCTTTTCAACAGGACGCGGAAAATATCGAACCTATCGAAGATCGTCCGCGAGGCCAAGCGAACTCATCAGTCGTGAGAGGTATGCGGTCCTATACGCACCTGTGCGAGAGTAAAATCAGAAAATCATTTTCGTGGCATCAAGGCGATATCTCCCCAGGCGTTGCTCTAAAAGAGCTCAGTATCTGCCTCAAGCGTCGCCACTCGGTCCAGGGCTTCGGCTCCTAGGCACTAACAAGGGTACATGCCTACTAGTCATTAAAGCGAAACGATCGCGGTCCGAGAAGATCGCATGCAAGTGAACCATCGGCGAAAACCTCTTGTAAACTCAGTTCACTGTGTAATACTACAATAAACGAAAATTATAACTGTGTTTTTCTTGTGAATTTATTGTGAAACAAACATCTCGAGACTCATACGAAACCACAGTGCAATCGGACGTGCCGGCTGTACTGATAAAAGACCAAACATTTTGGTGCCTCCTGTGAGGTTTCACGAGCTCAATATCAGAGGACACAGACAGAGGATACAGGCGGTGGTCCAGATTCTGTGAGAGAGTCATCGGCCGCATATAGTCAAGCCGGATTTGACAGATCAACCACAAATCCAGCACATCCCACGCACAGGCTCACAGACTAACGTAAGTCATTCGATTACGCTTCAAGTACAAATTACACAACAATGGCCGACAGGCTCAAATTCCTCACACAAAAGCGAACTTCTCTAAAATCCCAAATAACTTATCGAACCTCCTTGACAAGGGTCAGATTAAATAACGCCGCGTTAAAGTTACGAATCGCGCGATTACCGACCTATACAACGCTTTCGAAAAGCATAACGACGAGCTCGCTCTCGTAGATTCGAACGACGCTCACCAAGATGAGTTCATTCATATCCAAGAGCAGTTTTATGCCGTCGCGGGCAGAGTTAATGAGATTCTAAACGCGGCGGATTCAACGAACAGCGGTCTGTCAAACATTGACCAGCGAAGCAATACCACCGATAACTCGACCACAATGAAAACACGGCGAATAAAGACGCGCCGTTATCCACGTTCGACGGCAAGGTCGAAAATTGATTATCATTTAAAAACGCGTTTCGTAATATGATAGGATCGCGAAACGATTTATCTGATATAGATAAGTTACATTATCTAAAATCAAGTCTAACCGGGGCGGCGGCCAACAAAACGAAAATATTCGAGATCGACGGAATAAATTATTCTAAGGTATGAGAACTATTAGAGCAATCATACGAGGTTAGACGTATTTTAATTTTGCGACATCTCTCCTTAATCATGGGCATGTCCTGATTGAAGAGGGAGTCTTCAAGCGGTCTATCTAAGATCGCGGACGATACCCAACAACACGTCGCGTCGTTTGCATTGAATGCACTGCGAGTTTCCGTCAGTCCCAAAGTGCTCGTTCACATGTTGGAGAGTAAATAACCAAAGAATACTTTGGAAAAATAGGAAGCAACTCTCGACAGAGCCGAATTCCCTAAGCTCGATGAAATGTACGAGTTTTTATATAAAACCGCGGTATGCGCGTCGAAGCGAGAAAGATCAAAGGTTGCGGAAACGGAGAGAAACAAAGGCCCCCCCGTTAAAAAGAAAAATCACGCCGCGAATAAGGCTTTCTTCTAAACGCGTCGCGCGCGTGTATAGCATGTAAAACAAAGAAACTCCCGTTATACAAATGCGACGCATTCAAGTGCCTGTCAATACCTAAGCGTATTGAACTCGCAAAGTGTTATAATTGTTTGCGATTACACCGGGACAGCCCCTGTAAGTTCTCGAGTTGCATCATTTGCCGGAAGCGCCACAACACGCTCTTGTATCTCGAAAATTACACGACCGCGGGCCAATTCGGCACAGCGACATCTGAGACTGCCTCAACCAACTGACTATCGCCGTCGGCCGGAAAAGGGACGATAAGCCTCGCGTCAAGCTTACACAGTGCATTTACGACGCAGTTGCTGACAAGCGCGCTGATATACATTAGTGATTACAAAAATAAATTTGTCAAATGTCGCGCCTTGCTGGACACGTGCTCGACCGCTAATTTCATCTCTGAATCCGTCGTCAAGCGCTTAGGTATTCCCGTGATTGCGAGCTCTACGTCGATCGGTGTCATTAATGCCACAAGTACTAAATCGAGGGGCATCGTACGCATCACTGTGCAGTCAATACATGATGGCTTTAGCAAGGAGTTAACGTGCTTGACGATCCCAGCCATAGTAGACTCGATCCCGTCTGAAGATTTTCCGCAAGAATCTATGAACATATCGTCGAATATTAAGTTGGCCGATCCAAACTTTCATTTGCCACAGCCAGTCGATTTACTAATCGGATCAGAGACGACTGTATCATTATTCTGTATCGGTCAGATTAACTTATCACACGCGGGTCACGATTTATATATACAGAAAACGCGACTCGGTTGAATGGTCGCTGGTAGCAATTCGTTTTGTTCCTCTTCAAAATCGGTGACCTGTCAGCTGACCGATTTAGAGAATCAAATCACTAAATTCTGGACGATCGAGGAGATTTCGGAGACGCACCCGAAATCCAAAAAAGAGATCGCATGCGAAGCACATTTCACGAAAACGATTTCTCGCAACGCTGACGGAAGATACACAGTCTCGCTGCCGTTTCGTAATACGCGTGAGCACCTTGGAGAGTCGCGAAGTCTGGCACTTAAACGCTTCCTGACATTGGAACGAAAGTTTGATCGAAATGCGGCATTTAAAGATGAATATACGCGAGTGTTCGAACAATATGTTATATCGAATCATATATCAGCGGTAGATGATACTGAAACCGACGGATATTACATGCCGCATCACGCGGTTGTCAAGGAGTCGAGCGATATCACCAAACTCAGGATAGTCTTCGACGCTTCGGCAAAAACGACCGCCGGTGTGTCTCTGAATGATGTGTTGATGGTAGGGCCGATACAGAACACGCTATTTGCACATTTGATTCGTTTTCGAACTTACGAATATGCAGTAACCGCAGACATCGGAAAAATGTATTTACAGGTATTGATACACGATAGTGAATGAAAATATCAACGCGTATTGTGGCGTAAAAACGATAAAGTCGAGACCTTCCAACTTAATACCCTCGCGTTCGGCGTGTCATCTTCACCTTTTCTAGCAACCTGCACTCTCCAACAGTTGGCGGACGATGAATGCCACGATTTTCCCAGGGCGGCCGAGATACTCAAAACGCATTTATCCGTAGACAACTTATTGTCAGGGGCGAATAATATTGAAGAAGTACGAGTGATTAGAGACGATATTACCGCTCTACTCGCTCATAGAGGTTTTAATATTAGGCAGTGGACATCGAATGATGAGTGCGTTACCAGGGATGTGCCGACGCGCGCGCTACACGCAAGCCTCGCACAGACCGTTCTCTAAAGACGTTGGGGATATCGTGGAGTATACCTAATGACGAAATATATTATATGACTAATCCGATTAAGATCTCCGAGAGGCTCACGAAGAGAGGTGTGCTATCTGCTAAGATCGCTAAGATCTTTGACGCGTTGAGTTTATTGGGACCGGCGGTCTTATATGCGAAAAAACTAATGCAGGACGTGTGGCGCTCCGGAGTGCATTGGGATGAATCCGTTCCGGAGTCTATACATACAGAGTGGCTAGAGTTTGCTCGGCAATTAGAGTTGATAGAGCAACGGAGAGCGGAGGTAACATTTTCGCAAAAACACCCGATTTTACTTCCCAGTCGATGCCGATTAATCGATTGCATAATTCGCGAGATTCATAATAATAATAATCATCACACGGATGTCCAAGCTACTCTGCATATTCTCCGACAGAGATTTTGACTGTTCGATGGTCGCAATCAAATTCGGAAGGTCGTTCGCGCATACGTACGTTACTCGAGATTCAACGCCAAACCTATTGAATATAAGATGGGTGACTTTCCATCGGTTCGAGTACGTCAGATGACCCCCTTTTCTAGCACCGGCGTCGATTTTTGCGGCCTGTTTTTCATTAAGGAAAAGAAATATCGCATTCGCACGCGGGTTAAGGTATACGTATGTGTATTTGTATGCATGACAATCAAAGCCGTACATTTGGAGGTTGTCAGCGATTTATCCTCCGAAGGGTTTATTGCCGCGTTGCGTCGCTTCGTCGCGAGAAGGAGATTGCCGGAACATATTTTTTCCGATAATGGAACGAATTTTGTAGGCGCGAACAACAAGTTGAGAGAATTATACGTCTTATTCAATTCAGACGACCACAAAAATCTAGTGAGCAGATTTGCGAGCGAGCGACGAATAACGTGGCATTTTATCCCACCAATGGCACCGCACTTCGGCGGTTTGTGGGAGTCAATGGAAATTGTTTAAACACCATTTCAAATGTGTTGTCGGAGACTCCTTGTTTATCTTCGAAGAGTTAGATACGTTTGGGCCTGGGAAGTTTGAAAACTAATAGAGAAATAATCAATGATTTAACAGGTAGATCCACTGATATTAAAGAATTTGATAGCCAAAGATCCAAGCGAAACGTCTTTGATTTTATTGGTCAAATAGCGAAAATCCTCTTTGATACACTAGACACACCCGATGCCGATTATTATAATGAACAAATAGACCTTGTGTACGATAATTCAAAACAACTGACAAATTTATATAAAAAAACAAATAAGTATTATTCAGGCAGCAATAGGCAATTTTTCAAACGCTTTCGAAGCAAATAATAATAAGTTTAAAGAAATAGATTTTAATTTAAGGCAACTCTACAGTCTAAGGCAATTCTATGTTAGAAGATGAAGAAAAGGTAACTGAAATATAATTAAATAGTTTGATCAATTCTTATCTAATAGAATGCTTAGAAATGATGCTTGAATATGCAATAGGAATTGGAAACTCTAACAGATGCTATTTTATTGACACACCGAGGGTTAGTCCATCCTAAAATATTTACACCTAAAGAATTGTTCTATAATTTGAAAGAAACTCGTTTTGCAATAAACAATAAGCAGTTGCCTGTACCTGATCAATTCATTAAGCTAATCGATGTTAGCGATATAAATAATATTATAATAATATTTTACAAGAATCATCAATTAATCTATGTTATTAAAATACCTTTAATTGAACAAAATAACTTTGTATTATATCATATAATTCCGTTACCAATCAAACAGAGCGAGAGGGGCATTTATGCATTCATAAACCTTTATACTTACTTAAGTCTTAGATCTGACAAACAACTATATACTCACTTAACAGAATACGATATAGCTCAGTGCAAGAAAATTAATAATGTAATGATTTGTAGACAAACGGATTTGCCATATCAAGTTTCTGCGATTTATAATTGTGAATCAGAATTATTAAAGTCAGCAAGGTCGGAGAATATTAAAAGATGTTCGAGTGATGTTCGAGTCATGAGAATCCATAACACTATTTGGCATCAATTGAAAACCATAAATTCTTGGTTATATACAGCTCCTCGAAACGAGACTCTTCATATTTTATGTAATGTCAATAAGCCGCGACTAATACAATTGTATTCCGGGCTTATTAGGCTTTCTGCGGATTGTGATGCTATTTCTAATAATGTATTGTTACGTAGTCAAACTATAAACGTTATTAATACTGTCGAAAAAGATTATATTCCCGACGTTAAACTTAATACTGGTAAATTATGCGAGGACTTAAAGAACGAAATGTAAATATGTCAGATATTCACTTATTAAATATTGGTAAAACACCTAATCTAGATATTCATGTACTAAGAACAGTGAGCACTGCTTTAGACGAAATTTATAAAGAAGCAGAAAAGTTAAGCAAGCATCATCGCACTCAGACTTTATATCATAACATTGTGGGTTGGTTTTATTATATAATATATACTACTGCTGGCTTAGTTACTCTGTACATAACTGCGAAATATTCATTTATAGGTAAATGTATTAGTATTTTTAAGTTTTGTTGTGTACCAAAGGAGGGATGCGTTCAATATTTTTATAAGTGTTTTAATAATAATACTATAACTCGTAACTCACGACCGTTAAATGTTAATAAACCACGACAAGTAATTACTTTCACTGCGGTACCTACAGAAACTATCGAATTTCCACAAAATTATCAAACACAACAACTCGAAAGAAATAGTGAAATACAATTTCGTTCACGTAATAGTCGACTTCCCAATTTAGCATAACATTGTTGAGTACGTGCGGAGTAACTCAACACGTATACATTTACTACTAAGGTTAATATTAACAGCATTATTAGCATAGTTAAGATCATAGATTTTAAGTCTCTAATTTTATTCAATTAATATTTTCTCAATGCATTGTAAATCGAAAATATTGTACTCAATGCTTCGTTAAATTAAGCTTCTATATTGTCATAAACTAGGTTTTCCTAGATTATAAGAACATAAATTTTGTCAGACCTAGAAGAATGTTCAGTTTAAGGAGGAAGGTGCCACGTAACTATTGTTGAGTCACATAATTAACATAAAGTTTTTTCTACTTATGCTCTCCTAAGTATTCCTTATTTTCAGCTATTCATCTTACTAGCTTTACCTATCGTTTTTGTCTTTTAACCTTTTTTTATCTACCCTTAAGTGCTCTTTTGAAATTCAGTCTTACAAATATTTTATGATCCAAATATTTTATTATCTGAACGGATTCTTGAATCATCGACACGTTTCTTAGTTTTCTTTATCTCTTTCACGTATATTCTTATTACTCGAAAAATCTCACATTATTGGTTAAAGTCGATAGAAAACTCTCTACCTCTTTAGTCGAAGTCAAGATCCTTCTAGCTCCGTTCGAGTCAATCTAATTTCGTAAGCCGTACTTACAATACTTAAAACACCGTCTTTGCTCGCTAGTCTGTAAGCTTGTATCATCGTTGAATAAAATTTTCATAGTCAGAAGACAGTTGTAGGACCTTTTATTTTATATTGCGACGTCTCGTACTCGTCTGCGTAACAGCGGACGTGCGTGCGTGCGTGCGTGTTCCGAAGCGCAAATGAGATTATAATGATGTAATATGTAAATAGATTCGCTTAAGTTCGCTTAAGATCATAAACATTTCGAAGTATTTTGCATTTAACTTATATTAGCATGCATAGCGACGAGATCAACCATGTTCATCTTTACAATAAAAAAGCGATTTATTCATCATCGATCTCTATTTATTTATAACTTAATTCACAACAAAAGGAGATCGAACGAAAACAAAATTATACTTGTTAACTAAGCTAGGAAATGATAATGACAAAGAGATCTATTCGACTTCGATATCCATTTGTTTATAATCTAAAATTTAACAAAAGAAGGATGGAAACAAAATTTTACGATCGTATTTGTTAACTAAGACAGGAAATAATGATGAGAAATGAAAAAGTCACTTATTTGTCATCGATCTTTGTTTATAATTAACATTAATAATAAATTAATATTTAACAAAATGGGTTCAAATGGAAATAAAATTATATATTGACATTTGTTATCTAAGCCAAGAAATAATAATGACAAAATGATCTATTCGACATCGATCTTCGTTTATTAAATCAATCCATGCTTCGCAAGCAGTACATGTGGCACGCGAGATTAGATGCTTGCATTGAAAATCGAAGGATGTGAGTTTGAGATCCGTCGTACTGCTAACGAAACAGCTAATCTATGCCATCCAAAGCACATCTGAAATTTAACAACTCGAAAAGGCCAATATGGAAAAATCGCCGAAAACGAAATTTCTTTTTTAACCTGTACAATTGCCAAGAAAATTGGCATCTGAAACCAAGGGCGGCCAGGTGAGTAAGCCGATCCGTCCACTCGCACGCACGCACGTACACATCGAGTGTTTCAAACTATCAGTATTCCCCATTTAAAAACATGGGAAGTGATTATTTTGAAAAATGTTTCAGACAAAAGGGTGATGGAGATCAAGTAATGCATTACATGGGCATATGCGATTGATCTTGAGTGGCGTTGTGAAGGTCATGTCAAGATTTGAATTTTTTAAATGGAACTCATATCTTTTATTGCATATTGAACTGACTACAAGAATAAGGCCCGTACTGAAATATTGAAGTACTCATCAGTACGGACCTTAGCAAAAAGCTGACTTATAATTTTAAGACAGTCTGAGTTATAATTTTAAGGCGGATAACTTATGACTTAAGTCTTATGTCTTTAGTAATGCACAAGAACTATCTTATGACTTATGGTCTTAAAGATGTATAAATACGAAATGCCTTTAATAGGCCTTCTACAATAAGTCATTAGTCATTAAATCAGAAGTCAGAAGAATTGACCAATCACAGTCGTCAATTTTTAATTTCTGGCTTCTAATTTATGATTAATGGCTTATTATAAGAGGCCCATTAGACATAAGTCATAAGACAGTTCTTGTGCGTTATCCCAGATCTATAATAGATTTTTAAACTTTAAGCCATAAAGAATGGATGAATCACAATCAATTATTCTCCTCGCATTCGATTGTAGTTGGTTAATTTTTTTACAACTTAAGACTTAAAACATCTATTGTAGATCCGGATTTACTAAAGACATAAGACTTAAGTCATAAGACTGTCTTAAGATTATAAATCAGCCTTTCTGCTACGGCCCTACCGCTGGCATTAGCGTTACCCAAAATGTACTGCGTGGAGGTCGTACGATCGCAGACTTTAATCGAGCACTACAAAGAGGTGTAAATCCGACCATCCAACCTCCAGTGTATCGAAAAACGTCTTGACGACAACTACAAAAATATGCAATAAAAGATATGTGTTCCCATTTAAAAAATTTAAGTCGACCTTGACATGACCATATATACAGGGTGTCTCAGAAATGGGATAGGTGCTGCATTGCGGGTCAAGGGGAACAAAAAAGTCATACCATTTTGAGATATTCGTTGTAGTTCCGAAAAAATAAAGTATCTAAGCCAATGTGCGATGACGCCGCGCCACGCGAATTTGTAGCACGGCCTCACTAAACAGCGGCGGCGCATTGCGAGGGTGAAGATGACCCTTCGCCACCTGGCATGCTCTTATGAGTTTCGCCGCATCGCGCCTATCCAAGAACATTATTTTAGCTAAAGCCTTCTTTACACATTTCTTATCGTACACATTCATTATAAATCACATTATTTAGCACGATTAAATATGATAATATTAAATACGTTTTAACATAATTAGGTGTTAAGGGATGTAATTATTTATTACGCAAAACGTATGCTGATAGTCTCGATACCTTCTACTTGCTTTATTACATGATGTTTCTACTTACACTGTGAAACATACTTCGTTGCTATTGTGTGTGTTTTATGCTACATTTTGCCGGAATATTATTTTTTGACGTATTCATGCGTGTACACTTAAGAGTTACAATGTAAGCTCGCGTAGACAGCCGCTACATTGTAAATTCAGATATATTATTTTTACACGTATAAACATTTAAAAAATGACATATTTAACTGAAGTTCTTTTTTACGTGTTTCTTGCCGTTTAACAGGTTTATTGTACACTGTTGAAAATGTTTTTAAATTTTATTAATCTTTAATGTCCACTCTGGTAAATAAAATTTAAATTTTCTGTAACTGAAAAGATTACACAGATATGAATTTTGACCCAAAATATGTATTTCCGACAGTATGTATTATATTTCCGAAGATTTGGCATGCAAAAAAATCCGTAGCCCATAATAAAAATTGCTCTTTCGCGTCAGATTTTCGAGATATTCCAATCTAAAGATGCCAAAAAATTTCGGGAATTTTTTTATTAAAATTTCTCGTAAATCTGATGTGATGAAGAAATATGGGCAGCAGATTCGAATTCAGCATGAAACAATCTACGAAAATCACCTATATATTATAAAAAAACTAAATAGGTCAACACAGTAAAATGAAAAAAAAAAGGATATATTGCAAGTACATTCACCAGTCTTAGCTAAATTCAGAGATATAAAAGGCGATTTTTTTTCATTTTGCTATGTTGAGCCATTTATAATCGTAAATGATTTTCGTAGATTTTTTTTCATGATGAATTCGAATTTGCAGCCCATATTTCCCCATCGCATCAGGTTTACGAGAAATTTTAATCTAAAAATGTCCGAAATAGATCTTTTTGGCACATTTAGGTAGGAATATCTTGGAAACCTAACGTAATGAAACAATTTGGACTATGGATTTGATTAACATGCCAAAAACGGGAATACACACCTTTCTGGATCAAAAAAGAAATATTTTTTTATAAGCCTGTGTTATTTATGTACACGTTAATGAGATTTAAGATTGCAGTAACTGTAAAATTAAATATATTGAAAAAAAATTGGCTTTATTATAGTGTTTTGAAAAGCTCCTGACACCAGCTTAATATTATAATTAGATTCTAAAATCAAAAATAGTGTTTCGTAAAAAAATCGATTTGACCTTGATCTGACCTTAGTGGCGCTACCCAAGATCAAACTGATAAGATCAGTAAATAAATCATTTTAAACTATACAACTTTTTTGTATAAAACATTCTTCTGAGAAATGCTTACTTTTCAAGATATTTAAGGGGTCTTTTGAACACCCAGAGTGATCCAGATCAGATCTCAATCGAAGGAGCCGGCATGCACATATTCATGAAAAACTGTCGAAATGTTAATAGCGAAATGTTGAGGTTAATAGCGAAATGTCGATGGTTTTTGAATAGTAAACCTTTGAAACCGTCCAACCATAGCGTGTAAAATTCGCGTCGTCAGACGCGGCTCAATCAAGCGGCCGATCGCATGAGCCTTTTGACGGATACCGCTAAACATTACGATACTGAATGAATATTAAAAAGATTCCACGAAATTTCTATTAAGAACTACTGCTGCATTCTTAAATTCAGCCAATTTAATTGACGAAGAGTAATTTCAATTGCAAATTCGATAAAATATCATTAAAAAGTGTGTTTTTAAAATACACATTTTAAGTAATAAATAAATATTAATAAATTAAATATTTATTAAATTATCCAAACCAATATTATATCAAATGCGAATTTCAAATGTAAATTTTTTCCTGTTTGTAACGAAACTATTTGAAAAGAAGTTTTGGAAATGTTCGTTGACTGATATTTTTAATATTATTTGTTGGAATAATTTAATTAATATTAATTTAATTTGTAAATATTTGTTTATTACTTAAAATGTGTATTTCAAAAACACGCTTTTTAATTCCTTGAGTGTTAGGCAAGAAAAACGCTTGTGTGCCAAGAATGCTATCAACGACATAAACTTAGAAATCTAAAGTAAGTCACTTTTCCTGAGGTTTTTTATGGTCAGCAATTTAAAGTCAGAATTCCAAAATTCAAAATGGTCAATATGACGAACTGAATATTCGAAAATTTTAACCTTTTTCGCTATCTAATGCATAAACTTTTTTATGTGGAGAAATTCCTTTAAAAAACTTTGGAATTAAGAGGTCGCTGATTATAAACTTCAAATTTATAATCAGCAACCTCAAAAGGCCTTAATTATAAAATTTTTATGGAATTCAATTTCGTCAAATAAAAAAGTTCATGCATAGAAGTCGAAAATAATCAAAATTTTCAAACATACGATCCGCCATATTGGGCTCACCATTGACATCTTAACATTTTGCTATTAACATTTTCGATTCAATTTTTCATGAAGAATACGTGCTGGCTGCTCCGATTGGTCTGATCACATTGTGTATATGCAGGATGATCCATTTAAATCAACCATCTGAAATATCTCGCTTATTTTTCAAAAAAGATACCAGGTAAAGCTAAGGATACATTCAAAATCCATTGAAAGCTTCGTAAAGTACAGACTTTATCCTTGAAAAAAAAACTTTCAAGTGCGACCATTTTTCGTGGAGTTACGCTTATTTGAATTTATGCGAAATTTTAATATAAATTACCTATGCGATAATTTGTTGACAAGTGTATTTTGAATAATAAATAATTTAATCCTTTTAACATTATGAGATTATCATGACAACCACGAATATGATTGTTTTTCAGTTAGGACACGGAACATTATACTGTGTTTCACTGTATACTTATTGGAACACAGTTTAGTTTCATAATGCAACATCAGAATGCATTGTAGCCTTCCATTTTTATTTTTATGATTATATTTAACGTATCAATAATAGATTTATGATTTCATTTAGACTTAAGTTATAATTTTTTTTAAGTACAGGTACCAAATAATTTTTTGAATAGTTGATAACATTTTACGCGCTCATACTCAGCTTTTTATAGTGTCAAAAAGTGTAACATTGTATCACAGTTGGAACACTTTGTGTAAGACACAGTGTTACACTGTGTCATCCGTGTTGGAAACCTTATGTAATTAAAAAAGTTAAATTATTTATTAACACTAAAAATATGTAAATTGATTTGAATTTAATTGCATTCAGTGTGCACCAGTGTTACACTAGTTTTCTCAATGAAAAACGTTATTAAAAAAAGCTGTCAGTGTTTTACTGAAAAATTTATTTATTTCTCAATATATATTTCCTTCATTTTTTATTTTGATAACTATATTTTTGTCTTCATTAATTAAATGTTTTATCAGCCATTCTTTTGTTAATCTTAAAAAAAGCCGAACCAAATGTCAAACAAATATTAACAAATTAAAAATATATTTTAATAATATAAAATAATAAAATAAATTGAGAGAAAAGACTGATGAATAAAATTAATAATATAACATGAAAATATCGAATTGCTAGACTATGAATTCATAATATAAAAATACTCTAGATAATATAAAAATACTCTCAAAAACAAAAATATAACGTAGTAAGACGTAAACAGTAAGCGAACTGACCAATCACAATAGAGATCGTAAAGCCAGTAGCGAATCCAATATTACAATTTCCTTACTGCTTACATCTTAGCATCATCAAAATTAACCATAAGTTGTGAAACTGGCCCTAAATGAGACCCAGGTTGGTGAAAGAGATCCTTACTGCCTTACGTTTCTGAATATACCATGGGATTTACTCTTGTAACTATAAGTACCATAATCTGATGAACCCGACGTAACGATATTAATGAGCAAAACAAATTTTTGAATAATACATGAAAAACAATAGAAGATCATTGTCCTAACATTGCCTATTACCGTTGCCAGGATATCTAACTTCAGATTTTTAAAAAAATTCTTAATATATGAAAAAATTTTCTCATTTCATTTTCTTTATATTAAAAATTTATGTTTACTTTTGTTATATATTATATGTCCATTAACATTCAGTGTTCACGAATCATTACGAAACATCAGTTCCCGTACGATCACAAAGATCAAGTTAATCAAGGCATAGCCTGAGATGCTTAGATACGTGAAATTATAATTTTTCTGAAGAATTTTTTTTTTTTTAATTATAATTTTATCCTAATTTCTCTTTCTCTGCAATGTAATACTAATTAATAAATTAATAAATTTATTTTATAGCAATTTATTCAAAAATTGAAAATTGATATACAGAGTATTATCGTATAAATGGCCATCGCCTTTTTATCTTATAAACTAACAGAGATAGACCTAATAAATATGGGAAAAATTAAACAATTCAAATTAAACGGCTGTAACTAAACTTTATTGTAATCATAGTGATTATTGAAAAAAATTAATTATGTTAGCGAATGGAGGATATGCATAATTTTTGTACAATAAATCAATATTTTGATATATTTAATAAAAGTTGTAGTATCCGTTCTAACGATTACAACGATGTATGATATAACAAAATCATTTTACAATTTATGCAAGTTATTTTGATTTAAAGTTTGGCGGGCTACCTTTTCAGTTCCAGTTCCTGCGCCAACTTCCAACTTCCGACTCTCACATTGACGATCGACATGTAACATATTTGATCAGATGAAAATATGTCAAATGTCAATCGTCAATGCGATTGATAACCTTAATAAAGCTTACTATTGTCTTTCCATTTTAAGACTGAAGAATTCTGTTTCTTTATTACTTTTAATAGATAACATATAAATATAAAAACAATGTTTCATTGATAAAATTAATGTATTTAAATATGTATAAAGCCGGCGGCACATAATGCTTGTTTTCCTGCTAGATCACAAGCGAGGCGTTATGCTAGCAGCATATTATATCTTACATGTGTATATACATCTGTATATTGTTCATCAAGCATGAAGCTATCTCGCAAGTGAGTTAACACATGTGAAGCCATGACTAGCAACATTTCCATCACAGCAGTATGCAACGCATATCACATAGCAGTATGCAATGGATCTACGAGAGCAAGTCAATAAGTTCTTAAAAAATCTGTCAGAGGGCACTCGCAGTGTCATGTCACATTATTTTTTGACAGCATCTTTCAACGTGATTACTGTCAAATTTTGAGCGGAATTCATCGCGTGGTTTCGTTTCTGACGATTAAAGCGAACAATCTTTGTATTTTTTGCAAAATGGAAAAAAACGAGTTTCGTGCAGTGATCAAATATCTACAATTTCAAACATCTATGAAAGGTTTAATGCCGAAAGAAATCCAAGCCGTGTTGAATAATGTTCATAGCATATCTGCACCAGTATTTACGATTGTATACAATTGGGTGAATGAATTTAAACGTGGTCGTACATCTACATGTGATGCACCTCGTTCGGGACGTCCAATTGAGGCTGCTACGCCAGAAATCATCGATAAAGTCCACGATATTGTTTTGACTGATCGACGAGTGAAAGTGCGCGAGTTTGTTGAGGCCACAGGCATATCACATGGCACAGTGATTTCAATTTTGCACGAACAATTGGGTATGAAAAAGCTATCGGCAAGATGGGTGCCGCGTTTGCTCACTGTGGACCATAAGCGTGTGACGATTTCAAAACAATGTTTGGAGATGTTTCAACGTAATCCAGATGAATTTCTGCGTCGATTCATTAATGTGGACGAAACATGGATCCATTACTTCGCATCCGAGACGAAGGAACAGTCAAAACAATGGACTTCACCGAGTGAACCAGCTCCGAAAAAGGCGAAGGCACCGTGAAGTCGGCCGGAAAGGTGATGGCCACAGTTTTTTGGGATGCACGTGGTATAATTCATACCTTCCGTCGAAGCAAACGATTAATGGCAGCCTTATTGGACCGTTTCAACAACATTTTAAAGAAAAAACGTCCCCATTTGGCGAAGAAGAAAGTACTCTTCCATCAAGACAATGCACGGGTTCACACGTGCCCGGCACCGATGGCCAAATTCAACGAATTCCGCTACAAATTGCTTCTCCATCCAGCATATTCGCAGCAGATTTAGAGGAAAGATTCAGAGGAAAGAGATTCATCAGAGAGCAGCTCATCGCCGAAACAGAGGTTTATTTTGAAGGGTTGGACAAATCATATTATTCGGTCGGCTTGAAAAAGTTGGAGAATCGTTGGATCAAGTGTATCGAGCTGAAAGGAGACTATGTTAAGAAATAAAAATGAATTGATCAAAAAAAAAGTCTTACTATGTTTTTTCTAAGAACTTATTGACTTGCCCTCGTATCAGCTAAACCAATAAGAAAACAAGTATCGTGTGCTGTAGACATATATCCTATATTTTCTTTATATCACAATTAATTTAACAATTTATAAATATAATAAACAATTATTCATATCATTTCTTTTTCACTGTATACAAGATAATAACTGCGTTTGGTAATGCAAATCTGAGTGCTCTTATATTATAGCATATGTCACGTGCAACTGTAGAAAAAGAGCACTCCGACGCCTCAAATTTGCATTGCCAAACGCAGTTATTTAATCCTCCACGAACCAGATGGAAAATCACTATGAATCATATGTGGTATGTCTCATACCCAATGCTATATTTCATCATAAATATACTATAAGTATATATTAGTATAATTGATAACAACGCACTCTTCAGTTGTATAAAATCGGCAACATACGCGCTGTACTTTTTAAAAAGTTATAAAAATTCATCTTGCTGAAATATGTCACCTCATCTTTTTCGTGGAGGGTTAAGATCTTAAATGGAAGATATCACTAAACTGAATAAAAAATGTCAAATTTTAAAAAATTGATTTTTAGCAATTTCCAAGTTTAGCAATCTCTCTGATGATAACACGACTTGCATTTCTTCATGGATTCAGGATTTGTATAATTTTTTTTATGCAGTTAGTAAAAGAAATCGATTTACTTTAAAAAAAAATCTAAATTCTATTAAAAAATGCAAGTAGATCACATTGTTTCTCCAGCTGGGTATATACAGAGGTATATATTCATTTCAAAATTGTTTAGGAGGATTATTTTATTAGTTGAGTATATTCGGATTGCTGCGGAGGATAACGTACCAGCGCGATTGTTAAGTAAGTTGGCCGTAACACGGCGCTGCGTGAGCAGGTGATTTTTCTGAGTTGCTCTACATTTTTTCTTTTTCTGCGTTCTCAAAATAAAAAGACGAGCTGATTCGCTGTAATAAAAATGAATGAGAGAGGTAGGCGAGGAACGACGGCGCACAGTTCGGTATTCGCCTTTATAAGTATATCGCGAGGGAAATTCGCGTGTGCTGCGGATATTGCTGGCTCGCGTAGCTGGCCGCGGTGGATTGTTTCTGCGCGCAAACCGCATTAGCTTATTAATGTAACTTAGCGAGTTATGTCCGGGGTATCGCTCCCGGGCGAGAGGGGAGGGGACGCGGACGGGCAGATCCGATCGGATCACGAGGGGAAGGGCTTCAGTCTCCTATTTCGTCCTCAATTTTCTCTCCTCAGATGAGCAGCGCATCGACATTCTGGGAAACGAATCTGGACACTCGTAACATTAACACATCGCTAGCTAGCTTGTTCAAGGAAGCGGAAGCCATGACAGGTAACATGAATCAACAGGTGAATGGCTGCAATGGCTCACAGCTCATAGAAGTCGATCAGGACTTCACTCAGGTATCCAGGAAGCGAGGCCTAAAGACGACGGACGTCTCTAAACACAAAAGTAAGATTAAATTGGTAGAATCGCGTCCTTTGGCGGGAGTTGTTTCTCAATCCAACGAGGTCAGTAGCAAGCCGGAAGGCGTCAGCGCGTTACAAGTTGTGCAGGCCGCACCGCGCAAGACCACGTATTTTTACACTAAGAACGATTCGCGGTATATGTTTACTCGGATAGGGACTCGACACTTCATTTTTCTGTCTTGTCGCGCATTGTATCAGAAATAGCGAGCAATGATATCATTCACATCAAAAGATCAGGCAACGGCAAGGCGCTTGTGGGTTGAGGTTAAGACGGCGGAAGTGGCCAATCATATGATCCCGCTTTTGAAAAGCAAAAGCTCAAGATATTTATACTATCTTTCCGCGTGCTCAGAACAGGCGTAATCAAGGGGCTTGATCATTATCTATCAATTGCATCAAGGAAAACATTCGCTCTCCTGTTAAAATTCTGGACATACAACGCTTAAACCGCCGCATAGTCATTAAAAGTCAAGCAACTTACGTTTCTTCGAGGACCCAATGTATCAAATTCGCGGGATAGTCTCTTTCAACCGAAATTATTCTTTTCAACGCATTGTACACCGTCGAGCCATACATATCTAAGGTCAGAGTATGTTATGTCTACTATCGCGTTGGACACATAGGCAAGGATTGCAAAAGCACTAAACCTAGATGCCTTTACTGTGGCCAGGAGCACGACGGCGCGGAGGAACGCTCAAGCAAAAGGCTGCCTCACTCGTATATTAATTGTGGCGGTGAACACTTAGCCATGTCTATTGACTGCTCTATTATCGCAGACACAAAGAGGTTATTAATCTTGCGGCACATAAAAACATCCCTCAAGTGGAAGCAAGGAGGTTAGTAGCCGCAAAGAATGATCATACCAATCGCTCGGTCAAGAAGGATCTCCGCAATTTCCCATATATTTCAATGAAGCCGCAGCAAAAAAAAAGAATTATATTGGGAATTGTTTTCAAACAGATTTCATAACTTACGTAACTACGACTCAGGGGACATCAATTATCAGCATCAAAGAAGCTATGCAGACGTCGTGACGTCTCCCGGGCGCTCCCCACGTAAACCCAGAGTCACCAACATAGAAACTCTTCCAACGGGGCGCATCCATGTTACTCGTGGGCCAAACATAGAGTTACAGAGGCCCTGTTTAAACAAATATTCGACTATGACACAACGAGTTACTCCTGGAACCTAATGGACGTCCGTGCAGCACTCGGGATAAAAAGTCATCAAAGAACTACGAGAATGCCGGAATCTCACCTCATGAAGGACATTCATATCCCAACCAACATTATAGCAGCAACAGCACAGTGGACCAGATTGCGGACATTCTCACCAATGTCAGGAATTTGTTCAACAACCAACAATTATCATCGTTCATTGACCCCATCGTCGATTTCTTACTTCTTAAAGGTTGGCAGTTATTATCAAAGGTTCTAATCTCAATCAGGGTTCTATCTTCAACCTTTTTTCTGGACTAATTGCAAGCAACTCTTTCGACTTCGACACTCTGGACACTCAGTATCGCAGCCCCCTTTACTAATAACAAGAAAGCTTCATGGTCTTTCAGCATCCTGCAGTGGAACTGCTGCGGGCTGCGAGGCAAATTATCCCAATTACAAGCAATATGCAAAGATTATGATATTATTTGTGTTCAAGAATCTCTACTTCGCTCCTCATCCAACTTCGCTCTCAAGGATTTTCACGTTATCAGAGCGGATATCATTAATCCAGGTATGAGAGGAGTGTGCACGCTAATAAGAGACAATATTGTTTTCAGCATAACCGACCTTTCAAACATAAGAAACAACGATGTGGAGCTTATAGGCATCGAGGTCACCTCGGACAACAAACAAATCATCATCCTGAACATATATTGTCATCCTAACCACAGAATAAGTACTCAGTTCTAGTCGGATTTGATGCGATTCGGAGAATCCAAAGGGAGCTGCATTTTTGTCGGAGATTTCAATGCTCATCACGTTGCATAGGAATGCTCCTCAACGGACAGAGCGGGGAGGTCACTGCTCAACGCTGTGGAAGGCACATGGTTGTATTGTAAATGATGAGCGGCCTACCTTGTTGCTTCTGCCCAACTCGGGCATCATAGACCTGATCATAACTACATCCTCTGTGAGATATGTACTAATGAAGATACGTTTAGCAGCGATCATTATCCGATGACTATCAGGGTCGAGAGGAGCTTGAATCCACGACAACGTTACTCATATCGCATCAACATAGAATCTGACGAGCTGACGGCATTTCAGGACGCTCTTACAGCCTCCACGGATTCATTTTTCAATTCACTTCCGAGAACGAGAGGGAGGCATACAACAAGCTAACAGGTCATCTTGTAGATCTCGCTTCATCATGTTCCAACTCTAAGCGTCGAGATCCGGGCACTCAACCCAGTGCGAATTCCCTCTCCCTGGTGGAGGCATGTCAACAAGCTGTCATCAATCGCAGAGAAGCAGCACGTCGCTGGCAAAAGGAGTCCACCCTCGAAAGCTTCCTCAATTTCAAGAACACAAGAGCAAAATGCTCTAAAGTACTTTACAGGGAGAAGAGAAAAGGTTGGAGACGGTATGTGGAGTCTTTAAATTGCAAAATCCTCATTGCACCCCCACCGCTGAAATTTGGTCATTAATTAAAACATTTAAACGCCACAATCTGGCTCAGGAAACGAACCACAATTATGATCCAGTGGCAGAAAAGCAGGCCATGACATTAGCAATGCAAAAACTATGTCCTCCCTTTCAAGACATCTATAGAAGCTTCCAGACGAAATGAAAGAGGAAGATATTAACGGCGCCATTCCGGTCGAGGAGATTGACTTCCCTATAACCATTAGTGAACTTGACTTAGCTATCGCTCACTCGAACAAAAAATCAGCACCAAGACTAGACCGTATTAGCTTTAAGATCCTGGCATGTCTCCTGCACAAATTCAGGGAGCTACTGGTGAGCCTTTTTAATCACGTTAAGCCTTTCTTGCGAATGGCATAATTTCAGACGAGTGGAAGATCTCGCTGGTAATCTTCATTCCCAAGCCGGATAATTCGGGGATGAGACCTATCTCCTTGCTCTCCTGCATCCTCAAACTCATGGAGAAAATAATTTATTGGAGGCTATGGTTAGTGGAGCATAATCCTTACTTCCACAGGAGCAAATGGGATTCCGTCCGGATCGCTCATGCATTGACAACCTGGCTACATTCTCCAACAATATTCACGCGTCTTCCATCAGCAAAGAGGTAACAGTCGCCGCCTTCCTTGATATCACCGGGGTATTTGACAACATCCATCAGCGATTTTAAACGAATTGAAAACCGTTGGCGTCCCATCCATCAGGAAATTCATAGAAAACCTGATTATCAGCAGAACTATTCACTTCGTGGAAAACGGCGTCATTAGCGACAAGGACACTCCACAAGACTCCGCTCTCAGCCCTCTGATTTTCAACTTGGCGCTGAGGAGGATTGACAACTGTATTTCTGAAGGCTCTGAATTCCTTCAATATGCCGACGACATTGTGGTATACTCTTCTGACCACAACATTCAGGAAGCATCAGAGTGCAATCCACACTCGACAACATCGCAGTATTTCTGAGAGAAAGAGGCCTGGAACTTTCTCCTTCTAAATCTAAGTGGATGGTTTTTACTCCCAGAAGAAACCCACCGGCTGTCGAACATCTTCTTTCAATCGATCATCAGGATCCAGAGAATATACAAGATTCCTAGGAGTGATTCTGGACAGTAGAATGAAGGGCTCCCTCCACTTCAAGTATTTAATCAAGAAGGGCAGAGCGACCATCAACATCATCTCATCACTGACGGCGGTGTGGTGGGGATCTCACCCTCACTGCCTTCTCACCATATAGAATGGTGTTTAGAGGCACCATTGAGTATGCATGCCCGATTTTCACGTGGCACAACTCAAATATATTTTTAAAATTGGAGAGGCTACAATACAAGGCAATAAGAGCAGCAATGGGCTACAGTCCACCTCTATTAATGTCATGCTGTGCGAGGCCAAGGAGCTACCACTCAAGCTCAGATTCGATCTACTGAGCGCTAAGGTCGTACTAAAATGCATGTCGAAGAGGAAACCTTCCGGTAATTCATAGTCTGAAACGTCTGGAGGACGTGATGCACACCACTACACATAAAGCTGCTGCATTAAACAAATCCGCCTCCCTCAGGAATTATATTATAAATAAATGCGAGATGCCTAATTTGCACAGGTCTTATTTCATCTCTGTCTTTGAAAGCGAGTATTCCTTCATTTTTCGCAGCAAATTCAACGAAATAATTGTAGGAGCCAACAGCAGCAATCAGGAAATCACGCAAGAATTATTAGATAAGCTTCCAGATATCAGCAAGGAGTCTCTGACATTCTACACAGACGGATCTAGGCTCTCAGAGGACGGCTGCGCGGGTGCTGCTACGTTTTCTCCGGTTGGGCAGTTGTCTTAAATATAAACTTACCACTAGCACTTCAGTGTTCACAGCGGAGGCGTGGGCAATTTTGCAGACTCTTATTCTCGCCCTGGATGCTGGATCCGCAAAGGTAGTTATTTTTTCGGATTCGCGCAATTATATCATCCACAAAATTAAACAGGCCCTTAAGAGGCTGGAAAGGGAGGGCATAGAGTACTCTCTCTCCTTGCTCATAAAGGCATCCCGGGCAACGAGATAGCAGATAGAGCAGCCAAGGAGGCTTGCTCTTCAGGTTCCAGAGGTTTCTTTAGCATCTCTTATACGGATCTCCAAGCGGAAGCGCGCGCCAACTCCATGCGTCGCTTTGCTAACAACTTAAAAAAAAAAGGCATCGAAAACCGGCGCGCAATACGCAGACCTTTACCCTTCAACGTCCGTTAAACCATGATACCACAAACTAGCCATAAGCAGAAGAGAGATAAACAGGTTGAGATCCAATCACTACAACCTAACAGTCTGTATAGAAAGAAACTGATTGATTCACCGGAGTATCCGTGTGAGGACCCTAGACAGGATGCCAACCACATAATTTTTTATTGTCCTCTCACTAGGGATAAATTCGGTCCGCTGTGCAGGCATCTTAAGGAATCTTTTCCATTATACTCCATTGACATCTTTCCCATTCTGGAGCGTCCAATGGCTAAGCTGTATCGTCTTTTATCTTCCTTCTTTAAGGCGATAGACATCTTGACATAGTGCGCATATTAGGGGGCACTCGGTCGCGCTGCACTCGTTCCCGCCGGTAGTCAGCCTGCCCCTTCGAAGGCGGGGGGGGGCACTGGGGGGAGCTCCATTTCGCTTGTTTCAGTTTTCTCCCTTCCTTCTCTAAGAAGCCCTGTGGTTAAAGGGAATCTTGGAAGCGACTGGCCAAGTTTATCCGATCTTTTCGGAACCCGGGCCACATAAATACAAGAAGAAGAAGAAGATTCGCTATAATCGATCTCGACACATTCGTATTCCTTACAATAAAGTTTAATTGAAACCAATAAAATTGATTGTATTTACTCGTGAATTACTAAAGGTGTCTGACAGTCCTTACGATACCTTAATATATGGTCGATAGGCTTAATATATGGCCTTCGAATCGGATCGAGATACGTCGCACAGTGCAGATAGAAGAAGACCAGTAGGTCTCATCAACAACGAATAATCATACTAGAGACATTACGCGCATCGTTACGAAGCATCTTAAAGAGTGCGAAACGCACAATATACGCAAAAAAAAGCTTATAGACAGGCGACCAACGAGAATAGCAAGAACTTGGATAGTCACAAGGAATCAGTACTATAAGCGGTGAGCATCAACACGTAAAAAATATCGTCATATAGGAAAAAAGGAAGTTCAAATCGTACGCACAGAGAAACATTTACCAATCGAGGCGTCATCATCAGGAAGTCTCGACTAAGAACTCTAGTTTCGATAAATAAAAGCGAAATACACATATTACTGTTCGTTCGTGTAGCGTGAATTATTGTATCGGTAAAACATGGCTACGTATGAAGAAGAAAAATTAGCTAAGTTGAAGCAAAAAAAAGTGTTAAAAATCTAGTTTAGCAAGTTGAAAATTTCCTTAGAGATATCGATTCTCATAGCGTTGATGTAGAGGTTAAGGTAAGAATAAAATATTGATAAAGTCGAAGAAGCGTACGCGTCGTTATCAGAAGTTTATTAAGAAATAAAATAAAAATATTTTTTGGGTGATACCGCCACAGAAGAAATTGACAAAGAATTAGAAATATACGAAAATAAGTTTAAAATTAGTAGCTAAGAAAGTATTGGAAAACCGCGTTGAATTAGTAGCTAGGAACGAGATTCTCGATCAAGCATCTCAAGAAACACAAGTCAATGTACAACATAATGTAAGAAGAAATAGTAATCTTATTAAATTGCCTAAGATCAAGTTGCTAACTTTTTCTGATCTGTACGAAGAATGGTATGCTTTCTTTGATGTGTTCAATTCGTTAATTCATTCAAACGAATCGTTAAATGACATACAAAGATTTCATTATTTGAAATCATCTTTGAAAGGCCAAGTGGCCGAAAACATATCATCATTAGAGATTTTTGGAATAAATTACGCAGATGCTTGGTCTAGATTAAGAGAAAGATACAACAATCAAAGATTGATAATACAACTCATGTTTAATTTACGATATTCGATTTACCTGTTATTAAAAAGGAAGATGGAGTAGCTATCAGGCAAATTCTGGATGGCGTATTAAAACACACCATGCAAGCATTAAAAAGACCCACGCAGCAATGGGACGATTTACTTATTCATATTATAGTTGGCAAATTAGACATCACTTCAGTAAAGGAATGGGAAAACACATTAAAATCTATTGTAATGCCGAGCTTTAAAGAAGTAGTAACCTTTTTAACAAAGAGATGTCAAACACTAGTAGCGAATATACAAGATCAAGTAAGTACAAACTCACGTAAAACAGGTTCCAGCAAGATTACCGCAGCTCACACTACTGCCATTAATACTAAGTGCGCTTATTGTAAAAAGGATATGATATATCTATATAGCAACTTTCGTAGTCTATTCGTGTCAGAGCGTATGAAAAAGATGAAACAAAACGAGCTATGTTTAAATTGGTTAAGGCTTCTGATTAGTCGCGGCGGCCATGTTGGAATCGTGATCAGAAGCAAGGAATGACACGTTAATTTATGTTGCGTGCCATTTTTAAATAAAGACAATTTGGATGAAATGAAATGATGAAATCACTTTAAAACATTGTCAAAATCGATAAAAACTATCCTTTCCTCCCTTGACAGTCAGTAAATAGTCGTAAAAGGTACATAAAGTGAGCCTATATTCAGGCAGAAACATACGGTACGACAGCTGTTGAAACGAATAAAATATACACTTTTACATATAAAATTCCAAGATAACTTTAGTTTTCATCGATAATTACGATTTTGATAAGTACGAGACAAATCACATTTTCACAATTAAGCAAATAATAACGAAATGGCACGCAACATAAATTTCGTCGTCAAAACGTCACTTTTCCATGCCTAAGTTCGGCCATTTATCGTGGTGCGGCGCTGTAACACACAAACAAGCACGAGCCCATGTCCATGTGCTCGCCTGCGACGCGCTGAGAGTGAACGAGACAGCGAGTTCTTTCTCACACTAGTCGCTTGTTTCAAGCGATCGAAAATGCTTTCTCGGCCACTCGGTGGCCCTTGGCATCAATACGGGGCGGAGGGCATCCTAAATAACATATAAATTTTAATAAATTGTTGTAACAGTGTACCCTTTCCCTTAATCCAGAATAGTATAAGTCATATTAAAACAGTTTATGAGATGTTTAATTGTTTACAATTTTTTCATGCGCGTTATATAGTGTACCTCCGCTTCATAAACTTGAGTAGCAAGAATAGTTCAATAGAAGTAGAATTTTACCGGAATTATAAACCAGTATTTCTTTTCACGAAAATCTGGAAAGGCCATCAGAAAAGAAATGCCATCAGAAAAGAAATATGTTCGAGATTCGAGACTTGTGAAAAAAATATGCGAAAAATCGAATAGTTGCAAAAAGCACGTTTTTCGCTTATAAAATAAAAGATGTTGATTGTATAGAAAAAAATTCGGTGTAAAATATGTAGGTATTCGAAATACCTACAAAATGAGACATGGATCATTAAATCTATTAGTTCAGCAGAAAAAAAATAAAAAACATCTTTTGATGAAAAATTCCTTTTTTTACTCGCTTTCTGTTCATTGATATTTAAACGCAAAGCTTTGAAATTCTCATAAAATGTAGCCCTCGTAATGACGAACAAATCTGGCTCTGAACAAGCCTGAAATGTTCATTAGTTTTTGCCATTTGTTCATTAAAAACCTGTCTGCGGAAAACTTAACTTCTTCATCTTTTTGTAGTCGCACAGCAATTTACATTTAATTTTTCTTCTTCAAGAGTTGCACTACCACGTACACTTAATAAAACGATTTTTTGCAATTAAACTATTATAAAATGACTTTTAAAAGTGAATATCGTTTTCCGTAAAAAGTATCGTTTTCCAAAAAATGGAAATAATTTCGTTAATATGCATCATATCAAATAGCCGTGCGAAGCATTTGAAATCTGACATTTTTCTACAAACTAAAAAAAATTACCCTACGATTATTAGAAGCCGAAATAACAATTTTTTTTTTTTTTTAAATCACTGTGGCTCTAGTTTTTAAGATTAAGAGTTCCGTCTGGCACCAATTTGTCCATATGTAAACAAATAATTAATAAATAATTTGCCAAATGTTAGCGCAACTGTTAAAGATATAACACTAACTTTCGTAAATATAAAAGTAAATTAATGTTACATGCAAAATATATTTTGCAACTATATTCAACAGTTACACTAACATTTGGCAAATTATTTATTATTTGTTTATATATATCATATTTGCATCTGCAATTCACAAAAACAATTTTGTACTAATAATTCCGTACATTTAATTGCAACCAATTGGACATTTTTTACAACATATTAAATAAAGAAACATAGCTAATGTGACTTAAATTTGTTAATCAGACATGCGTTCCATACTCAAACGTAATTTTTTAGTAATTAACCAAAAAAATAAAAATTCAAGAAAAAAAAATTTTTTTTAATTTCATAATTACAATTCGAGATTTTTTTAACAGCAAATTCAATTTTTCTTTGATAAATTGGTGCCAGACGGAACTCTTAAAAACTAGAGCTACAATGATTTTTTGAAAAAAAATTGTTATCTCGGCTCCTAATAATCGTAAGGTAATTTTTTTTTTAATTTGTAGAAAAATATCAGATTTCAAATACTTCGCATGGCTATTTGATATGATGCATTAACGAAATTATTTCCATTTTTTTATACGGAAAACAATATCCACTTTTAAAAGTCATTTTATAATAGTTTAATTGCAAAAAATCCTTTTGTTATTAAATGTACATGGTAGTGCAACTCTTGAAGAAGAAAAATCACCCCTGTAAATTGCTGTGCGACTACAAAAAGATGAAGAAATTAAGTTTTCCGCAAACAGATTTTGAACAAATGGCTCTTTGCAAAAACTAATGAACATTTCAGGCTTGTTCAGGGCTAGATTTGTTCGTTATGACGAGGACTACATTTTACGAAAATTTCAAAGCTTTGTGTTTAAATCTCAATGAACAGAGAGCGAATGAAAAAAACGCCTTTTTCAGTGTTTTTAATTTTTTTTCTACTGAACTAATAAATCAATTTTAATATTCTAGGTCTCATTTTGTAAGTATTTCGAATACTTACATCTTTTATACCGAATTTTTTTCCATACAATCAATATCTTTCGTTTTATAAGCGAAAAACATGCTTTTTGCACTATTCAATTTTTTTTGCATACTTTCTTCACAAGTCTCGAGTCTCAAACATACGCATTTCTTTTCTGGGCACCTTGCAAGACTTTCGTAAAAAGAAATGCTGGTTTATAATTGTTTTCCGATAAATTTCTATTTCTACTGAACTATTCTTGTTACTTGAGTTTATGAAGGAGGTATATAACACGCATGAAAAATTGTAAACAATTAAATATCTTGTAAACTGTTGCGTTTTAACATGATTTATACTATTCTGGATTAAGAGGAGAGGTATACTATTATTACAATTTATTAAAACTTACATGTTATTTAGTATGCCTCCCGCCCCTTATTGATGCCTAGGTCCGCCGAGCGGCCGAGATTGCCGAGAAAGCATTTTTGGTCGCTTGAAACAAGTTATTAGTGTGAGAAGAAGCTCGTTGTTTCGTTCACTCTTGGTGCGTCGCAGGCGAGCACACAGACATGGGCTCGTGCTTAAGTGTGTGGCTACCGTTTCGCCAGACCGCCGTCTGATTCTGTGTCGCCACCGTCAACGCAGAATTCTTGGTTGAGTAGTCAGAAGTCTTAAGACCTAAACATTTAGTAAAAAATTGTGTATCCAGTAACTGTAAGATTTGCGGAAAGAAACATAATTCATTATTGCATATAGAAAACGATAAAGATAAAGAAAATAAAGATACGCAGTTGAATAAGAGATTAGAGTCGAATTAAAGTAAAGAAAAGGTAGGTACAGACAGTGTATCGTGTCATGCTAATTCGGATAAAACGGTAGTTTCGAAACAAGTCTTGCTCTCTACTGCTGTCGTAAAAATAAAGGATAGAAGCGATCGATTCGTGGAGGGCAGAGCTTTGCTAGATAACGGCTCTCAATCAAATTTCGTGTCTCAAAAATTTTTAAATAAATTAGGTCTCTCAGGTGAAAAAACGCAAATAAGAAGAGGAATAAATCATCAGATCTTGAACGCCTTAAAAGTAGTTGATTTGAATATGGCCTCTAGATTTGATTCTTATTATATAGATTTGAAATGCATAGTGTTGCCTTGTATTATGCAAAATTTGCCAGAATTCGAGTTAAATAAATTCGATTTAGATATTCCAAGCAACATTAGACTGGCGGATCCTGAATTTCAAATCTTTAAAAAATAGCTGTATTAATAGGTGCCGAAAAGTTCTAGGATCTCATTTGTGTAGGGTAGATAAAGCTCGGAAAAAACAAGCTAACTTTGCAGAAATCCATGCTTGGATGGATAGTCGCGGAGGTTGTCGGACAACGAGGTCGCGAAGCTTCAAAGAGTACTTGTAATTTGAGTGTGAAAGAAATATTATGCGATACGGTAAATAAATTCGATTGAAGATTGTTTAGATTCTAAAAGCAGAACGACAGAAGTCAAATACGTAGAGGAATTCTATGAAAATTACACTATGAAGTTACACTAGAAACGCTAATGGTCGGTTCGTAGTTAAGTTGCCTATATTAATCAAAGGATGTTGACTCAACTAGGAGATTTGGAGGATATTGCTATGAAAAGACTTTTGTCGTTAGAAAGAAAGTTTGAAAAGGCACCAGAGCTCAAAATAGAATATGTCAAATTTATGAGAATATTTAGACTTAGACTAGGGCATATGAAGCATATTAATAAACCGACGCCTGACATAAAAAGGATATTCCTTCCTCATAGACCAGTCATTCGAGAAGAGTCGGAGACTATTAAAACGCTAGTTAGAATTTGACGCATCTAACAAAAATTCGGAAGATTTGTCATTAAACAACGCATTATACAAAAGTCCTATAATTCAGTCTGATTTGTTTTCGATAGTTATAAGGTTTAGATTTTTTAAATTTGTGCTATGTGCAGACATTAAGAAAATGTATAGGTAAATTTTGATTCACGCTGATCATACCTCTATAAACGATTCGTTGGCGCGAAAATCCGGACGCGCCCGTAGAAAGTTTTGAGTTACTCACAGTCACGTATGGCACCTCCTTCGTTCTTGGCAGTCAAATGCTTACAACAATTAGCTGAACTAGAGAAAGAAAAATTTCCTATAGCTTCAGAAATTGTTCTTAGAGATTTTTGTATGGATCTTTTAACCGGATCTAATACATTGCAAGGGATTATAGATATGAGAAAGCAATGAGTTGTTATCTCTAGGCGACTTTGAGTTACACAAATAGAAGAATAATAATGGAACGAGAAGATGGCGTTAGTGATCAAGATGATTTGTTAAATTTTATTAAAGATCAAGAGTCGAAATTATTCGGAATCTTGTGGAATTCTAACGAAGATATATTGTATTATAAGAGTCCTATTACAAAGTAAAGTATTTAAGAGAGCAATGTTAGTCAAAGTGTCGAGATTATTCAATTCTTTAGGTTTGATTGATCCCGTTATAATCGCGGCTAAAATTTTGATTCAATCCTTGTGGACCTGCAATATTGAATGGGATGAGGACGAACCTATGCACATTTAAAGCTTGATGTAAGATAAAATCTCAGTTATATTTGTTAGCGTCTATAAAGATCCCGTTGATAATATTAGGAGTCAATGATTCAATAATTCAATTACATGGTTTTTGCGATGCTAGCGAGCAAGCTTACGAGGCCTGCATATTTGTAAGAGAGAATGATAGAACCTCGATAGCTTTGCTTTGTGCCAAGTTTCGAGTAGCACCTTTGAAAAAAGTTACTTCGGATCGTTGCGTACATATTGTGTTTTAGTCATAATGCTAGAAATATTGTTGTAAATCGTAGAACGGGCTGTATAACGACTTTAGAAATAACTAATTCGCGTTTGGTTGTAATAAAATTGATTCAATTCAAAATGTTTGAAAATGAAATGCGATTGTTAAGAAACAAGGAAAGGATTCCTAAAAACTCTAGATTACTTAGTTTAAATCCGTATTTAGATGATCACGACGTTCTAAGAGTAGGAAGAAGATTGGATGTTAAGATGTCGGCTGAAATCAAGCATTCCATTATACTGTCAAGCGCTCACTATGTCACAAAGCTAATAATAAAGGACAAATATGAGAAATTGTTCCATGCTGGCACTCAAGCTACTTTGCGATGCTAGCGAGCAAGCTTACGAGGCCTGCATATTTGTAAGAGAGTATGATAGAACCTCGATAGCTTTGCTACTCAGCTATACAAGAGTTTTGGCTTTTAGCCACAAGAAGAGAGGTAAAGAATATTACAAGGACTGCGTACGTTGTATCAAGTCGTCACCTACCTCTTGTCAGCAATTCATGGGTCAATTACCGGCTGCTCGAGTCACTTCAGTTAGACCATTGTTACAACACTGGAATTGACTACTGCGGACCTTTTTTTGTTCGAGATAGAGTTCGCAGGAATAGTAAGCAATACAAAGCTTACGTTTCTGTTTTCACGTGCATGGTAACCAAAGGGGATGCTGTGCACTTAGAGTAGATTTCCGCAGCTTTTATCGGAGCTTTGAAGCGGTTTGTTTCTCGAAAAGGAAAGGTGATCAACATGTATTCCAACAACAGAAGAAATTTCCAAGGAGTTAATAATGAACTGCGGCGCTTATTTCAGAACGCGAACTTTCAAACTCTCAGAATGCTATCACTGAAGAACGAATGACCTGCCATTTTATACCACATTTTGGATTGTGGGAGGCTGTTGTTCGGTCCATGAAACAGCATCTAAAAAGAATCATTGGAAACGCATCGCTTACTGTAGGAGAAATGAGCACGGTTTTGGTGCAGATTAAGGCTATCTTAAATTTTAGACTCTTAATCCCTTTCAGATCCTATCTGAGAGTATTGACTCCGGCACATTTCCTGATCGGGGATTCTTTGAAGCCTATTCGAAAGCAAATCTTCAAGACGTAGCACCAAATAGACTTACTCGATGGCAACATGTGGAGCGATTGAAACAACACTTCTGGTCAAAGTGGTCTAAGAAGTATTTGATCCTTTGTCAAGGAAGAGCGAAATGGAAGCTTCTGTTAAGCTAAAGGTTGGGCAGTTGATAATGCTAAAGGAGGACGAAACGATATCCCTCAAATAGATTTTGGCGAGAGTAGTTGAAGTTCATCCAGCAATGGATGAGAAAATAAGAACTGTAACAGTAAAGGTTATAAGTGTCCTATTGTAGAAATTTGTCCTTTATCTATAGAGGAGGGATAGGTTGTGTGCGATTGATGAGGTTTACGAATTCAGCATATTGCACTCGTCGCGTTAGATTTAAATTTGTTCAATTGAAAATATCAATATTTATCAAGATAGGCGACATGTTTAGGAAGGTTATTTTATTAGTTGAGTATATTCGGGTTGCCGCAGAGGATAACGTACTGGCGCGATTAAGTAAGTTGGCCATAACGCTGTGTGAGCAGGCGATTTTTCTGAATTGCTCTATATTTTTTCTTCTCTCAAAATAAAAAAAAACGAGCTAATTCGCTGTAATACTCGATCTCAATACATTCGTATTTCTTACAATAAAGTTTAATTGAAACCAATAAGATTGATTGTGTTTACTCGTGAATTATTAAAGGTGTCTGACGATATCTTAACAAAAATGATAAATAAATATCTCTTGAATAGTGCAGTTAGAGAAAAATGTTTCAATTATAAGTGGAATGATTTCGAGGAAGGTGTATTTTGATCACGTTTTTCTTCTAGGGAAAGGTGCTCAAAAGATATACTTTCCTGCATTTTTTTTTAATGGAATCATTTCTTCTTCTTATGTTAGGCCTTTGGCCTGTTACACCTCTCATATGCTTGTGATGCACATGCTGATTATTCAATTGCCACAAACATGTGGAACCTACATTTTTAATGCTGGTTCCGAATGGCGGATTTTTTGAGGTATTTCTGTGGACAAGGATACGAGCGTAAATATTTGGGTTCCTACTGGAATAAAACCCAGGATCTCTGACAGGCTAGTACACTATCTGTCATGTCACACTCGCGCTCACTGCCACGCTCACGCTCTTACCACGCTCGCGCTCAATCATGTCATTTCTACATAATTCTTCAAATTATGTTTAAAATTAAAAACAATGTAATAGGTTCCAGCGAATAAAATTCAAATAATCAAATTGTAAAAAGGCAAAGGAACCACGCTTGTTGTTCATGCTATACAATATTTATGTTTATTGTAGACTAACAATTGTGCATACATACATACAGACGTTTCAATCTTTCCACATCAAATCCTCTTCAGTGTAATAAAATCGCTACTATTTTTATGTTTCAAAATCTTCGTAAAATCATCGAGATTCCTATACTTCGAACGTCATCTTCTAATTATTCTGTATCTAAAAATATTAAGGCAGAGATATTCAAAATAACAGTTTATGCTTTATTCTGGTATATTGACATTAAATGTCTCATAAATTATTAATTTTTTGATAATTAAATGTTAATACTTTTATGAACAGAGTAATGAGATGAATCAATTGATGTAAAGGAAACACATAGTTATTTTAAAAGAAATATGTAAGCAAAATGGATAATTTTTTAAATAAGCAACTATGTTTTCTTTACACCAATTGATTCATGTCATTATTCTATTCATAAAAGTTATTAAAGTAAAAAATTGTAAAAAAATTAACAGTTTACATGATATTTAATACTTTATATCAATATGTGCCGCAATAAAGTATAAAATATCTAGTAAACTATTGGTTTTTTACATCTCTACCTTAATATTTTTATGTGCAATATAATTAGAGGAATCATATTATGTAATAAAAAAATCATATAATTCCATTCAAAAAAAGTGAAAATAATTTTCATATCTTTCTAAGTCACTGGAAAAAAATTTAACCAAAATATGTCCACCTCGAAACCATTCCATTTTTATCTGAAACATTTTCTGTAAAATGTACATTCAAAAAATATTGAAAATCATTAAAAATGGAACAATCTATATACAGAATTAGCATTAAGTAGTCTAGAAATTTTAAAGAATGATTTCTCACATAAATTCAAAAAGAAAATTTTATATGACCATATATGTGAAACTTTATATGTTTAAAATTTTATTAAAATAACCTGAATAGTTTCGAAAAAAAAAACAAAACTTTTTCTTCTAATTTCATATCCTATATCTTTGAAACTAAGTCATTTCGGACATAATCATAGAAAGTTTTCATCTTAAATTTGTGTGAGGAATCGCTCCTTAAAATCTTTTAGAATACTTAAGCCCGATTGCATCAACGTTACTTCAATTTTAAGCATGGCTTAAAACTCCCTTCCTTTCTGTCTCTTTATCAGCTTTTAAAAAAAAAAGATTTTTGAACTTCACTTAAAGTTTAAGTAACATTGGATCATGTAATCAGACCTTAGGCCTATACTCATAATCCTCTTATTTTAAAACTGTCTTAAGTAATGTCTTAAGATGCGGCCCTCTGATTGGCTTATGACATCTTAAGACTATTACTTGAGACAGTCTTAGGGCTATAACAGAAAAGCTAAGTTATAATCTTAAAGACAGTGTCTTATGACTTAAGTCTTAAGTCTTTAGTAGATCTACAATAGAGTTTTAAATCTTAAGCCACAAGAAACGAATCATAGTCGATTATTCTTTTCAAATTCGACTGTAATTGGTCAATTTCTTACGACTTAAGGCTTAAAACACCTTAACTTAAAACACCTATTGTAGATCCAGATTAATACAGACAAGAATTGTCTTTATGACTTATGTCTTAAAGGCACTTCGTATTTATTCACCTTTAAGACATAAGTCATAATACATTGTCTTAAGATTATAAGTCAGTTTGCTAAGGCTCTTAAATATAAGAATCGACTATGATTACCAGCTTCAAACTGATATTCATAGATCTTATATTTAAGACTATCTTAAGTATAGTCTTAAAAAGTCAAATCAATCAGAGCACCGTATTAGTGTCTTAAAACATTACTTAAGACAGTCTTGAAATAAGAACAGACTATGAATACTGCCCTATAAATAACGCTCTTCTATAACGTATCCATCTTATATAAATATATAAAATATTAGTAAATTTTTATTTTTGTAACATAATATTCATATAATAATGCTTATAGTAGTATAAAATCAAACATGTTACATTAAGTCATAGAAATAAAATACAAGTAAAATTACAAGTAAAATTATCTAATACTTTTTCAATCCAATTAATTTAGAACATATAATAAACATATAACCTTTCCCATGTATATGTGTGAGCGTGTGCTTTTGAGAGTATTCATTTCTTACCTACTTTTTTCTTTTTTTTCTCATTAATGACATTTCCATTAAAAAAGATATATTATCTTTTAGATACACACAAATTTAAAATTATTAAACTGCAGACCAATCTTCAGAAGAAAAACAAATATTTCTGTTAGTAATACTATATATTATTATGTATATGTTGAGAATGTTAAATGTGCAAATATATAAATAAAAAGATTATGAAATTTACATAAATTATACACTTAAAATAGAACAGTGATCTTTCTTAACAATAATAAATGTATTTTTTAAATACTCATTATAATTACTCGAATATAGCTACAAAAAATAATTACATTGAAATCATTAAACTTTGTAATTATATAGAAAAATCAAAGAAGTATATATTCACACAGATATTCAGAATTTAGAAGATATTAACGACAAAATGACGGATTTCATGTTTGTAATTGTAGATTTCAACGGCATCTTTTACCTTAGATTTTGTTACGACGTGGGTGGCCATTTTTACTACGGCAAAATTTCCTTTACCAATAGTTTTTTCCAGCTCGTAATAACCGACACGGATAAGTTTGTTGACAGAAAATTCCTGGGAAACCTCATTGTGCGACATCGGCGCGGATGCCATTTTTTGATCACTTCTCTCACTCGATCTTGACTCGTTGCCAGTTGCAATACTAGTTAGTACGAAGTTACATCGACAGAGGAATTATGATCGGCTTTTAATACCGCCATCTAGAGCTAGTCTCACCAATTCCGATTAACGTGATCGACCAACTTGACTAGTTTACATCGTGCGCTTGATACGAGTAGAATACCTGCGCGCAATAGAACAAATATTAAGGCTACGTTCCAAAACTTCCTCTCCGAAGGAAGATTTTACTCTAGATGCTATAGTAGGTGCGGTCGGCATTGCATATCGGAGGTGTCCGTTTGCTCTTTTACCTCGAAAATCAGCAACTTGCATCTTTCTGCTACATGTCATCTTGGGGTCGATTGTGTATCTCGAAATGAAATGAAAATTACAAAAGTGAGCAAATTTATTAGAATATTTATAATTTAATTGGTCAATAACTAGAATTTGCTTGCTTTTGTAATTTTCACTTTATTTCAAGATACACAATCGATACCCTCTCATTTGCGTTCGTTAACATTAATATTAACATTTCTAGAGCCAATCGAGCTGCTCGATCCATTTCGGATTTCAAGAGCTTCGAGCTCGTAGAGCTAATGTAGATTTTCGCTAAATTAAATTCATACCCACTATATTTATGGGTGCGTTCCGTTTTACGCATCGAACGCATGGTTCACATCACGAATGCGCAGTGCATGTAATATGTATTCCATTCCGTTTCTTTAATGTGCATAATGCATGCCGTGAAACGGAACATATGCAATGCAATCACTGCAATCTATGCGAAATAACGAAGACTGCTATTAATATTCACGCGTGTGTAAACATTTCGTTAGTAATAATGAATTATGACAGCGATAATAGTAATAGTGAAGAATCTGATGAATATTCCGACAGTATAAGTGATGAAGAACAAGACGAATACATTTTACATTCCGAATTAGAAATTTTATATGCAGTATTAATGATAGGTCAAACACGCGGAGAAGTAGTTTGTTCAGAAAAAATATCCGATTATATTGAGCGTGTTATTCCTGGATATTCCCAACATGCATTTAAAGAACATTTTCGGTGGTATATATTTATTTATTTTTATTTGATATTCAGTTTTGAAAATATTTCCTATGAATTGTATTCATTTTAAGAATTAAAAAATTATTGCATGTTTGTTTAATGGATTTATAGAATGTTTCCTGAAACGTTTGAGGAAGTGCTATGAATAATCAGTCCAGAATTAAGGGCCATCAATATTGAAAAAATTCTATTTCTATAAAGAAATAACTCCTTATTCCATATGATTTATGGCCACATCTGATTCTTATAAGGTATATATGTATACATGTATAAATAAATTAATAACAACTAGTTTTAAAAAAATATAAATCGCATTTATATATTAATATTAATTTTAAAATTACTAAATTATTCATATTTAATTCAGATCTGTTTCCACTAAATTCGGAATCGGAAAAGGAACGGCGTTTAGATCACTGCGGCGTGTAACATATGCATTACATTGTGTTGCTCCATGACTTATTCAATGGCCAAAAGATCGTTAAATTGCCACAAAAATAATGGAACAATTTTGAAAAGTAATTTTCGGAATGTCATCGGTGCTATTGACGGCACTCATGTTAAAATTTGGGCTCCAAAAATAGATCCCACTTCATAAACAGAAAAGGATTTCACTCCATTAATGTACAACTTGTATGCAATTTACGTGGACTTTTTAAGCATTGTTTTGCCGGACATGGGATCTGTACACGACGCTCGTGTTTTTCGTGATTCTCCGGTAGCAGATTTTCTTACAAGACCTGAAATATATTTTCCTGAAAATTCTTTAATCGGGGATGCTGCATATGGTATTCACTTAAACTTAATGGTACCATATAGAAATAATGGATACTTAACGAACACAAAAAAATTTATTGCCTATCATTTACTAGAATAGCAATTGAGCGAGCTATAGCCCAATTAAAGATACAATTTCGGATTCTCTTAGATTGCTTACCGTTAACTGATGTTAAGGAAATTCCGAAATTTATTTTGGATTGCTGTGTGTTACACAATGTTTGTATTTTAAAAAATGATCGATGTAGATGTATATCGCGATGATGATGAAGTGGTAGGTCCAATATTACATGATAATTTGATTGATTTAGGTAACGACAAAAGAATTGAAATAACAAATGCCTTACCAATAAGATACAATGAAAATAAATGATACATGTATCAGAAATGTATATTAATAAAAATAAAATTTGTAGATATTACTAATAACAAAAACTAGTTTTTACATTTTCTTTATCACTCCATGATACATTTAGATATAAAATGATATATATTTGGTGTAAAACAAATTAACTTTGTTAGTATCAAGTATTACAATATCTTATTAAACTGAATCTAAAGTACATCCATTAACAAAATCATTNAAAATGGCCCACCCTGTATATTAACATAAATTAATTAAATTTAACATTTTATCGTACTTAAAAATAATTTAAATAGCTTTTGGAAATATAGAAAATACTTCAAGTTTGATTTTACTTTGAAAGTTCAACATCGAAATTTTTCGGCCAGGTGTAGTTTTATTACATAGATATCACTATTTATCAAGAATAAAATAATAATCAGTCTTTTAATAAGTCTTTTTTTTTAAGAAAGTAGAAAATAAAATAAAATTGCAGAATTTAAGATTCGCAATTATTTGGATTTAGCAACTAATTCTCTCAAGATATTTACTAAAGATTTTTGTACTATTCTTTTTTTGTGCATTTGTTCACGTTCCTCTTTACGTTTTGTATATCGCTCTGCTTTTAATTTCTCATGTTCCTTTCTTTCAGTTTCTCTTTTCTTATTTCATTCCTTTCTTCTTTTATATCCTTGATAAAAGATTCAAGAATAATTTCTACTTTACGTTTTTTAATTGGATCTGTAATAAAAATTAATTAATGTTTAAATGAAATCAGATATATATTAATAGTTATTTATAAAAATTAAATTATTTTTTAAAACAAAGAAAAAAGAGGACTACGAGCAAAAAATTATTATATAAAATAAAACATGATAATATAGAATGTAAAAAAATAATAAAAGAAACAGAAATGTTTTAAAAATTTAATATAGAAAGCTAGCAGACGTTTCGATCGCGATCAGATTATTTTAAATGTAAAAAACATACATAATAATTACAGTCGGAAAAAAACAAAAACATAATAAATTATCTATTTCGCTCAGACGCTGATAACATAAAAACGAATATCATAATGTACATAGTTATAATGTATAACGGAAAAAGAACGTACGCATAATAAAAACTATTTGCGGTCAGTCATTAAAATGCTTATAATGTCAATTTTAATAAACCAAATGAATGTCCTTTGATTAAAAGTGAACGGAGAACGCAAATAGAGTCTGATCCTGTAGAAAAATATAATATAAGAAATTATAGCGCAAGATTAGTAATATGACTGAATATAAATATAACGGAATTATAGCGCTAGATAACAATAGAAAAACAAAGAAGAAGAAAGAAAAAAATCAGATAACCATTAAAGACTAGCATACAAAACAATGTAATATATGAGATGATACATATCAAAATTAATGAACGTTAAGATTTCAAAAAGTATATCTATATATTAACTGAACTTCATAAAATAGTAACAGCTAAAAATAATATGCATATCTTTAATATAACATACCTTAAGTCAAAAAATAAAAAAAATTTCGGGTACAAATAGTACTTTAAAATTAGAAACAATGCGAAAAGAAATAAAACAAAATCTTGTCTCCTCGATGTTCTGAGACATAATGGAATCACAAAATTGACATTCAAAGAAGGAAGGAAAAAGATAGTAGGAAAGTGGTGAGAGCAGGAAAATAAGAGGGGATAGAAATGTAGATGAAAACATAGAAGAAATAATAAAGGCTAGAAGAAATTAAGGAGAGAGAGATTAAATAATAGGTAGGATTCAGGCAAAGCTTTTGTGTCGTTTTGTTTATTTAAGCCTTGTTTTTGTCTTTTTATGTGTACCATTTCATATATCAATCTCTTATTATATGAAGATTCACTGTTTAATATCTTCACTTCATTCCATCTGAAATTGTGATTGAGATTTATACGGTAATCAGAAATGACCGATGGAGAACTTGTTTTTTTTGTTGATATCTGAAATATGTTCACGTATCCTCGTACTCAATTTTCTTTTGGTTTGGCCAACATAGCTAGCCTCGCAATCATCACATGAGATCTTATAGATCACATTTTGATTAGTAAGCAATTCTAACTTGTTCTTTTCTCTCTTTATAAAACTTTTTAAGATGTTGATAATGGAAAATGCTAATTTACAGTGAAACATGTTGGATGTAGGTGAGAAACTTTCGGAGATAGATTTAACATAAGGAACTGTAAAAAATTTTTTATTGATTTGTAGATTATGTGTAGTCTGTTTATTATATATGTAAAATTTCAATCGATTTTTAATTGTGGAAAAAATAAAAGAGAGGATATTATTATATTAAGAAAAATATGTATGGCTTCAATTAGATTATGTTGAAACCGAAGATGTGACAATAGAAATATTTTATCTATGAAACTAATTGTGCCTCTTTTATGGCAAAGAGGATGATTGGAATGAAAATTCAGGAACCTTCCCGAAAATGTAATTTTGTGATATGTATCAAAAATAATTCTTTGACTATCAATAATTAAAGTGGTGTCAAGAAAATTCAATCTATTGTTAATGCCAACCTCCATAGTAAATTGTATCCTTGTATGTAAAGAGTTAAAAATAGTAATAGTAATAGTGTCATCAATATTTTCAGATGAAAGTGCGAAAACAATATCATCGACATATCTGTAGTAAAATAATGGATATACATGTAAATTCAAGATGCAATTTTTTCCAAATCCTGCATTACAATGTCAATAATAATAGGAGATAATGGTGAACCCATTGGAGTACCAAAAACTTATTTGTAAAATCTATTGTTAAAGGTAAAAAAAGTAGAATTCAAAACAAATTTTACAGCAATAATAAGTTCTTCTTTTGGAATATTTTTTTGTGGAAATATAAACCCATCTCTTCTCAATGCTATTCAATGCCAAATCTATAGGTACATTCGTGAAGAGAGACACCACATCCAATGAAGCTAACACATAATCAGAGTCAAAAGTCGTTTAATTTTTCTATTAGATGGAAGCTTTAATATGGCTAGGAACTTGTAGTATACTCTTAATAATGATGTTGTGTAAGAAAAGAGAAAAATAGTATAAAGGGCTGTTTATAGATGATACAATTACTCTCAATGGGTTACCAACTTTATGAATTTTAGTCAATCCATACGCTCTAGGAATATTACCATCCGAAGTCATTAATCTTTTATATATCAATTCATCGATGAAACCATCGACCTTCCATCTTGTAAGAAACACACGTCCTGTGTCAACTTTTTCGTAGGATCCTTATTAATAATAGAATAGGTGTCAACCGAAGAATATAGAATAGGTGATCCGAAAGGATCTCGCGGCCACCGAGCGCGCATATATGATATACTCTTGTTTTATATATATGTAATCCAACTAATGCCAGCAATTCTTCAAATAATTCCTATATTTCTGAAGTAATTAAAGAACTTCTCACGATTGTTGATACGAATGATGTCAAGTGACCAAAAATTGACCAACCGATGTTTCCGTCATGTCATTATGACATCATATTTTGGTCCTGCTTAATTTTCAGTTAGCAAATACATAATTTTGATTTTATGCTTCGATTTCTCATTGATTTATATCGATGCAAATCAAAATATCACTTGTAATAGTTTTGTTTCTATGCCAATTCATTCATAATTTTAATAAATACGTAAGGTATTTAAAACTTATGCCTCTGCTGACAGTTTAATATTATTAATATTTGAGGAAATTACATGGAAACGAAATACGCTGGTATTTATTAACTTAGAAAATGATAATAACAAAGATATTGTCATCTCGATCTCAATCTCGAGAGATTATTCGATCCATGGTGGAAAGAATGCAAAGTAAAACATTGCGCATAATGGCAAGAGCAATATTGAAAATAATCAATTAAATAAATGTTCTTCAATATGTACTTTCCTGCGTATAATAACGCTGATTAAACTAGAATCAGCCAATCAAATGTTACTCAAATTCACTCTCCTATCCACGGGAGTACTTCGCCTTATATTCTTTCCACCATAATTCGATCGTGGTGAACGTGTTTCGTCTCGCTGCGATCTGAGTATTGTGATATGAATATTTTATTTTTGAGCATAAGTATAGCCGTGTTTGACTGTGCTATTTGTGTTTGCGTTCTAGTGTTCTTTTTCTCTAGTTTATCGCATTGTTGCCGTTCTTCTTCGAGAAGCGGTTGTCCTCGGCATGATATTTACTTACCAACACTCAGGTTGTGATAGATTTTCTAATCTGAATAGTCGTAAGATTAATATCTCAGATTCGCGAAGCAGAGTGACACTTTTTCCTGCCAGATTCCTTCGTTTTATGAAAAACACGTCGAGTAAGCCTAATTTTAATGATTTTTCGTATAAAAATGAAAGTTTGAACATGAAAAAAGAATAATTTAGTTTCGACACTGCCATCTCAAAAATCAATGATATTAGCTTACTCGATGTGTTTTTCATAAAACGAAGGAATCTGGCAGGAAAAAGCGTCACCCTGCTCCGCAAACCTGAGATATTAATCTTACGACTATTCAGGTTAGAAAATCTGTCACAGACCTAGTTTCCACCGAGGGTTTAATCCGGATCAGAATGTAAGAATCAACTAACTACGTAGTTGAGTATTCCCCTGTTATAGACGAACGACAGAGGAATGCTCGACTGTAGTTGGTTAGTATTAATTATTAATTATTAATTATTCCCTAGATTTCTATTGTGTTTTCTGGAGAAAACGGAATAATTCCGATCGGAATTCATTCCGACTTTATGATTAGTGCCCATTGATCCATTCCGACTTTATGATTGATGGTATTCCATGATAGGTGCCCTGGGTATCAATCATGAAACTTTTTTCCTAGAATGAAAAGTGAAAAGTAAAAAATTTCTCCATTAACTTCAATGGTTAAAATTTTTATTTTTCACTTTCCATCCTAGAAATAAAATTACATGATTAATACCATGGTTTATGATTTGGTGTCATAGAACTTATACCGGCTGCAGAACAGCGCGATGTTTGTCGCATGCGACACGCCATATTCAATAAGTGTATAGCTTTAGAATGAGAACATCGCTGTACGCCCATTGGATATAGCGTATCGCACGTGACAAATATCATGCTAGGCATCTATTCTTAAAAATTATTGCATATAAAAAACAAGAGAAATATAGTATACGTTACATTATAATATTTCTCTAGTTTTTCGTATGCGATACTTTTCGAGAATAGAGGTTCAGGGCCCTTATTCTTGAAAAATATTACATACAAAAAACTAAAGAAATGTTACAGTATACAACCGGTCACAAAAAGGTTGCAACATTTTTTTTTATGAATGTTTTTGGAATGCAACTTGCTCACGGAACGATTGGTTCTTATTCATGGATTCACAAATAAGAACCAATCGCTCGGTGAGTAGACTGCATTCCGAAAAAAATAAGTGTTGCAATCTTTCTGTCACCGGCTGTACACTGTTAAAAATATCATGAAATTAATGTATTTTTAAATTATATAAATTAAATTCCATTTTAAAATACTAAATTAAATTTAATGTAACTGCAACTGAAAAGTATATTTATGTACGCTTACAACTAAATTTGACGTGAAAAGACAAAATAACCTAAATCTTTGAAAGTTTTAAAAAAGTAATCGAAGGAAAGAATCAAAATCCTTAGGTATGCCTGTTTGAATTGCTTTTAACAGTGTATGTTACATATATTATAGTATTTTCCTAGTTTTTCATATGCGATACTTTACAAGAATAGGATCCTTGAAGCGTTAATAGTAACTAGTGATGTTTCTGAGGGTAATGTCCCATGCAGCGGATTGTGCGTAAGCAGATTTGCGTATCGCCAATAACAGAATCATTCTCTTTGATCTGTTTGCAAAATTTGCAAATAGATCTAAGACAATTATTTTGCGATTGGCGTTCCGTTAATCTGCGATACGCACGATACGCTCCATGGGACTGCATTGATTGGCTGTCCTGAATCATTGCTACTGGCATCGGTGTGTTGACAATTTAGGCTGCATTTTGCTGACGCTGGACGCTCGATTCGAGCGTCAAAACAAGTCACGTGAACAAAATTGACGAATACCAAGCATTAATTTTGATCACGTGACTTGTTTTAATGTTAAAAATGAGCATCGAGCATCAGCAAAAAGCAGCCTTAGGATAATTTTTACCAAACTCCGATTAGCTTAACCAAAATGAAACCTGAGAAAGGACATGACGGTCCAAAACCTGTACCACAAAATACTGCCGCGCACTACTGCCCTCTGACAAAATGGATGTAAACTACATAACAACATCCACTTTTATAATGTTTTATTGTCCATTTTTCAAGGCTGGAGATGATAAATCGATATTTGATTCATATAATTGTGCTATATATAGAAAGAGATATCAAAGACCTTCTCTGGAGACGTTCTCCGACATCACTTCAGTTGGAATCTTGCAAAGCTACTAGAATGGTTAAGTTAACCGGAGCTTAGTAAAAGTCACTTTTATTGTAAACCATGCTTAATGTGCGCTGAGTGTGTACCAGTCTACCAGAAAATTACATATAAAAAATATACCAATGGTCGCATTGGATGATCTAAAAGAATACATCAATAGCAGCGAGCTCTCACGGATCCGCTCCGCAACAGGGACCCTAAGATTTGTCCACTTGACATGTTCTAACATGCTCTAAAATGCTCCTATCATATCATTTATTCACTTTAACGTGCTCGTTGAAATAAGTAGAAGCTATAGCAGGAGCATAGTGGAGCATGTTGGAGCATATGACGCGAACAAATCTCTATTTTTCTTGATAATAGCAATTCCATATACAATCGACCAATCACAATTGAAAAACAATCTTTTGTATGCGAAAATTATTCATATGTGCTCAAGAATAGGGCCCCAGTTAAATCTGCTACCTATGAAGACTGTTCGCATTACTTAAAATCTTCAAAAATTATGCATTTAAAATGAGATATATATTTAGGTGTTGGAAAGAGAGAAAGTCAAGAAGCTGAGTGCAAAAAGTGCAAGCAACACGAACAAACTGTTCTAAACTTGACGCTTTCATGTAAAAGTATCTTTACTTATGTACAAAGGTACAATTTCATGATGTCGCTTGTCGCAGCGATAAATGATCACGTTATTGAATTCTTCTTGAATTTATCCACTGTCTAGGCTGCGTTCCACTTAACGCTTGCAACATTCGTGAGCGTTGTTTGTCCTTATTTAACATTTGATAAAAGATAAGGATGAAATGATTCCACGAGCGCAGCTCTTGTTGCCAGCGATACCGTTGAAAAGTTGAATTAATCCAACTTTTAGCAACATTGCTCTTATGCAAAGATTTAAACATGGAACAGCAGGATGTAAGTATAATAAGAGTATTTACTTAAGTTATATTCCAAAACATCCTTTCCGAGGAAAATTTTAGTATTTTCGAAATACTGTAGACTACATTACATGTCTTATATATATTTCGAGTAAAATTCTCAGCATACGAGAATGGTGTGCACAGAAAAAGCTAATATTATTTTTAGATTGAAAGGCATAGAAATATGCTCCATGCAATTCCTATAAATAAATAAAAATGCATTCAGGATTGAAAAGCATTCATTTTAACATTTGAATCAATATTTCTGAAAATCTGAATCCATTTCAATTCATTTCAATCCATTCTCGTTTGATGGGTTTTTCTCGGACAGGATGTTTTGGAATGTAGCCTTAGAATATGGATATGATCGTAAAACTTGATAAAAATATACTCATTCGATACGTTTTCAATCGAAATGAGAGAATGTATAAGTAGAATTAAGTAAAAAAATGTGATAGTCTGCTTTACGGAGCGATTATTCGGGTTAGGAAAAGGAGTTTTCTTAATCTGAATAGCTATTAGAACTGCGTAATGTAAACGTCACCTAAGTGTCCTCGCATATTATCTTATTATCCAATGTTAAACACAAAGATAGAATAATACGTGAGAGCATTCGGGTAATGTTTCCGAACGTCTAACTCTAACATTTAATAATTCGCCTCGTGAAGTATACACCACGTTTTTCTGCCAAATTCTTTCATTTTGATTGAAATGTGTTGAATAAATATATTTTTATCAAGTTTCGTAGTGATGTCCGTATTTTAAATAATTATCACAAAAAATAAATAAATGAATACAAATTTCTTATCAATAAAAAATTTATTGCATGCGATTTTATCTCATTTAACTCTGATTATTTTTATTTTTATTTCCAATTTTATTTATATCAACTTTTCTTTATGATCGCTCAATACATGATGCCAATTTAATTATTATATTATTAAATTACTATTATTATTTATTATTATTTATTATTATTTAATTATTACATTATTATTTAATTATTGTATTGTTTATTATTATTTGCGATATTTCATGAAATTTTCAGATGGCTGTTGTACACATACTCGTGGCATATGTGAAATGATCATAGACAAAAAGGGCATTTAGACTCATGGGTGTATGAAGGCATATAACCGGTTATTCATTGATAAATTTTTAATAATAATTTTTTTTAATCCATGTTCACGTTATCAAAATTTAAATGAAGGATTAATCCAAAATATCTTTTTTTTATATATATTTTTTTAAATTTGTACATTCATTAATGCATACAGATGCTATTAGTCTATTTTGCCGTAGTTTTGCGTTATTTGTGTTGTTCACAATCGCATCAACTTAACAGGCCCAACGGTAATGCCGTTTTTTCATATGACATTTTTTGGACTTTATAGCACTTTACACGACACGATTAATATAATTGCCATAAAATGTATCGCTGCTAGCCCATTTATATGAGCGACATTTGAGATTAACAAATGAAATCACGTGACTCATTTATCGTTGAATATGAGCGACGAGCGGCATCATGAACACATACCTTAATTATTACTATATTTAAGGCCGGTTGTTCCATCTTTTGGTAAATTTTATCTGTTATATAAGTAGCAAGATTACCCAATCACATGCGCGGATTACCAGATTTACCTTACAGGCAAAATTTACCAAAAGGTGGAATAACTGGCCCTCACACGGCACGCTTTACGCCGAAGTTATAACATTGATGTTATGAAACTGGCCAATCGGTTATTCCATTCTTCAGAAGAATATGATTGGCCCGTTTCATAACATCGATAAAAAAACAAAAATAATGTACGGACAATGAGAGCTTTTCACAGCGCGGGAATTGTTGCGCAATTTATATAATAGTCATAAACTTTTTACATAATATATTAGAAACAACGACTTTTCAATACAGACTTAATTCGTATGTTCGGTTTAGAGTTAAAGAACACAGAAATGACATCAAAAAAACTTCCTGTGAAACTTACTTAATCACACAACATAAATTGGAACACAGCTATGAATTTGAATGAGAGAACGTAAAAATCTTAGATAGAGAAAGACAATTGAGTACAGTAGAGTCTCTCTAAATTTGGCCCATGTGGCGATAAAAGTAGAATGCTAAAATTATAGAGTACCCTCTCTACAGCACGAGTCTACCAATCACCACGTACTTGCGCGAACGCAGTTGCGCATGCTACTGTAGAAGCTGTTAAAGTGCACTACGGTGTATATAATCTTAGCAGAACAAGTCATATGTACATATATGTATCACATATTATGTATTACAAAAGAATATATTACACAAATAGTTATACATAATTTGCCTGGAATTACATTGCATACACTGTGAGAACCTAGTACAATTAGGTGCAGATGCGCGCGCAACACATGTACAGCCTACCATGGCATGGAAGAGGCATGACATTAGTGTTTGTAAAAGTATGTGTGAGGAATGCAAAGATTACAGAAGTCAAATTTAGAGAGACTCTACTGTAGAAGGCTCATTTCGGAAATGCTACATATTCGATTGCAATCAAATGGTTTGAGTTTACAATCAGACACGGAGTTTCTGCATCATTCTTATATGAGCATTTCAGAGAAATTCAAACAGTAACATTATGTATTTACCTTAAAATTTGTTTTATTATAGTGATATGACGTATGTTTTGTATATTTCCACGGATGTAACGCTTAGATTATATTTTTGACGGTCATTGCTCCTCTGACTTCTTTCTCGATAACACATGTTTGACGATTATATATTGTGTATTGTTCATTTTATAAATTTATAATTAATTAAGAACAAATGTGTGTGTGTGTGTGTGTGTGTGTGTGCGCGCGCGCGCGCGCGCGCGTGTGCGTCTCGTTAATCGTATTTTTTATAATTTGACTTGCGTTTTCAGCAACCGAGTTGTGATCTGTGGGAAATGAGGGTGAGTAAGATAAGCAAACATTGAATTCACAATGGTAGAAATTATTATATCTATTTTACTCCGTAGTTAGTCACTTGGTTAAACAACGGAGAGGCAGAAAATGGGCTACTCCCTACCAGACAGTAGAGAGATACTCATCTTTGGTTTCACAGAGCATAATTTCAACGATGTCCAACGATTCTGCCGACATATATATTATGTTCTACGAATTTGCTGAAGATGGTTTGAAGTAAACCGAAACGTACGAATTAAGTTTGTATTGAAAAGTCATTGTTTCTAATATATTATGTGAAAAGTTTATGATTATTATATAAATTGCGCAACAATTCCTGCGCTGTGAAAAGCTTTTATTGTCCGTATTATATTTTTGTTTTTTGATGTAGAGAGCCCGATTATTTAATTTTGATCATAACATCGATGTTATAACTTCGGCATAAAGCGTGCCGTGTAAAGGCGCATTTTCATGAGTTGCTCAAACTAGCCGTTTCAGTGACAAGAAGATCACGTGATGATTTTTGTCGCAAAACTATTAGAACGACAATTTTATACATGAAAAAGGACAAGAAGCATTAAATTTGATATTTGAGCGATAAATTCAATATGTTGTTTATATTTTTCATGTATCATTTGCGATATTAATACGCTAAATTAAACAGTTATTAGATTATTCTGATTGCAACGAATCCTCTATCTGGATCAGCAATAAAAGAAAAGAATAAATTAGGTTATGTATTTCATAGTCAACGGTCTATACGGTCGATGCAAGGTTGCGTTCGGGAAGTGCGCTATCAATACTACTTGTGTCATACTATCCTTGTTTCACGTTTAATGGATGATGAAGTAAGAATGACACAAATAGTACTAATAGCGTCTCCCCCAACCCAGCCATAGTATATTAACACTATCAATAGTTTGAGCGGTTGACGCTTGTACTAGTTAAAACTGTTCAAATTACAAACTTTCAGCCGCTGGATAACGAGCGACAAATCTGTCGCTCCAATTGCTTATTTTAGCAACACATGAAAATGTGCCTTAATGGCTCCGACATACCAGCGCGATGTTCATCGCGTGCGACATGCGATATCTAATGAAAGTATAGCTTTAGAATAAAAACATCGGTAAAGCTGTACACTTATTGGATATCGCGTGTCGCGCGTGACGAACATCGCGCTGGCACAATATAATCATACCTAGTAGCGACACTGAACGTCGACACCTTTGATGTAAGTGTTCTTAAATCACATGATTCACCGCCATATTGTGAAATGTACACAGTAGAGTTATGATAGGACAGGCTCTTCAGTTTGAATTTCTATTAAGTTTCTAATACGTCCACCATATTCTTAATGCCCGTTTCCACCAATGTAGATTAATTTCAATCTCAGTTCAATTTACTCTTCGTCTTTTTCTACTTCTAAAGATTAGAAAAAGATGAAGAGTAAGTTGAACCAAGATTATAGTTAATCTACATTGGTGAAAATGAGCATAAGTATACAAATCGATACACGCGCACTAAAAATTGCAGATCACAAAAAAGTTCATTGTCGCTACTATGATTATACTGTGGCGCTGGTGTGCCGGAGGCATGACAGAGGACAATAATGTTCATCTATTCTTACTAAATCTATGTCCAATTCACGATTTGGAAGATCAGAAAATTTCTCCGATCAACTTTGGTGTCAACATTATTTCTTTGTTGAAGAAATTAGTTGTCTGTGTTATTAAGTGTCAAAATTTCTAATGAGGAAGTTAGATTATCAAGAGTTATGGGGAGCCGACAGATTAGAAGCACAGTTAGAAGTTGCCCGCGATGGACTTCGTGGTCTCGATCGTAGCATTCGTAAAATTTTGGGCCGTGATCTTCCTGATGGCGAAAGTGGTCCATTACAGTCTAGGTTATATTTAATTAAAAAATCTTTAATTTTTATTTTCTAGGTTCATTCATATTAAATTATTAAATACTTTTAAAAACATTTTATAATAAAATTCTTGAAATATTTTAACAATTTATGAATTGCAATATATAACTGTTACTGTCATGAGCTTTCTTCTCTTTTATCTAATTATTTTTGTACTATTTGTATTACATTTGTATTTTTGTCTTACATTTGTATGTTATATCATCACATTTATATCATTTCTATTATATATAAGTATGTGTTAAATAATATTCATATATTTTTTATCAGTTTCTTTCAACAAGTGACACAGTGTGACACAATAAATCATTACATCCTTGTTGTTTGCCAATGTTAAACAAAAATGACATGATTACTGTGTCGCATTGAAAGGCACACATAGTTTTCTTTCATGTAATTTAAGGTTTGTTTTTACATCCCTGTAAAGGGATGTCGAAGATTGCACTAGTGGTCTGTTTCCTGCATTAAACTGCATTAGAATTCTCTTTCTTACTTTCAATAAGTATCAGATATATATACAATATCCTGCATAAATTTGGGAACACTATGTTTTTACAGGTTTTTAAATAATTATTTAATTGAAAAAAGATGAAATAAAAGTACATACATACATACATTATCTATACATACATTATCTATAATTATAAAGTACATATGTATGTACTTTTATTTTGTCTTTTTTCAATTAAATAATTATTTATCAAAATTTAATAACATGCTATTAAAATTTGGAATTTTAATTAAAATGCGATTCATATAAAATCTAATTCTTCGAGGTTTTTTTAATTTTTTAATTTTTACGGAGTCTAAAATCAACTTGCGACTCAAATAGTTTACCACTTTTATAGAAACCATTAAACTACCTGTAGTTTATTTAATTAAATGATCTGTATATATACAACTGTATATATACAATGAACACAAATACGACATTGCCAGACAAGTGACAATATACACATAAACAATAAACCAAAGCACGAAATTCAATCTTGAGAGCTTCAATGCTGTGAAATGATTGTCCAACATATTCTTGGCATGTACAAGCTTATAGATGTTATAGATAAATGTTTATCGTCATTTAGATGTCTTACAAAGTATTTAAACCATATATCGATTCGCCACAGTATAATCATACCCAATAGCGACAGTGAACTTTTTTGTGATCTGTAATTTTTAGTGCGCATGTATCGATTTGTACACTTATGCCTATTTCCACCAATGTGATTAACTTTATCTCGGTTCAACTTACTCTTCATCTTTTTCTAATCTTTAGAACTAGAAAAAGACGAAGAGTAAGTTGAACGGAGATTAATCTACATAAAAACATGTATCGATCGCTGTCATGTAATACCTTTGCTGTAAAACGTAGAGTGTTCCCAAACTTATGGAAGGTACTGTACCTAACTAATTCAGAAAACAGGCCTTTGCACTGAACTAGTATAAATAAATGTTCTGTTTTTCTGTTCCTGCACTAAAATGCACTAGAACTCTCTTTTTCGCTTTCGACAAGTATCAAACATACACCTATTTCACTTTGAATTCCAAAAGTGTACACTGGTTCAGCCACAGAAAACAGACCTCAAAACTGACGAGTGTAAGTGTATAGGCAAGAAATAAAAAAATATTCTAGTACGAGATAAAATGGTGTTTCATATTACGTTTGTTTTTTATTGCAGCACTAGAATTGCACTAGAACTGAACTGAACTAGAACTGAGCAAGGATATAGTATAAATAGGCAATATAAAACATATAGTGCAGTCATGATGGTCATGAATCATGTATTGTTAGAATTATTAGATTATCTAATGAATAAGATGTAATTGCAATTTCATTTCACAATTTATTTTCACAATTTTAATCAAAGATAATAATGGTAAAAAATATAGATGACATATATTATTACATTTAGACAATATTATTAATAATGTATATATGTAATAGTTGTGTTTCGCTGAACAGTCATTTCTGAGTGTCCTGCATCGCTTGCACTCTTAAGTCTAGTGCAGCCAGTGATCTTTTGCAATTTTCCTATATTGCAATAAAGAACAGCCATTGACACAAATTTTGCAATAAAGAACACTTCAATATACATTTGTTACATTAGTTCAGAAAATTCAATAAAAAACAAACCTATTGTTTATATAGAAATATTAGATTCATTTGATGAAGATAGAAAGTTATTAATGCGATTCCATTATTCTTAATAATGAAGACAATGATGGTGTGAAATATTTTTATATGTAGGCTTAGTATCATTTATCTATTTTTAGATTATTTATAGATTTTGCATTATTTGTACAAAGTCTGTTTTATATGGCTGAACTTGTATACATTATAGTCTGAGAGCTAGTGATGACTTTCTATGGCTGCGTTCCACTTGATGCTCACAACGCTCATGGAATCATTTCATCCTTGTCGTTTATCAAATATCAAACAAGGATAAGCGATGCTCGCGAGTGTTGCGAGCATAGACATAAGAATAGACCAAGCGTGAGGTTTGAAACGTCAAGACTAGATAGAAAATGGATGGACAATGGACATCGATGTAGCTTTCTCTTTTTGACTAAGAAAAAATGAGAAGGGGAAGTAAGGTGTGAATATCTTGCTCTCTGTCTAATATCTGCTCTCTGTGCTTTTTTATCTGATCTTCATACTAAAGTAGAGGACACGTTCGGTCTATTCTTATTATGGCAAGCGTTAGATGAAACGCAGCTTATGTAATTTGGTACCAATATCTGCAAAATCGAGTTCAATATCTGCAATATCTAGAAAATTGAGTAGAAATACAAGAGAAGACTATTAGATCGTCATTTTCACATAAAATTATTGGCACATAATTTCTAAATTTTTACTAACTGAAATAACGTTATAAAACGTTGATGGTCGATTAAAAACCTCTTTCTTATAAATTTATTTTTCAAAAAAAGTTGGCCAATATTAAATAACGTAAAAACACCTTATTTTTTGACCTTATGTTTGACTCGTAGCCGAGCAATTTGCGTAACCACTTTGCGCAGCCAGATATTGTTACTACTTTTTAGTGTTCACACTACTGTCCAAAGAAATTTCAGGCGATATCAAATGACGTTTATGCATCGGGATTTTTAACAATTCTGACGGAATGCGTTTCCGTATCGCAGCCGATCCGGACAGCCAGGCATTAATTTTTTTCTTCTCCACTATCTAGACTTAGACTAACAGCACAACAATTTTCAGCCGGTATCAAATTACGGTAGGGAAAATCTTCACTAGTTCCCGGACTATTAATGCTTACATTAGGCCTGTTATTTTTAGCTGAACTTTTTGCACGATTTATCTTTTCTCTTTCTCTTCAACGTAAAGAGAAAAGGAAGAAAGATGAATCGTGCAAAAACTTAATAGTATTGCCACCAACAAGATACTCCTACTGTTAAAAACTGCCGGTCTTACTGAAGTTTGCGTAACTGTTAAAATTTAAATGACTAGGGACCAATTGTTCCATCTTTTGATAAATTTTACCTGTGAGGTAAATCTGATAATCCACGCATGTGCTTGGGTAATCTTGCTACTTACCTAACAGGTAAAATTTACCAAAAGATGGAATAACCAGCCCTAAAAATAAGAAACGTAATAATATGACTAAAAATAAGACAAAAATAATGTAGTATTAATTTTATGATTTATAAGTTTTGTAGATATGTATATATATTTAAAATCAAATAACACAATTTTTATTTAAAAACTAATTTTAATGTTATTGTTCAAATTTGATTATCAATAGAGATGATAACTGTAGAGAAAAAAAATTGTAATTTTGCAGCAATGTATTGTATAAGATATTGTAATATTACAAGTATATATACTTATTTATGGAGCACTTATATAAAAAATCGTGAATTTAATAATGTATTATTCAAATATTTATGTCAATAATCGCACATTTATATCAATTGTCGATAATGTCATTGTTTTTCAATTATCCCCAAACTCCGGAACTCTATTGATAGTCACGAACTTTGCCCATGGCCGGCTGTTTTTATCAACTTAGAGGCACTCGGCGTATTGCCTGAACACAGCTTTAAATAAAAATCAGTTTTAAACTGTTTAAAACATGCTTAATCGATATTTTTAACATGTTTAAACATGTTATTTTATAATACTGTTTCACAAGCATGAAGCACTAAAAACATCTTTGAAAAACAAAAAAACAATGTTTTATTCTTAAAAAAAAAAACATCTCTTATCTACTCTGCTCCAAGTATCATTCGTTATTGTTCACCGAATGTTAAATAAGGATAAATTGATACCTGGAGACATTCGGCGTATATTCTCGGACGCAACCTAATAGTATCTTGCCGATGATATCGCTGACATCATTTTGAGAACAGTAAAGCTGGAAACACAATGAAAAGTATAAGCGTTAGGAACAGGGAATAAGAGATTTCAATCTGATTTCAAAGTGTCTATTCTAGTATACAAGGTGCGTCACTAAAATCCGAACAAATTTCAATTTATATTTTCCGCTATATTGTACCTCCGCCAGAGATTGTTGTTGACCGAGAAAGCCTAATACTTCTAGTAAACAGTCATATTCTCAAAATGGCAATGTTGAAACTAAGTGCGTATAATCGAAGAGCCGCGATCATCGAAGGCCTTCGCGCTGGGCGTTCAGCAACGAAAATAATTCGGTTCTTTGGATACTCGAGATCAACCATTTATGATATTGTGGCAAAATATAGAACAGTCCAACAAAGGCCAGCGAGGAAGAGTCACTCAAAAGAACGCACTGCGAGAACCTCCGCAGTCGTTGAAAGAGCTCAAGCGCTGATTTCGGATGACCCAGGACAATCGTTGCGCGTTCTGATGGATGTAGTGAAGCCGTGGATGGAAACTGTGGCGTCCGGAAGGCCATATGTTTTTCAGCAGGACGGTGTACCGGCTCATACGAGTCATTTGATTCAAAATTGGCCCTCAGATAACGTCGATATGTTTTGGTCCAAGGAATTCTAGTCTCCCAACAGCTCAGATTAAAATTCCTTGGACTACTACATATGGAGTGTAGTTGAAAGAATCACAAACAAATCTCGGTATCCTAATGTGACATCATTAAGGATCGCTATTGAGGTAGCATTCGTCGGTATAGACGCTACATTACAGCGTGCGAGCGAACACTTCAGACCGAGAATAGAGACCGTCATTCAAGCTAATGGAGGATCTATCGAATAATTGTGTTCTACAGGATCCCCCAAGTGCCATGTAAAAGGATTTTTTGTAATATTTAATTTTTCATTAAAAACATTTTGTTTAAAGAAATTGTTCAATTTGTCAGATTTTGGTGACGCCCTGTATATGATTTTTAATAGATTGAAAATTGTTATTTCCTGCTCCTATTGCCTGTGCTTTTCATTGTGTTTCTGGTTTAAACGGTTTAGTGTATACTTCTTGAACTAGTGCAATCAGTGAAGAACACATATAGAAAACAAAACAAACCTTTAGTTTGATTTATTCTTTTCTAGAATACCTCAAAAACGATTATTGCAAGAAGATCGTCGAAGAGCTATAACAGAGTTCATGAATAATGAATTAGTAGGAGGCAAACGACGTTGGCAAGGTTCTAATGCAGAACCAAAAACAGTTTTTAGTCGATTAAGTGCACGTGTTCCATCTACTGCAGATGATAGTGCTGATGAAGACGATAATATTACCAAGGTAATTTATTTACGCATGAGGAGTGACAATAAAGTTTCAAAAATAATTTTACTTTCACTAAAGTGACAACACTATAAGTTGTTACTTCCCGTAGTTCCCACAGCTGTGTAATCTGAATCTCCTATATGAAAAAAGTAAACTGTCAAGTGTACAGTCATTGTTCAAGTTTCTAGATGACGTGAGTGCTTATGATGCTAGCAACTAACTGTATATTTGTCTTTAATGATTTCAAATATACCAATATTATAATAATACGCTGAATACAGGCAATACTGTATATATGTATGTATATATGTATGCCAGCAGTTTTATAGCAAAATAATAGTATCAAACAACTAGATAACAACAATCATCTCACATTGTCGGCAATTTATATTGTGTGATCCTAGATTATTATAGCAACATAACAACAATAGCATGAATTTTGATGATGAAGATTTTAAGGTTATTGGCAAGTTATTGCCTAAAATTATCATATCATGAAGGCCGATTGCCAACAAATACAGACTTAGCTGCAGCAATTCTAAAAATCCTGGTCGACTTTTTATAAATATCTGTTGATGATTTGTTACTTTTCACGAGATGTCACAACTTTGCTCTAAATTGCGTTCTATTTTTCTCTTAATATGAGATTAAAACACATCTTTATACGAATCAACTTCACAATAACTGAAATAATTGAAATTCGTATGCAGGTAGAAGATTCAGACTACACAGCGATGAAAAAAAATCAACAGTGTCACTTTGAAACAAAATTAATTTTGAAACTTTATTGTTACACCTCGTATATCATCTTGGAAATAATAAATATTTTGTCTATGATTTTTAATGCTTCTTAATAATAGAACCGCGGCTGTGCAATTTTGGACCCATCTGATATTTCTTTCTTTTCCAATTAATTTAAATTTTTACATGGACCTTTAGATTTTTGTGATTTTTAATGAATAATGATTATAATTACAAGTAATTTTACTTTATGGTGACAACCTATCCTTGCAAAAATCCAGATTGTAATAAACTTCTGTATTAAACTTCTGAAAACAATTCATGCTTATTTGCCATTGAATGATGTTATATGAATACATTTAAGGGGATCCTAAAGACGATTAGTTATATTGAAAGCGGCACTTACACACAGACAATTTATGTAGTCATTGATGTAGTCATCACTACATCAGTATCTCATTCACGCATGCCACACATACACATAAATTTTCTTATATTACAACAATTACGTTTTAATTAGACGTTCAAATCCAATTTTAAGAACTCCATGCAAACTACTAGTCTGTGGACTACTATTTCATAAGTACAGATTCCACAGCTTTTATATAAATGTTGTCATGACGTAACAACTCTGGAGCGCCACATTGGACTAAGAAAAATGATGCGAATTCCAGCCCGTTTGCAGCACGGTGAATAGCATGAAGAGGACATAAGCGGACACACACGCATGCGCAAGTATACATGGATATGAACTCATCGTGTATATACCTTCTTATACCCTCTTTATGTTATTAACCGTGCTGTAAGCGGGTTGGAATTCGCATTACAGCTAAGAAATGGTAAAAAAGATCTCAATTTCGAAATATTTTGTCGTTCTCAGCATAGACTCCATCTCACGGACACTATTAATGCGTGTATATTTTAATCCTGAAAAAGGATTTTTGAATCAGAAAGAGAGGAAAAAAATGTACAAAAATTGTATGGTTTAGTCGGTAATACAGACGATTTCAGGATAGCTCTTGAGTACTCAGCTAAAAACTCCGCGTTAACAGTGACGACACAGAATCAACAGTTGGAATTAGGCACGTGATCAGCGTCACCAAGTGACGGCCTGGCATAACCGGTAGTCACACACGCATGCACGAGCCCATGTCTGTATGCCCGCCTTCGTCGCGCTGAGAGCGAACGAGACAACAAGAAAACGTCTGTCTTTCTTGCTCTAGTCATATTGTTTCAAGCGACCGAAAATGCTTTCTCTGCAATCTCGATCGCTTGACATCAATAAGGGGCGACGGGCATTCAGATAACGTATAAATTTTAATAAATTGTAGCAATAGTATACTTCTCCTATTAAAGGCAAGCACAAAGATGACCATAACTGAGTTGTGAAATGTAAATCGTAACTGAGTTGTGGAACGTAAATCGTAGTTATAGATTGTGCGTTGACCCACAACTACGACTCGATTACGATCATCTTTGTGCTGAAGCTCTAACCCTTCGTGTTCAGACCTCATAAGAATTTTATGTTGATCACAGGGGACAAAATGACCTCAACATTTTAATTGATTGCCGTATTTACAACTTTTGTTCTTTAAAATCACAAACTGAAGATACTTTAAACATTATAGAATATGGAAATACAGTGGCTTTTTAAAGTTTTTAATTATAACATATTTTAAAAAATCGCAAAGATTGACGTTCCAAGGAACAACATGCGATTGAAGGTGCAAAAACGATATCTTAAACTTCGGATAAATGGCAATTTAAATTCCCTTTTAAAAAAAACTAGTAATGCAAAACTTCACACTTTTTTGGGGCCCTAAATTTTAGGTGATCATGAAGAATTAATTCAGAATAGTATAAATTATGTCAAAACGTGACAGTTTATGAAAATATTAATAAACTCGAATTGCAAGAAATTGATGTGATCGAGCTCGTAGAGTGCAAGATCAGAACATTGAAAGTCTCAAGTTCAAAGGTCCCATTTTTTTCTTTTTTAATAGTTTTTTTTTTCTGAAATAAATAATCAAGTTAGTAGTAAACATATATTAGATCAAATATATTTTTTCATATAATTTTTTAAATAATTCGTGTATGAGAGTTGTAAAGCAACAACTGTAAAAAAGAAATCTATTCATTAGACATAAAAAATTATTTAAAAATTATAGAACATGGGGTTTTATTTGTACATTATTAAACACACATTATATTGACATTATCTTTATTATTTATATTAATAATCTTGCTTTCGAAATTTTATTAATTGTCAGAATTTTAAATTCGGATGATAGTTAAGCCTGTCGCCATAATTGTCATTAGGTTTACTTTAAATGAAATCCGTTTTCTTTTAAAAAAATCTGAAAAACGCCTTTTTGTAATGACGTTGCGTTTATCAAATGCGCTTGATGTCGATCAATATTTTGTTTTAAATGTTTTGGTAATTATTTACATTAGGGGACATCGCGCCGATGACCTTGACACATGTTGTCAAGGTCATGATTCTGAGTAACTTTGTTTTAACAACTAAGTGGCAGTCTCTTATAATTTCTGAAATATTTAGATTTAAAAGTCTAATTTGTGTAATAAATCTTTTTATACTTACTCCCAAAAAAACGGCAAAACACTAAAAATTTGGGAAAATTTTCCTTTCAAATGATCATAACATGGTAAATAATGAACATAAAAATATGTTTAAAAATGCAAAATGAAATTTGAAATGTCTACTTTAAGAATCTTTGAATGAGAATTGTACTAAGCCATTATTTTCAAAATGGTGAATGATAAAATGAGAATGATAAAATGAGAAAATACAAAAGTGATAATCAAAAGTGAAAATCCAAGTTTGCGATGGTGCATGGTATGAATTAGATGTCACAGCTTAATAGGGCAACACATATATGAAAGTATAGAATTGTATCTTTAAATTGTTTTTTTATCGAGCTTGATACGATAATTTTTCGCTGAGTTATTTCCGAATTTAAGATACTGTTGTCAGCTCAAATTATGATTTTATTTCTTCTCAATATGAACAGTGTGGAATTTGATTGATCGGAACATCATTGTGTATATGTGTATATGTATGTGTACGCGCACTCGTCCTATCTGTTCAAGAATGTCACATTAGGAGTTGTGATTTTAATATAATCGTCTTAGGTTTTCGAAGACAGTCCACGTCAAATCTATTCCGGGAGAGTTTACATGTTTAATCGTCTTTACTGATGAAAACGCATGAAATGCTACGAATTCGCACGACGCGGCTTCATCGCACATTGGCTTGTATGTTTCTTTTTTAATTCGAAAACTACAGCGAATCATCTCAAAATGGTATCAGACTTTTTTGTTCCCCTTGACCCATTCTACATCCCCAATGCGGCTCCTTATTTCTGAAACATCCTGTATATTACAACAGGATTGTAAATATCTTTGAGGCGGTAGTGTCGCTGTGACGACATTCCTCTCTCTATATGGAATTTATCAATATCTTTATGGAACCTGATACTTGCTGTGACATTCTCATACATATATTTGATTACTGCAGTGTACAGTAGAGTCTCTCTAAATTTAGCCCATGAGGCGATAAGAGTGGAATGCCAAAATTATAGAATACCCTCTCTACAGTACGAGTCTACCAATCACCGCGTACTTGCGCGAATGCAGTTGCGCATGCTAACCTGTCAAAGTGCGCTACAAGTGTACATAATCTTAGAAGAATAAGTCATATGTACATATGTATCACATATTTTGTATTACAAAAGAATTGTAAACATATAAAACATTATGTATATAAAATATAATGTATATAAAATATATATGTATATAAAACAGTTATAAAAATAGTTATCCGTAATCTGCCTATGGAATTACATTGCATACACTGTGAGAACTTAGTACAATTAGGTGCAGATGCGCGCGCAACACATATCCAGCCTACCATGCATGGAAGGGACATGATATTAGTGTTTGTAAAAGTACGTATGAGGAATGCAAAGATTACAGAAGTCAAATTTAGAGAGTCTCTACTGTATCGGTCTATTCTAGAGTCAGTGGTGATCTATTCTACAGTCTGCTAGTGCTGCCAGCATCTTAACATTAATTTATCGTATCAAACGCTTCAGATGCTATCATTACAAATATTTCCGATAGAGTGATCCATTAGCGCTACTAACATTGCCAATACTACACAAGTGGATCAATCATGAAGCGTTGGAAGTGTTGTATTATTGAATGTAACCTACAAACTCGATCTTGTACATATTCCTAAAAAGACATTGAAGGAATAATTCATATTAATATGAAGACGCGAACGTGGCATTAATACATGCAATAAAGATTTTTCAAGAATCTTGTAGTTATATTTATGAAAACAAGAATATAGAACTTGTAATGGTGATAGTAGAAGAAACAAATACAAATACAGCTTTGAAATAAAAAAAAAACGAATTCTTAAAGTACGTATAAACGTCTCCAATATTAACATTTATTAATTTTATATAGTCATTATTTTTATTTTCAATATAAAACGTTGAAACCAAACGAATAGATTACAAAGCACATAGATTATAGTATTCTCAATAGTTTCCCACATTTTTGTGTATTTAAAATATCGCTTCAGGGTGCTGTCCAATGACAATTGGAATTTCGAAAAATGGAATCTTGAAAAAGTAATACTAATGGGGATCAAACCAATCAGAATTATTGGGATACATTACTGTTTGTCTGCACATATACGTTAAATACACGATTATCGAAATTGAATTTCTATACGTATAAAAAGAAATTCATTATTAATAAATAATTGTTCGATAAGTATTCATTTTTCCAGCATATAAATATAACTATTTACTTATATCGTTAGGGATAAAATTGCGTGCTTGTCCGAAATTTTTGCGGCTAGATTCTTCGAGATGGAGCGAATTTCTCGGAAAAATGCTGGAAAAATGCTAGAAAAATGCTTGGAAAGATGCTGAAAAAATGATAGAGTAGAACATAAATTTACTATTTTAAAACAAATTCTAAAACACAAATTCACTACTTTATAAAACAAATTTACTGTTTTCAAAACAAAAATAATGTAAAAAAATAATTTGTGTTTTTAAAGTAGTAAATTCGTTTTTTTAAATCAATGAATTTGTTTATAAAGTAGTGAATTTGTTTTTAAAGCAGAGAATTTGTTTTTAAAGCAGAGAATTTGTTTTAAAATCGTGAATTTGTGTTTTAGAACAGAGAATTTGTTTTAAAGTAGCAAATTTTTTTACCACAACACACATGCTTGCATCGTAATATTTCGTGGTTGCGACAGATTTCCTAATCTCAATCGTCGTTAACTTTAACGCTTTAATATCTCAGTTCGCGGGACAGAGCGACGCTTATTTCTGCCAAATTCTTTCATTTCATGCAAAAACGCGTCTAATTTTATTGATTTTTTAGGTGATGCTAAACTGTATAATTATCAAACTAATATGTATTTTGTTATTAAGCCTGCTGTATCATCCAGAGTAATAGCTACTCCTCGAGAAATTCCTTCACGTCAAGAAGTTATCAGACGAGAAAGAACAGATGAGCGTAGTCGACAAAGAAATAAACGAATGTTTGGTGCACTTTTAGGTACTTTACAAAAATTTAGACAAGAAGAAACTAAACTCAAAGCGAAGGTAGGATATATTTAAATTTAATCAGTAGCTTATCATGACGTATAATGCTTTTTAAGCTTTCACAGGTATCTCTGGTATCTCAAAGATACCAGAAGGTTTGCGAGTTATCACCGTATTTTCATCCATTGCTAATGTCAACATTTCATGAACCTGGCAAGGATGAAAACACGGCGATAACTCACAAACCTTCTAATGTTTTTGAAGTATAATGTTTCATTTGCAGGAAGATAAAAAAGCAGAAGTGGAAGCTAGAGTAGAAGAAGCTAGAAGACGAGAAAAAGAAGAATTGCGAAGAGAAAGACAACAATTATTTTTGTCACGAAAACGGCAATTGGCTGAAGTGCGAGCATTGGAAGCAAAGCTTGCACGTAGTCGACAATTTCAAGATTGGCGCAATGCACAGTTACCTCTTGCTTTATTTATTAAAACACACGCACAACCTTCTATTTATTATATACCAAAACGTAAACACCCACAAACAGACATGTTATTAGCGCAGTCCACGAAAGAACTTCATGGTTAGTAATCTCATAAATATTAGATCTGTTCTTTATAATTAAATTAGTTTATACATTGTAAAATGAAATAAATCTTTGAAGTTTGGTAAAAGTTAGAAAGTTTTAATGCAATACAATAACAAAGAACAGTCTTATCATTGTATGTAAATTCATGTATGTGTATATTTATGCAAATTATATTTTTTTTATTGTTTCAGAGGAAATTGAAAAAAGAGAAAAAGCATTGATTGAAGAATTAAATCTAATAGAGGTTCAGATAGGGTTAAACAAACATTCACAAAACTTTGAAGCATCTTCATCTTTACATACTGTAGAAGCTCCACGTTTACTAGAAGAGGGTGAAGAAAATCGAGATCCTAATCCAGAACATAATATTGAGGCTGCAATCAATGATAGTAATGATAATGCTGATATTTCAATAGAGTCTGTAATAGATGAAAATTGTGATGATCATACAGAGAAAAAGGAAGAAGTACAATTGGATCAAGTTCAACATGATGTAAACAATGGCTAATATGTATATTTGCTACAATAAAAAGTTATACATATTATGTACAGCCAATGGTCTGACACAAAATGAGGATTTTCATAGTAAGAGAATTTTCATAGTCTTCAAGTATTGTTTTATGATTGTATAATTAAAGACATCCCAAAAGAAAACTTGTAATTTTATTAACATACAAATTTGTAATTTTTTTCAGTTTTATTAAATTCATGATGGAAGGATAACATGGTGTGTGCAATTGGACAGTGTTTCATTCTAAATTTCTGTTCTCTCTGCCTATGGACTGTTCATAAGGTTTAAGGGTTACCAACTATGAACTGCAAAACATGGGGTGGTATTTATGGATTTTTGCATTTAAGACTGTCTTAAGTACAATCATAAAATGTCATAAGTCAACACGAGGACTGTATTAACATCTCAAGACATATTTAAGACAGTTTTAAAATAAAAATGGACTATGAATACCGTCCCATATTTAGTGTTTTACAGTTGGTAGCTTCGTCGTTATGAACAGTCTATGGACAAAGAGCAGGATTTAGAAAGACATTGTCCAACTGTACTATGTTAGCCTTTCCACCATGCTTTAATCTTTAACAATAAGAATCTTACTGGACCGTGCATTTGAAAATTCAACAATAAGGAATAGAAGTAATGACCCTAACGGTTAAAGTTATCTTTAAGGCTTCTGACTACTCAGTCACGAACTCTGCGTTGACGGTGGCGACACAGAATCAGACGGCGATCTGGCGAAACCGATAGTCACACACTTAAGCACGAGCCCATGTCCGTGTGCTTGCCTGCGGCGCGCCGAGAGTGAACGAGACAGCGAGCTCCTTCTCACACTAATCATTTCTTTCAAGCAACCGAAAATGTTTTCTCGGCAATCTCGGCCGTTCGGCGGCCCTAGGGGCCAGGGGCACTCTAAATAACATATAAATTTTAATAAATTGTAGTAATAGTATACTCCTTCCCTTAATCCAGAATATAAATCATGTTAAAAAACGCAACAGTTTATTTTAATTGTTTACGATTTTTTATGCGCGTTATATAGTATATCCCTCCTTCATAAACTTGAGTAGCAAGAATAGTTCAATAGAAGTAAAATGTTAGCGGAAAAAAATTATAAACCAGCATTTCTTTTCACGAAAGGCTATCAGAAAAAAAAACGTGTATGTTTGAGACTCGAGACTTGAAGAAAATATGCGAACAAAAATTGAATAATTGCAAAAAGCATGTTTTTCGCTTATAACGAAAGATATTGATTGTATGGAAAAAATTCGATATAAAAAATTTTTGTAGGTATTCGAAATACCTACAAAATGAGACGTGGAACATTAAAATCGATCTATTAGTGTAATAAAAAAAAATAAAAAACACTGAAAAAAGCCTTTTTTCACTCGCTCTCTGTTTAGTGAGATTTAAACGCAAAGCTTTAAAATTCTCGTAAAATATAGCCCTCGTAATGACGAACAAATCTAGCCCTGAACAAGCCTGAAATATTCCTGAATTAATTTTTGCAAAAAATCATTTGTTCACTAAAAACCTGTCTGCGGAAAACTTAATTTCTTCATCTTTGAGCAGTCGCACAGCAATTTACAGGGATTTTGCTTCTTCAAGAGTTGCTATTACGTACTTAATAAAACGATTTTTTTGCAGTTAAATTATAAAACGATTTTAAAAAGTGGGTATTTATTTCCATATAAAAAAATGAAAATAATTTCGTTAATATGCATCATATCAAATAGCCACGTAAAGCATTCGAAATCTGACATTTTTCTATGAATTTAAAAAAAAAGATTACCCTTCGATTATTAGGAGCCGAGATAACAATTTTTTTTTTTCAAAAAATCACTGTGGCTTTAGTTTTTAAGATTAAGAGTTCCATCTGGCACCAATTTGTCAAGGAAGAATTGAATTGCTGTTAAAAACATCTCGAATCGTAACCATGAAATTTTAGTTTAGAAAATTTTTTCTTGAATTTTTATTTTTTCGATTTATTACTAAAAAAAGTTCCGTACATTTAATTGTCCAATTGGACACTTTTTGCAGCATATTAAAGAAACATAGCTAATATGACTTAAATTTGTTAATCAGACATGCATTCCATATTCAAACGTGATTTTTTTATATATTGATAAATTAACTTATAATTAAAGAACTGAAAAGGATACGAGTAATAGGAGTCAAGAAGACGTCGCAACATGTCCATTAAATGTGAAACTTCCCCACTCACTAAAACGCACTTACATTTTTTATGCTCACTTTTGAGCCTCCTCAAAGACAGCACAAACTAACATAAATAAATTGTTAATAAAAATTATTCTGTCATGGTGAGCTCCTCTACCTCGAGAATTTAAATGCCAGAATTAAACTCAAAAAGAGTGAAAGAAAAAGAAAAAAAATGAACGAAAATAAGGAAATGATGGAAATATCGGAATAGAAAATATGAAAAACTAATTTATCAAAAAACTTTAAGATTATAATTAATTTTTTGGATGTTATAGTGATTAGGGATAATGAGTTGAGTTGAGTGATTAGGGATAGAGTTCAATTGGTGCTACAAGCCGACTTTTTCGGGTAAATATTTGAATTTTTGGTTACAGCATCCGGTTTCTCAAAAAATAGGTACAATCGCGGGATTAGTTGATAGGGTAGTTTTGCTTTCGAATCCTAAATTTCACCTTGATAATTTGTGTTTCATTATTAAAGTATTGTTAGAGAATGATTATCCATTGAACTTTATATTTGAGAATATTAACAATCGTTTGAAGAAAATTATTAAGGCTAATAATAAGAAAAGTGTTGTTAATGATAATAAGCAGGTTGAAGCAGTGCAGCCTTGATTCACTGTTCGTGGTATTACTGAGAAGTTAAGCATTGAATAGCGAGTGTATGAGGATATCGTTCTATAGTATTAATAAATTGCGAGAATTTATTAGAATGTATAAGGACCCTTTATAAGTGTGACAAGAATGTTGTTTATAAAATCTCTGTAAGAGTTGTGATATTGTAATCGATGCAAGTCATGTGGGACAGACGTGTAGACAGCTCAGATCAAGAATCACATCCGATGGAACATCTCTACTTGTAATGTCAATGGATCGATTACAAGAGGGCCATGATTTCGATTGGGACAACGTTACAATACTGGATGAGGAGCCTCACTACAGAAAGAGATTGATTTTAGAAATGATATTCATCAGGAGACAAACGCACGAACTCAATTTGCAGACAGATATGGAGGAGGTTCCCAAGGCCTACCTCCCGATCATAGACAAGCTATAAAGACTAGAGTTATTGTCACGTCTAGTTAGTCAGTCGTTCGTTACGCAGTAGTGAGTCTTTCTGGCGTGATTTTTTATTACTTTCCAACTTTCATGGAATTGATTAGCATTTTAATGTTATATTTTTCCATTTGTAACCTTGAATAATATTAGCTAAAAGTGACTCACTATGTCTGATACAGACTGGCTAAAATATCAAGAATCAGTTTTTGAATAGTTCATAGTAATGTTTGCGATATACTTTGTATTTCCGCTTAAATCGTTGCAAGGAAAACTGTTAAGTGCAGTACCAACCAAGAAATGACCGGGAGAAAGCTATGCGATATCGTTGGGATCCGCACAGCGGTATGATAGGACGAGAATTTAGGATCGCTTCGATCTCGCAGAGTACGGTTTGGAGCTCCTCAAAAGTGAACCTTGCCAATGATGGTCATGTGATGCTTCGCAGACTTAACCGCGCCTCCCACAGTCCGCCGACGTTCGGCAGAATGAAGTTCCATGCAATCTCTTGATCGCTTAGAAAAGGTTGAATGTTAGATTGCGTCTTGATCGTGAAAGAACTAGTATAGCTCCTTCAAACGTCCTTGAGCTCCGATGAACGTGCCGTTGTCGGACGGTTTACTACTACGTGAGATAAAGCTTGAAAGCGCCAATGAAGGTGAGGTCGCTAATCAGCTCTAGGTGCACCGTCTTCATAGCGAAGCAGACAAAGACAGCTACGTAAACCTTATCGTTCCGCGCGTTCTACCCTCACACAGTATCATCGGGCCAACGTAATCGACGCCACAGTGAGAGAACGATCTAGATACTGTGACTCTACTCTAAAGCATGATGGCCATGATGGCCTCAGACATGCGGCTATTGGCCTTGAACACTTTACGCACTTCTAAATGAGATGTCGCGTAGAGCACAACGACAACGATCAGAATCGTTGCCTAATGGCGGTGCATCGTGGTTTGCACACCCGCATGCAAATTTCGAACATGCTTGTACCATATAACGAGCTGATTGTGAGGCAATAATATAGGATGGCAAGCATCAAACTGCAATGTTGATTAATCTGCCACCGACGCGCAACAAACCTGTCTCGTCCATAAATGAGGATAACGATAGCAATCTGCTGGATCGTCTCACCTCTGCTCAATGCTGTGTATTCGCTGGAAAAGACCTGACGCTGAACGATCTTGCACATGACATTCAGCGCGTGAGACATCTCGTTTGGAGTCACAAAGATGTGTGGTGGATCCAGAGTCCCTCGGAGAGCCTCAAACAATAGGAAATGATACGGCAAATTTTATTTAAGCTCGAGTGATTGGCCAACAGCTCACTAAACACGCAGCGATCGCGACTGACAATACCTTTCGTCGTTTAGGGAGATCATCCATCTGAACGACGGTGCTGATTGGCTATTGCTCGTTGTCCTTCTGCAAAAAGAGAGGTCCATGCCACCACATAGAGTGGTTTGCCAAGTCAATTGGATTCAATTCACGCGATAGGACGTTGGTGAGATTGTCAGATGATCCGATGTGTCGCCAATCCTTAATTTCCATAGACCATTGGACCTCACCTAATTAGCAACAAATATCGTCCATTTTCGAAACGGTGATGTCCAGTTTAGAACAATGATTGATTCTGACTAAAGAAACGTGGGGATACCTGTTAAATCTAGGAAATCTCTTTCCTTGAGAATCAAGCGTGTCAGTAGTAGAGTTGAACAACTCAAGTCGCGACAGAGAAAGAGCCTTAAGAGGAGCGACCCTGGATTTAGAGACGAGCAATTTAGAGCGATATTTGTTGGGCCCAAGTTTCGTGCGAATGTACATGCAAGCTCCGTATGCGCACTGGCTTGCGTCGAAAAATCCATGGACCTGCACTAGTTGTAGATCTGAACTGAATTTGATGCATCGGAAAACGTGCAATTGATCTAGCGATTCCAATTGAGATTTAAACGTCAATCCATTGGTCACTGATGTCAAGAGGAACCGATTCGTACTACTGAATGCCTGATTGTCACAGTTCCTAATAAGCTTTGCGTTTGTTACAACTGGACCTAAAAGACCCAGCGGGTCGAACAGCCCAGCGACCTCTGACAGAATGCGTCGTTTTAAAATATCGTCAATAAAGTTTAAGAAATATCAATAAAGGTCACTTAGATGGAAAATGGAATACATCCGTGGATTGGTTCCATCCCAGAATATAGGGCTCCAGATCGTTGTTGATGGCTACAGAACCGTCTTGACGGCTTACCAGATCCTCGAGCAATTTGGAGCCGTTCGATGCTCATTTACTAAACTCAAAGCCACCCCTTTTAAGAAGTTGAATCGTCTCATCCCGAATTGATTTTGCCTCATGAATGATATCAGCCCCAGCGAGCATGTTGTTGACATAAAAATCGCGCTTGACGTGCATAGTGACGCGCCAATGGGGTATTCAGATGACAATCTAGCCGCCAAATAAGCGAGACATCTCGTGACCAAAAACGAAGTGGAAGACGTGCCATAGGTAATAGTCGTTAACTCGTAGGTATCAACTTCATGGGTTGGATCGTCTCGCCATAAAATCCTCCGTAGAACCGTGCTTAGGAAGGGTGCACTTGTACTTGCCGATATATTTTTACTATGTCGCCCGTGATGACATATTGAAAGGTGCGGAAACGCATTAATATGCATGTTAGATCTTGCTGGATGACCTATTATCAGGGTGTCGTTCAAAGATACGCCAGTGCTGCTTTTGCAGGAGGCGTCGAATACAACGCGGAGCTTCGAAGAATGACCAGAGGCTTTGAATACAGTGGTAAGTAAAATGATGCCATCTCTTCCTTATACTGTAAGTATTCGTCGCATGTGACCTAATGACAAATACTCATTGATGAACTGTGCATAAAGGTTGGAGCCCAGGCTCACGCTTGAAACGTTTCTCCAAATCCTTTAGCCTTTTCAGCGCGATCTCGCGAGAATCTCCCAACTTATCGATCAGATGATCATTGACAGGTAGCTTGACCATGTACCTGCCCTAAGAATTTTGAGTGACATTAGCTAGAAAGTGTTGTTCACAGAGGTCTTCTTTGATTGTATAGCCGGACGAACGTTGTCCTACAACGAGTTGCTAGATTATTCAATTGTTCGTTCAATTGGACATTAATTACAGAGGCGTCGAGAGATTGTACTTTGGGTATCGGCTGCAATGGTTCGCTGCCCTGCTAGGATCCACCCCAACTGAGTTTTCTGCAACGTTGGGCAATTATGTGAAGAGCTGATTCGCCCTGTGCACAGTAACTCTCAAAACAGCTCTGCACCGATCAACAGATTAGCCTCCGAAAAAATGTGAAATTGTAGATCAGCTAGAATTGCACCACATAGAACGCAGATTTCTAACTAAAACGAAAGCAATTCAACAATTATACATATCATTCAGTATTTAAGCGAGACTGATGAAATTGGTGTGTTTGCAGGTATGTGCGTGCGCGCGCGCGCGCGAGCGGGCGGGCGTGCGCGTTTGTGTGTGGATCGGAGAGGAGGAAGATAGAGCTATTGAGAACTGGAGATGAGGAAGATGGTGCAAGAGCACATTGGTGCTTGAAAGAACGGTGTCAGGGGTGGGATTTTCTGCTCATCAAACGAGAATAAATTAAAATGGATTAAAATTTTTTTCTATCAGAATGCGTATTTTAAATAGCGAATACTTTTTTTGGGATTTAATTAGATTCAATTGGATTCAATTAGATTCAATTGGATGCAATTGGATTGAAAAACTACATTTCTTATTCAAAATTTTGAATTGAACAGTATTTACAATGCACAGAAAAAGCTGATATTATTTTTAGATTGAAAGGCATAGAGATATACTCCATGCAATTCCTGTAAATGAATAAAAATTCAGGATTGAAAAGCATTCATTTTAACATTCGTGAATCAATATTTCGAAATCTGAATCCATTTCAATATATTTCAATCCACTCTCGGTTGCTGGGTGTAGTATATACGGTTACTAATCTATCCCCTTCATTGGAGGGGGAGGAATAGATTCTGAAAAGCCGGTTCCAGTCGATCAGTACGGGATCTGACTGGTATGAGGGAAAAAATGGGAGCCGATCTAAAGAAGGAGAGGGAGGGAATCGCTCTTCAATTAAGGGAAGGGAATAATTAAGGATCTCCCGAATGGCAGGGTCAAGGACAGAGGGAGTGATTAGGTCCATCAGTAGTGTTTCTTCGAAGATTGGCGAATATAAAATTTCTAAGAAACCGTCGTCGGTCGGTTGTGGCGGCACACTTCGGCTAGGTGGACGGCTGCGCCTACTCCTTTAGGAGGTTTGTCCCCATGTTTTTTTGTACTTTTACGTACGCATACTATAAAAACGGAATTGAAGGGATTAAATGTAGGTGTACGTTAAGTATGAATTATATATATATATATATTATATATATGCATATATATATATATATGCATATATATTTGTATATCTACACGGGGGACATATATGATTGAGCATATAACAACCGACTTACTATTGAGGTATGTGGGATTGCTTGGTCCACAACCTTCGAGTGGGTATTTGACTCAGGAGTCCACGCAAGAGCACCAGGAAGGTAGTTTGATGGGGAGTGCCTGGCTGATTCCGAAAATTCGATGGACTCGAGCATGGATACGCGAACTTGGCATGAACGGGTCTTCTGGCGTGGTTTTTCACTGAGGTGAACCGTAGCGATGTGAACCGGGCGATTTGACTTTCGTACTGACGCTCTGCGCTTCCGCGGGACATCTATTTATACGTCGAAAAAAGGATGTAATATCCTTTATCTAGGATGCAATACTTAGTTGCAATTTCGTGCGAGATTTATGATTTTTATAACGTCCTATCATTGTTAATCTAAAATGCATCGTTAGAGAGGTTTCAAGAAGAAAAGAAATGATTTACGTTTTTCTTTGAAGAGATAAGATTACTCCAGATGGATGATAAATTTTGTTGTCCTCAATTAATCCTTTGTTGTGGAAAATATGGCTAGGTAAACAGACGGTTACCATACACAACTAATTTTGCGTGCAGGGCAACCCTTGTCAGTCGCGAGTCCAAGATAATATTACCATAGGAAGTTATACCCCGTTTTACGATTTTTTAAGCGCAACGTGGCGCCTGTTTTTCTTAAGAAATGAAATTGTTGGTCAGCCTGGGACGACAAAGCTTGGATTTTTACTATTGCATAACTTAGGTGTATTTATAATATCTTTCGCAATCTTGTCACCTTTCGGGCCTGCATTAAGGTTGTTATTCCTTCCGGGTTTATTAGCGTTTACGAGTTTTCGCTTGTCCGATCCCTCTTTTCAGTTCTATCGAACCGTTATCAGACGACTCCACTCGAGTCTCATAGATCCTAATCGTAGTCGCATCGTGGAGCCGACTCTTTCGAAAGAAAAGAATCTACAGGACGTAACACTTTGTTAATTACTGAAAAGGAGGCGATGTAGTATTTGTGAGAACTGTCAGCAATCTGAGTGTGATATTTGTCCTATTTGTAAGGATATGATGAAATTGGGAGATAAGGGAGTTCAAAAGCATGCATTAGAAGATGTCCAAATTTGGCAATTCAGATATAATTTTAGAATATAAAAATTTATTTATCTACAATTATCTCTTGATTATATATAAAAGTAAAACTATTTTAAAAGTAGATTAACATTTTTTCTGATTTTCGAAAATTTATATACAATATTATAATATTTAGTTAAGTATTAGTTTATATAGAAAGCAGATGATTCTGATAAAGAGCAATATGAAAATGAAAAGCAATATGAAAGTAGAAGATGAAATACAGGAAAGTAAAAATGAAGATTTTAAAGAACTTAAGGCTCCTGACTACTCAGCCAAGAACTCTGCGTTGACGGTGGCGACACAGAATCAGACGGCGGTCTGGCGAAACGGTAACCACACACTTAAACACGAGCCCATGTCCGTGTGTTCGCCTGCGGCGCCCCGAGAGTGAACGAGACAGTGAGCTCCTTCTCCCACTAGTAGCTTGTTTCAAGCGACCGAAAATGCTTTCTCGGCAATCTCGGCCGCTCGGCAGCCTTAAGGCATCAATAAGGATTGGGGGGGCATCCTAATAACATATGTTTTAATAAATTGTAGTAATAGTGTACTTCTCCCCTTAATCCAGAATAATTAATAGTAAATGATGTTAAAACTCAACAGTTTACGAGATATTTAATTGTTTACGATTTTTCATGCGCATTATATAGTATACCTCTCCTTCATAAACTTGAGTAGCAAGAATAGTTCAATAGAAGTAGAATTTTATCGGAAAAAAATTATAAACCAGCATTTCTTTCCAAAAAAGAAAGTCTCGAAAGATCATCAGAAAAGAAATGCTATGTTCGAAACTCAAGACTTGTGAAGAAAGTATGCGAAAAAAAATCGAATACTTGCAAAAAAACACGTTTTTCGCTTATAAAAGATATTGATTGTATGGAAAAAAAATTCGGTATAAAAAATGTAGGTATTCAAATATCTACAAAATAAGACATGGAATATTAAAATCGATCTATTAGTACAGTAGAAAAAAAATAAAAAAACACCGAAAAAGGCCTTTTTCTCGCTCTGTGTTCATTAAGATTTAAACGCAAAGCTTTGAAATTTTCGTAAAATGTAGCCCTCGTAATGACGAACAAATCTAGCCCTGAACAAGCCTGAAAATGTTCATTAATTTTTGCAAAAGGCCATTTGTTCACTAAAAACTTGTCTGCGGAAAACTTAATTTCTTCATCTTTGAGCAGTCGCACAGCAATTTACAGGGATTTTGCTTCTTCAAGAGTTGCACTATCACGTACGCTTAATAAAACGATTTTTTTGCAGTTAAACCATTATAAAACGATTTTAAAAAGTGGGTATCTATTTCCATATAAAAAAAATGAAAATAATTTCGTTAATATGTATCATATCAAATAGCCGTGTGAAGCATTCGAAATCTGACATTTTTCTATGAATTTAAAAAAAAAGATTACCCTCCGATTATTAGGAGCCAAGATAACAATTTTTTTTTTCAAAAAATCACTGGCTCTAGTTTTTTAGATTAAGAGTTCCGTCTGGCACCAATTTGTCAAGGAAGAATTGAATTTTTGCTGTTGAAAAACTTTCGAATTTTTTGCTGCCGAAAAAGTTTATTTAAAACCATTGGAAAGTTGAAAAACGCGAGCGAGGCAGTGAGTGCGCCAAACGGAGTGAGGGAAGCAGGGTTGATAAAAAAACGTGTGTTTAAAAAAAAAAATTTAATTTTTTTTGTTTAATACATGTTTTTAATGTTTTATATATATTTTAAACAGCTTTAGAAAAAAATTGCATTTAAAACAAAAAAAAACACTTTTTAAACATATATTTATTATATTTTATTAAAACGCATTTTCATTTTCAAGTATTTTGAAACGTTTCTGAGATATACTTTAGCATTTAATTACTCCTACTTCCTCATTTTTCTTAAATTAGAGCGTATTATCACATAAATATATATGTATATTTGAATGTGTTGTTTGCTATTTAACATTTTATTTGACTGCATATATTTTAAGTTCTGCAAATTTAAACAATAGCATGGGATTTTGCTAATGTGGTCCTTTATGCGTATTGATTACTCACGGCTTCTTTTTTGAGATTTTTATTTCAAAATAATTATTCCTTGAACTAATTGTAGTTCTAATATTAATTTATAATTTACGTTACTATAGATTTTTATAGGCTGCTTTTATAGACTGATTTTTATAGGCTGCTAGCTTATATATAGGGTATTTGGAAAATAATGATAAATCTTTTGTATAGGGGGCAGAATGGGCTAAACTGAGAAGAAAAGTACTTTAGCATTTTGCAATTTTCGTAAGTTAACAAGATATTAATTGCTAAAAATTGACGGAAATTGGCCTTCAATAATTTTTACTCAAATACTATCAACTTTACAGAAAAACTGCAAAAGACAAAAATTGTTTATTTTCTTCTCATAGAACTCTACGAATTTTTTCAGAATTTTTTATCAATTTTTTAGTACTACATTTCCTCATTTTTATCAATATAAGAAATATTAAAAAATATTAAAAAATTAAAAAATTCTGAAAAAATTCTTAAAAAATTCTTAGAATTCTATGAAAAGAAAATTATCAGAGACAATTGTCTCTTGCAATTTTTCTGTAAAGTAAACTTCTGTAAATAACATTTTAATGAATGTAATTGTCAAGTTTTAAACTTAAATATTCATTATTAACCAAGTAAATTAAGTTATGTAAAATGTAACTGGAGTATCACCTTTTCCTCTATTAAATAGTATTAAAAACACATTTTTAAAAAATAACGTTTTAAACATTTGTTTTAAATTGTTTAAAAAAAAACAATTGTTTAATTTAATCTAATGTTTAAAACATGTTTTAAACATTTGTTTAAAAAAAAAGTTTTAAACAAAATAAGGGGAAGGAGTCGGCACGCAGTCGAGTGGAGAAGATTGGTTCGCTCGGCGATTCGCACATATTTGATTTCGAATGTTAAAATTTGCTAAATTTATATTTTCTCAGTAATAATTTGATGTGGAAACCTGATTTTTTAAAATCTGGAGTAGCTCGACAAGATATAAACAAATAGCTTAACCAAATGTTTCGCAAAGTAATTGTAATCATGAAATTTTTAGTTTTTTGTTTCTTGAATTTTTATTTTTTCGGTTTATTACTAAAAAATTACGTTTAAGTATAGAGTGTATGTCTGATTAACAAATTTAAGTCACATTAACTATGTTTCTTTATTTAACATGCCGTAAAAAATATTTAATTGGACAATTAAATGTACGGAATTATCAGTACAAAATTACTTTTATGTATTTAATTGCAAATGCAAATATGACATATGTAAACAAATAATAAATAATTTGTCAAATATTAGTGTAACTGTTGAATATAGTTGCAAAATATTTTTCATGTAACACTAATTTACTTTTATATTTGTAAAAGTTAGTGCTATATCTTTAACAGTTACGTTAACATTTAGCAAATTACTTATTAATTATTTGTTTATATATGTCATATTTGCATCTACAATTAAATTCACAAAAACAATTTTGTATTAATAATTCCGTACATTTAAAAAAACAGAAAGACAAAGGGTTACGAGCCTAAAACAATTATCATAAAATAAAAGAATTTTTTGAACAGTTAATAAATAAAACATGTCATCAAGTTAAAATATAAACTTTAATTTGACCGATAACAAGTAAAACAAAACAAATGTTTCGATCTCTGTTAGATCATTTTCAATGTGAACAAAAATAACAATGGAAATATTATATAGATAAAATATATAAAAATTCGCTCTCGATCGCAGTATCAAATATAAATCTCGCTCCAATATAAAATGAAAAGGAAGTTGTAATTGACAACAAGGTATTCCTCTGACTTGTGTATGTAGATTAAGGACGAATATATTTCTGTTAGAAAGTACAAAATGTAATGTAAAATTATCACAGGAATAAGAAATCAAAAATAATAAAAAAAAATACAGAACGAGTCGCAAGTAATAAAAAGAAAGGTACAAAACGAGTCGCAAATAATAAAATTAAAAATAAAAAGGCAAAAAATAATCTAATATTATGAGAAATATACATTAATGCTGATAGAAAATGTGTGATGTACCGTCATACATTTAATTATCCAATTGGACACTTCTTACAGCATATTAAATAAAGAAACATAGCTAATGTGATAGCTTAAATTTGTTAATCAGACATGCGATCAACATGCGTTCCATACTCAGACTTTTTAATAATAAACCGAAAAAATAAAAATTCAAGAAAAAATAAATTTTCTAAACTAAAAATTTCATGGTTACAATTCGAGATTTTTTAACAGCAAATTCAATTCTTTCTTCACAAATTAGTGCCTGACGGAACTCTTAATCTTAAAAACTAGAGCCACAGTGATTTTTTGAAAAAAAAATTGTTATCTCGGCTTCTAATAATCGGAAGATAATCTTTTCTTTTTAAATTCGTAGAAAAATGTCAGATTTCGAATACTTCACACGGCTATTTGATATGATGCATATTAACAAAATTATTTTCACTTTTTTATATGGAAATAGATATCCACTTTTTAAAATCATTTTATAATAGTTTAACTGCAAAAAAATCGTTTTATTAAGCGTACATAATAGTGCAACTCTTGAAAAAGCAAAATCCCTGTAAATTGCTGTGCGATTGCTCAAAGGTGAAGAAATTAAGTTTTCCGCAGACAGGTTTTTAATAAACAAATGGCTTTTTGCAAAAATTAATGAACATTTTCAGGCTTGTTCAGGGCTAGATTTGTTCGCCATTACGAGGGCTACATTTTACGAGAATTTTAAAGCTTTGCGTTTAAATCTTAATGAATACAGCGCGAGTGAAAAAAAGGCCTTTTTCAGTGTTTTTTATTTCTTTTTATTGCACTAATAGATCGATTTTAATGTTCCACGTCTCATTTTGTAGGTATTTCAAATACCTACAAAAATTTTGTATATCGAATTTTTTCCATACAATCAATATCTTTCGTTATAAGCGAAAAACGTGCTTTTTGCAATTATTCGATTTTTGTTCGCATACTTTCTTCACAAGTCTTGAGTTTCGAACATAGCAGTTCTTTTCTGATGGTCTTTCGATACTTATTTTTTTGAAAAGAAATGCTGGTTTATACAATAATTTTTTTTCGGTAAAATTCTACTTCTATTGAACTATTCTTGCTACTCAAGTTTATGAAGGAGAGATATACTATATATAACATGCATGAAAAATCGTAAACAATTAAATATCTCGTAAACTGTTGCGTTTTAATATGATTTATACTATATTGAATTAAATGGAGGAGTATTACTACAATTTATTAAAACTTATATGTTATTTAGGATTTGCCCCCCGCCCCTTATTGATTCCTAGGGTCGCCGAGCGGCCGAGATTACCGGGAAAGCATTTTCGGTCGCTTGAAACAAGCTACTAGTGGGAGAAGCTCGCTGTCTCGTTCACTCTCGACGCGCCGCAGGCTAGCACACGGACATGGCTCATGCTTGTTTGTGTGTTACAACGCCACACCACGATAAATGGTCGAACTTATAGGCGTGGAAAAGTGACGTTTTGAAATGAAATTTATGTTGCATGCCATTTCGTTATTATTTGTCTAATTGTGAAAATGTGACTTGTCTCGTACTTATTAAAGTAATTATCGATGAAAACTAAAGTTATCTTGGAATTTTATATCTAAAAGCGTATATTTTACTCGTTTCAACAGCTGTCGGACCGTGTGTTTGTGATCCGAATATAGGCTCACTTTACGTGCCTTTTACGACTATTTACTAACTGTCAAGGGAGGAAAGGATAGTTTTTATCGATTTTTACAAGTGTTTTAAAGTGATCTTGTCATTTCGTTTCATCCAAATTGTCTTTATTTAAAAATGGCACGCAACATAAGTTAACATGTCATTCCTCGCTTCTAACGTTACCGTTCTAACATAACCGCCGCGACTAGTCAGGAGCCTTAAGAAAGATATTGTATGGGAAGAAGAAAATAACATTGTTGATGCTCAAAAAACATAAATCGGTTATTGTCGGAAACGAAAAAATTGAAATAAATGATTATGTTCTGTTGGAGCCTAGAGATCCCACAATTCTTCTACAAAGTTGTGTTTATGTGCAAGACCAAAAATGGAGAAAAACAATTTCATGCAAATCGTCTTCGTAGAGGTACCGATACCATACTTGATGAAACCGGTCCTATAGAATTATTTCTGAGCGACTAATGTTGCGAAGCAATCATTCATATCGTTACATCAAAGGCAACCATTATTCATAAAAAGATGCTTGAGAATTGAACTAGGTCTGAACTAGATAAGAATATTAGATTAAATTATTTATCATTTTAAAGAAATACTGGAATGATGGCAATCACGAATTACAACTAAAATTTTTTAATTTTATTGCAAAATATTTTTTACAGAATCAAAATACGCATAAATAGAAAATCCGTGTCTGATTTCATAAGAAAATCAAAGAAAAATTAAAAAATTCATTTTTTACTTATACAATTCCAAAATTAGATACAGAAGTTTTATGGTTCATATCAGGAACATAAGTCAAAATTAATTAATTGTTACGTCCTACAGACGCCACGATTCTTTTCTTCGGTTCCATGTCGCGACTATGGTTGGCGTCTGCGAGGCGGAGCCTTCTGATAACGGTCTCACAGAACTGAAAAGAGGGACCGGACAAGCTCCGCGAAAACTCGTAAACGCCAATCAACCCGAAAGAAATAACAACCTTAATGCAGGTCTGAAAAGAGACAAGATTGCAAAAGACATTAAATGCACCGAAGTCACGTAATAGTAAAAATCCAAGCTTTGTCGTCCCAGACTGACCAACAATTTCATCTTGGGAAAACAGGCGCCACGTCGCGCTTAAAAAATCGTAAAACGCATGGAATAACTTCTCACGGTAGCGTTGTCTAAGATCAGACTCGCGACTGACAATGGTTGCACGCAAAACTAGTTGTGCACGATAATCATCTATTTACTTAGTCATATTTTCCGCGAGGATAACAGAATTCGTTATCCGTCTGGAGCAATCTTGCCTCTTTAAAGAAAAACGTAAATCACTTCTTTTCTTCTCGAATCTCCTCTAACGATGCACTTTAGATTAATAACGATAGGACGCTATAAAAATCGTAAATCTCGCGTGACATTGCAACTAACTATTGCATCCTAGACAAAGGACACAACGCCCTTTTTTTGAGATATAAATAGACGTCCCGCGGAAGCGCAGAGCGTCAGTACAAAGTCAAACTCACCCGGTTCACGTTGGTACAGTTCATGTCAGTGAAGTTCGCGAGTTCATTAAAGCATTGTCAGGATCAGCTGCGGTCAGTGCGGAAATCAACCTACGAGAACCCGCGATAATCACGCCAGTTCGCGTTTTTTACGCAAGTGCGAAGAGAAAAGGGTAAATTGTGGGCAGCAATTGTCGTTGCGATCACCTTGGTATATGACACTGCGACTGTCCTTCTGGCGCTCTCTGTGGACAGCGGACCTCCTCATTCATACACAGTCGACAAATATTCCCGGACACGAACCACATCTCAGCAACCAGTGGCGACATCTGTGCGTTCAAACATGCATTTTAAAGGTTGAACATTTTGCTATCATCTGTCAAAGTTTCATTCATTTTGGTTCACATATAACGAAGATATGACAGTTCATGTTAAACAAGATTTTGGTCAAGGTAGAAATTTTAATATGGAACAAAGAGCAGTGATTAAATTTAACGCAAAACTTGGTAAAAGTGCATCAGAAACATTCCGATCGATGCAACAAGTTTACGGCAGTCAATGTCTAGGTCGTATAGCTGTTTTTGAGTGGCATACGCGTTTTTTGGAAGGCAGAGAGAGACCCTTGAAGATGACAAAAAATCAGGACGGCCAATTTTGGTTCGAACACCCGAAATGATCGAAAAAGTACGTGATTTTGTTGCAAACGATCACAATGCATCACTAAAAATGATGGAGGAGGCTTTAAATATCAGTAGAGAAACGATTCGAACCATATTACATGAAGATTTGGGTAAAACGAAGGTTTGTGCGAAGTTTGTTCCACACACATTATGAAGCGATCAAAAATCAGCGAGAATCAATTATTCCAGAGACATCATTGCAGCCGCAGAAATAATCCAAACTTCCTAAAATCAATTGTTACGGGTGATGAAACATGGTGCTTTCAATATGATCCAGAAACTAAGCGTCAAAGTGCGGAATGGAAGTCAAAAAATTCACCACAAGCAAAAATAGTACGAAAAGTTCCATCAAAAATTAAGACAATGCTCATCACATTCTTTGATAGCAAAGGTATTATCCACAAAGAGTTTGTTCCAACTGGCCAAACAATTACTGGTGCATATTATCTCGAAGTTTTAAAGCGATTGATGGGCAGAATTCATCGTATTCACCCCGAATATCGTGATCCAGAAGATTGGTCTTTGTTGCATGATAATGCACCGAGTCACACTTCATTGATTGTCCGTCAATGTTTGGCTCGAAATCGTGTCTCTGTGTTAAATCATCCACCGTATTCACCTGATTTGGCCTCCTGTGACTTCTCATTATTCCCAAAATTGAAATTGAAATTGAAAGGACGCTTTTTTGATGACATTCCGACCATCCAATCAGCTTCTACACAGGCACTAGAGGCAATTCCGCAAACTGAGCTAGAACATGCATTTGAATCACTATTGAATCGCTGTAACAAGTGTATTGAAGTCAGAGGAGAATATTTTGAATAATAAAATCAAAAAATATGCATATTTGTTGTTTCAATTATGATTTTCAGGCCCTGTCCGGGAACATATTTGTCGCACTGTGTATATCAACCGATAGCTACCCGAGATCTCGTGGATCCACCAGCTAACCAGTAAGTCGCTCCTGCCATTCCTTCCTGTTCATCCACACGTCTCCCCGCATGCAAACAACATATATACACACTTATACGTATTTCTAACGAAATGTATATATATATATATATTTTACTCTTCGGTTATAGTGCGCACTAGTACGTCAATTAGAAAATGGGGACGAATTCCTTACGTCCGAAGGAGTTGGCGGAACCGTCCGCATAGCCAAAAAACAACCGACGATCGCTACCTTGAAGTCTCTTACTCGCCAGAATCAGATCAGACACAACCGGTAGACCTCACCTCCCCCCCCCCCCCCCCCTGTCATCAATTCCGCCATCCGAGAAATCTTAAATTATTCCCCTTCTTCTCTCGAAGAAGGATTCCCTCCCCCTTCTCCTCTCGAGGGACGATTCCCTCTCCCTCTTTCTCTCGAAGAAGGATTTCCTCTCCCTCCTCCCCTCGAAGAAAGATTTCCTCTCCTTCCTCTTTAAAATCAGCTCCTCTTTTTCAATTGCATCCCGAGCCGATCGACTGGGATGGGCTATTTAGACTGTATTCGTCCCCCTCCAACGAAGGGGATAGAATAGTTACGGGTATCCTATGACAACCCCACCTCTTACACCGTCCTATACAAGCACCTCATCCTGATGTGCTCCTGCACCACTTTCCTTGCCTCCAATACCCAATAGCCTTTTCCTTTTCTTATACACGCACGCACGCACGCACGCACGCACGCACGTCACAACAAATCCGTTAATGATAGTAATATTTTCTTCAAGCAACCTTTTAATACACACATAATTTTATATATAATTTACCTCACTCTGTCTCGCCGTCCAACGAAGAAATAGTCGTTTAGACCTTTTAGACGCTTTATATGATATCTGCGCCATGACTATATATTGTGTAATTTTATTTAATTTAAAGTTTATCCAACGTTTAAACAGTATGTAAAGTTTTGTGATTTCAATTGGCTGATGAAGACTTAGTATAGTTTCTATGGTACCTTTACGACATCGAATATTAAATTGTGAAGTACTGCGAAATATTATACTATTTTAAATTAAGATTTTTCTTCCCTCATTATTTTTTATCTATCTACTTTTTAATTTGTAAAGATAATAATCCTCTATTTAGTTGTAACTTAGCTTTAATCAGGAGACGCGGTAATGTCTCTGGCCATGTTCAAAAAAAAATAAAAGATATAAAGATACTACAAGTCTCTTATTCCGAACCACCAAAGTCCATTTTTTGGGGATACAGAACTACTAAAATATAAAAAATTTTGAATCGCACATAACATGTCCTGAAAGGCGGCATCTGAGACAATTCCGAGTCTCGACATCGAACTCGCGAAACTCGTGTTTGACTGTTAGACGCCGTGCCGTCGTAGCAGTGAGATCTCGACGGGCGATGGCGCAAACCAGTAAACCGGGCTCGTGCGATGACCAGTCCGTGGACCAGCCGCTTAGTAGTGTCACATTGTTTTGAGCCTTTCGACTCCTAGAGATATCATTGCCACCTTTGACTAGAGAGGATACAGCCTTAGAGGCGTTCAGACATAATCCCACGAATGTGGTAACACCACCGGCCGATCGACCGAGTGCGTGACTCAAAATCCGAACCCGCGGTTCCTCTGAGTAGGATTACTATCGCAATGACTAGTCATCAGTAGGGTAAAACTAACCTGTTCATGACGATAATTTGAGCAAAAGAAATAAAAATCGGTCAAGCCGTTCTGGACATACTGTTACGTCCAAACCCTTGAAATTTGGTCAAGGAGACAATAAGGGAGAATGGAGAGGGTATGGAAGGACGGTTAGACTTAATCTCACAGGTATACGCACGGAGGCGAACACCTGTGAGTCGTACGCACCTTTTAAGTCCCGGAATGTGGGTCAACGTCCGAAGGGACGCTATGACACCTGTTCCGCTGGACAGTGCGAACGTCGGTCCTATCTTTCGGTCAAGGAACTTAATCCCTTTGACTCGGGACTGGACCTCGTGCGATCTCGGGTATTCGAGGAAAGTGAATACGAGGGGTGATGTCAATAAAAAAAACAGGGAAATACCTTAGATTACATTTATTAACAAAAAAAAAAAATAAACGAGGTGTTTCGTATATTATAACTTCCTTTTACAAAGATTTTATTTATCTATAATTTGTGAATGCGTGTATGTGTGCGTGTGTGTTTGGAGGAGAAAGGGTTAGTGGATACGGGGGGCGAGGAACGTATTGCAGGAGCACATCGGGATAAGATGTTTAAAAAGCACGGTGTAAGGTGCGGGATTTGCGGGGATATATACTGTCACCAATCTGTCCCCTTCGTGGGAGGGGGAAGTATAGAATCGGAACATCAGATCCCGGTTGATCGATTCGGAATTTATTCGAAGGGGCGGGAGTTGATCCGAAGGAGGAAGAGGGAGTGGGTATCTTTGTTCGTAAATATTCATCCACAATGAGCTTTTCCACGCGGGGAAACGCGGGGTGGACTGTAAATAATTATGACTTACTTATAAGTTGTCTCCAAGATATCGGGTAGGCGAGTGGGCCAAGGAGGTCCGTCGTCAGCGAAGAGTGTCTTCAGTTGCGATTTTTTTAAGAATTCACACTCGGATCGAACGCGGGTTAATTTTTCGGACTGTTCACTGATGTGTACTTAATGGTTTTTTAAATTTTGTCCTGACTCGGACTGGATGGTTTTAAATCCCGTACTGACGCGGACTAGATGAGTTTAAATCCCGTACTGACGCGGACTAGATGAGTTTAAATCCCGTACTGACACTCTGTGCTTCCGCGGGACCTCTATTTATACCCCGAAAAAAGGGTGTTGAGCTCTTTGTTTAGGATCCTAATGTTAGTTGCAATGTCACGCGAGATTTACGATTTTTATAAAGTTTTATCGTGAGTGCTCTAAAGTACATAGAGTAGTTTTGGGAAAAAGAGAAAGTGATTTATGGTTTAAAAAAAGCCAAGATTGCTTCGAGACGGATGACGAATTCTATTATTCTTGCGGAAAATATGACTAGATAAGCAGATGGTTACCATGCTATTATTGTCAGTGCGAGTTTGGTTTCAGATAACGCTCCTGTTGAAAGTTATTCTATGCGTTTATGATTTTTCTTAAGTGCGGTATGGCGCTTGTTTTAAGATAAAGTTGTTAGTCAGTCTCGGATGATAAAACTTAGAATTTTACTATTGCGTGATGTCTTTGCAATCTTGTCTCTTTTTGGGCCTACATTAAGCTTATCATTTTTTCTGGGTTGATTGACGTTTACGAGTTTTCGTGGCCCCTGTCCGGTCCCTCTTTCAATTCTATCAGTCCGTTATCAGAAGGCGTTGCTCGGGTCTCGTAGATGCCCACCATAATCGCAGCGAAGAGAAAAAAGATATCGTGGCGTCTGTAGGACGTCTGTAGAACAATACAAAGAAAAGTGTCGATGATTTTCGTGAAAAATGAAATAACGTCTTCTTCTTCTTCTTCTTCTTCTCTGTCCGCAGAGATGTCACATGTATCTCTCTTCTCTCACCTTTCACTCACTTTCCCCAATTTCGACCAACTCCATTCCCACCACCCACCCCAACCACTCCTCTCTTTTTCGCCTTACCTTTCGTCCTCTCTCACCCTCGTCTGTTGAAAGTGTCCAATGGTCATTCAGGGCTTTAAGAATATGAGTCAGGATCATTTTAGCTTTTTGGGGGGGGGGGAGGTAGTTTTGTAATGCGTAATGAGTGACTGCTACAATCTTCCGAAGATTGTTCGGTGTGATGATCTTTATAATGTGTGGGAAGATCAAGATCATCGGGGGTGAATTGTCCTTCGATGGTCACTAAAAGTCATTACCTTTATTATATATATCACGATCAACGTCATCAGAGTTGAATTCCCTATTTCATTTTTAATAACTTCTTAACGTGAGATAGGTGACTGCTTAACCTTCCGAAGGTTGCAGGAAATGTAGTGAAAAGATAAGTATCGTATGCCGCAAGTCTATGTTAATAAATAATAATTTCAGATTGAAAAAAGAAATAAAATTAAGTAAAAGTTACTGAAATATAATGAAAAGGCTATTCAAAATTTGCACATAATTGTAAAGAACTAAGACAAATTAAAAATAACAAACGGCGTTTCGAGCCCGATTGAGTCATTCTCAATGTTATAATTACAAAGTGATAAGTGTATATATATTTAAAATAGGACGGTTTTAAACTGGTCGATAAAGAAATAATAAAAAAATACATGTACAGACTTCTAGTGGATGTGTAACTGATGGTCATTATCGCAACCTGTCATTATAAAGCTGACTTTACGTCCCAGTTGATGTAGCGCGTGTCATTATGAATACCCTAACAGCACTAAGTCGACTCTGAGTCGACTATAGTTTCTAGACTGAAAAATGGACGTATAGAAGTCTGTAAGTCGACTTTAAAGTCAATCATTCTAGGCTGTAGTTCGATTCATGCCCACAACGCTCATGAACAGTATTCATCCTTGTTTAACTATAGTTAAATAACAAGGATGAAATGCTTTGCCACATTTAAGCTTTGTGAGTGTAAATTGCACTAGACGTCCTAAAGTCGATATTGGAAGGACATCTGTACAAAGTCGACTTACAGTCGACTTTAAAGGCCTGACTTAGCAAAGTCAATTTATAGTCGACATATCGACGTTTGTACTGTTAGGGTATAAAGAATGGGTCCCTCCATCGCCCATTTTTGTGAAAACACAACCATATTTTCTTCGTCTCTCCGATTTTAATATGACCTTTAATATTTTATTCAATTGCAACAGAATAAATTTTTAATATTGTATGAATATACTTTTTTTTTGTTTGCGAGGAGAAAAATCTTCACATAGCCCATCATCCGAGATGCTCCCGAAGGAGAATCTAACCGAATGAGGGGAAGACACTCAGGAACCGGTCTCCTGATTGTGCAGGATTCGATGAGTCTGCGTCCCTCCTAGGAAAGACATCACCACCTACCTGCTAAAAAAACTCCCCCTATTCAGCACCTACGCAAGATCACACTTCGGAACCGCCTATTCGGCATTTCATCAGGGTGTACCCAAGTCGTAGAGTATACGCTCCCACCTCCATGGTCCGCTACACTACTTAAAGCTAGAATCCTATCTTATACATTATTAAACACTATTGTAAATATGTACATTATATATACATTTTTACACATGGTTGTCGTCAGACCTCAGAGAAGCCCGAGCTAAAAGAGCCCTTTGCTTCTGCAAGGCTTGACGCTCCCACTCAGCCCGTTCCTTCTTGCGCATGACGGAAAAAAGGAAAAAGGAAGAAAGATGTCACTCTGCAAACTTTGATTGATTTAGAATTTTCGAAATGGGAAACGATAAATGGCAACTGTAACTAACGAATGTAAGGGTATCGTTCTGAAAAAGAAAACCGTAATCAAATCGACTTTATCCGTTCTTAGTAATAGCTCAATTTATACATTTTTCTAAACAGTGCTTCTAAAAAAATTATCGACAATCGGATTAACGCCGTACCGATGAGTGTATGTGTATGTCACGATTAATAAAAAAAAGTACAAGGTAATAAGCGCTATATTTCACGAGGACAAAGAAATGAATCGTGGTCACTACATACTTTTCGTTCTTCAAGTGTTATAATAATTACTCTGTAAAAGCTTCGACATTATTACTAAGTGGACACCGAGAAAGTCATCAAAGTTTTTTGAGAATAAAAATTACATGCTTCTTCTGTACAGTAGTTTGGAATAGATGAATCAAGCAATCAAAATAACACATTAACAAAATAATACATCAAATTTTTACATAAATTAATTTCTTGCAATATTTGATGTTAATTTATAAATAAATAGGATTTATTTATAGTTGATAACAGCAAGAATTTTTAGGAGACATACCGAATTGATTTATTTAATAATAAATAAATTCTATTTTAATGTGTTGATTTGATTATTTGACGACTAAGGACTACTATACAAAAGAAGCATGTAATTTCAATTCTTCATAAGCGTACTTTCTACAATATTTTTTATTGCAATAATTTTAAATCTCTGCATGTTTACTAAAATAATTGTAAATTATATGCTTGCTATTGTTGCAAAGAAATTTGTACAAAATGGTTTAAAATTATTAATCTATTTGTTTTATAATGTATTCATATAACTTTCTTATTTTACAGATCCGGAAAATTAAAAAAAATGTATCGGCTGCTCAGGCGCTGTAAAGCTACCATATATGAAGACTGCCAGTAGCGCCGAATTTTAGCCGTAGGCCTACAATTAGATAAATTAATTTTGTTTTGGGCCTATTACGTACCCAAATTAAAATTATTCGCTATTATAGCGTTTTTGGCTGCAATAGCGCATAACTTTGGCTCGCTGTAGACGTCTAATTAGAAAAATCTGGTTTGATACTTGCATCACTAGAAGGCTGTCTCAAACGCCAACTGAAAATGGATCGTCAGTGTCACAAGTTCTATTATGTTACGGAAAAAAACATTTTGGCTTCCGAAGAATGATTAACGATGATAGATAGTTTCCATGCGCTACTCGAAAGAAATTCTGATTATGCACTTCGACCTGTATGGTTAACAATATTTTTCGATCGGATTGTTCCACTCGATAATTCGAAAAAGTATTTGCAAGTACTGCACAATGATTTGTGATGGACATGGGTTGCTTGTCATTACGACACAAAAACTGTTATTATATATGATTCTCATGAAGGTAGTCGTAATGCTAATATACAAAATTTGAATGGAGAAATTCGAGTTTTTGTGGACAGATTATTTCCCTTTCATGACTTTCAGAACAATTCAATAATATTTCCTGAAGTTCAGTCGCAAGGCGACGGTTAATTCTGGTCCTATGGCAATTGCGATTGCTACATCGATTCTGATCGGCATAAATCCTTGCATCGTGACGTATGATCTTTGCTAAGACCTCATTTGTCCGCAATGTTTGCAAGACAAATAATAACTCATTTTCCATATCTCTACAATTGAACTGCTCTATTAACGTTATTGCCATTGGAGATATTGAAAAAACGAGAGGCGGATGCACTGAAAAAAAGACTTGTATATAGCAAGGAAACTGAAAAACAGTTCGAAGCGAATAGAAAAAGGTGTTTTTTCTCACAGAGAAAAATATGTTATGAATTCTGAAGTAAAATGTCAGAGAGTGCGCGATCAGTACGAAAAAGATCCTGAAATGAAATGTCAGAAAATGCATGATGCATACAAAAAAGATTTAGAAAATAAACGGTACATTAAAAGAAAATATTATTTGAAAAATAATACTACCCGTGAAAGATCACCAACGAAAATTCAGACAAAAACATCCCGACCTAAAAAAATTGTACAACAAAAAATTAAAAAAAATACTAAATAGAAATTAAATAAAAAATAAAAGGTAATAAGCGCTATATTTCACGAAGGTGAAGAAATGAATCGTGGTCACTATATGTGCATGTTGAGAGCAGACAAAAAATCGGAATGGTGTTACTCTAATGATTTACAAATTCTCAAGAAGAAATGGCCCAAAAAGAAGCATACATGTTGTTCTTGGAGTAGATTAAGTAAATTTGGAAATAATTTTTACATATAATGACACTTTCTGAGAATAGAACGGAATTCTTCTGATATGCTTACGTGAACCTTAATAAACTATTGAAGTTTATAATTAAATTTTTTCAGAATATTGAAACAATTAATCATCTGCTTTGCCACTGTATAAGGGTTGCTGTAAGCGCTGAAATAAAGCATCGATTGCTTCGGCGTCGTATAAACGCTACCGTAAACGATATATTAAAACATCGACTGTTCTAGCACTGTATAAGGGTTACCGTAAGCGCGGAAATAACACATCGGCTGCTCTGACGCTGTATGAATATTAATATTTGCTCGTTTCAGGTAATAAGACAACGTTTTTTGCTCAATAAATCATTCATTGAAAATATGGTATAAACTCAAAATCGGAAGTTGATACGAAAATTCGAAATTTTAACTACTAAAGAAAGATTGGAGGCTTTTAATCTGAACCATTTTCATAACTTTCTTATTTCAATATTTCATCCATCGAAAGTTTTTTGAAAACAGGTCGCCATGTTCATTTTCCAAGTCATTAACATATTGGTACTCTGAAATTACAAGCAATTATTTTTCATTGTACGGGCTAATATAAATTTCAAATTAAGGGGGTATAACACCTTTTACGGCCAAAATCGACCTCATTTTCAAGATTTTTTTTTACATACAAAGAAGTGCGCAATTCAAAATCGGGTTTTTGGGCTTTTTTATTTACATATTAAAGATATTTTTTGTTTTTGAAAAATTATCATGGTTTATAAAATAAACGCCGTCAAAAGAGGCCGCTAGCGTCGCATATGTCTTGCTGGTATACACGATTGTGGCTGACTGGAGTGACCTAAAGCAAAAATACAAATTGGTTCTTAATCTGTGATAGTTTGGCTAAGGTAGTACCGGTGGATTTTAAAAAATATCAATTTTTGAGAAAATGGCGCGACTTTGAAAAAAAAAATCGAATTTTCGCCTAAAAATCTGAAATCTCTACATAAAATCGATTGCCAAAAAAAATCTAGTGATTCTTTTTAAAAAAGGCTAGGTAGTACCATAAAGGCACCCATGCTGAGTATAAAGATATTTGATTTTTGTCGATCGGATAAAAATTGTGGGCGTTGTGATGTACAGCTTGAAAAATAGTGTTTTTCAGAAAACGCGTTTTAAGTTTTGGTAGGCCCTCTCCCCGCGCTAGAGGTAACATACAAGCATAGCTGTTTTCGACGTGAAATAAATTCAAGATCGCTTAGGCGTTAATGGGATCATATTCTAGACATCTTAAAGTATCATTTAAGGGGGTATAACACCTTTGCGGCTTCAAAAAATACAAAAATTTTTTATTGGCTTAAATGATACTTTAAGATGTCTAGAATATGATCCCATTAACGCCTAAGCGATCTTGAATTTATTTCACGTCGAAAACAGCTATGCTTGTGTGTTACCTCTAGCGCGAGGAGAGGGCCTCGGGGCGCTCACCGAGCTCGCTGCCTTTCTCTTGTGTTTGTCAAGTATTTCAGGTTTCCTAATAGTTTGGGATAGTATGTTAGATGTCGCTTATGACTATTTCCACAGAAATACCTATTATTTAAAAAGAATTACTAGATTTTTTTTGGCAATCGATTTTATGTCAGATTTTTAGGCGAAAATTCGATTTTTTTTTTCAAAGTCGCGCCATTTTCTCAAAAATTGATATTTTTTAAAATCCACCGGTACTACCTTAGCCAAACTATCACAGATTAAGAACCAATTTGTATTTTTGCTTTAGATCACTCCAGTCAGCCACAATCGTGTATACCAGCAAGACATACGCGACGCTAGCGGCCTCTTTTGACGGCGTTTATTTTATAAACCATGATGATTTTTCAAAAACAAAAAATATGTTCAGTGTCTTTAATATGTAAATAAAAAAGCCCAAAAACCCGATTTTGAATTGCGCACTTCTTTGTATGTAAAAAAAATCTTGAAAATGAGGTCGATTTTGGCCGTAAAAGGTGTTATACCCCCTTAATTGAAACATTTTTTATTTTCCGTTTTTATTTTCTTCTCTGGTTCTCTTTTATCACTTCATGATTGTATCTCTTCTTGATGAATGTAAATTCATAAAACATACATAATACAAAAAAAGACATGTTTATTATTAATCAATATACAACAACGAATTATTCTATATATGTCATATTATAATTTGTATTATCGTATTTGTATTTGGATTTTTTATTCCTCAAATCTTATTGTTGTTTTACAAATTTATTTTATTCTTAAAAACATGCTTTTACTTTATATCTGTGTTTGTTGCTACATACCTCGTATTCACATATATTTAATCATCTTTATGAATTATATAAAAATAACTCGTTTTGTGTCCAAGATTTACTTTACTACTTAAATCATTATATTACTCTCGTAATCCTGAAAGTCATCTGCAATAAGCAATAAAATGACCTGGACAGCCTGCAATAACGCCAACCAATCTGAAATATTAAAATTATATATATATATATACAATATAAAATGTAATTTTTAGTGTAAAACAATTTTACCTATATTGTTTTGTCATGCATTAGCATTGTTGGCAATTCTTTTAATTGTGGAAGCATCTTTAAGATTAGCTCTAACATCTAATTCTATAAAAATGTGGCAATTAGTTTCAGTTCAGAACAGAGCAACCACCATATTGACATCGTTATTGTAAATGATTTCATGAAAGTTCAATGCTTCCTAAAACACGAAAGTCTTTTTCTAAAATTATCTTATAATTGGGCATTAAAGTTGAGTGTATTATATCATGCTTGCCACACTTATTGCACTCCTCGATTTGATGAGAACTTGGCAATGACTTTAACAGTTTTATCCAAACTTCAGCCGAAGTGTTTATAGCATCATAAGAAAAGATAATTTCGCGATGCTCAGTTTTTGTAATACTTTCACATGTTTATATAAAGATTTCAATAACATAAATCTCTCCTTATAAATTGCATGACATGGGCCATTGTCTATGAATTTAAAAACACTCGAAAAATAGATTATCAGAAATTTTGGTAAAGGAAAAATATCCAGGATCATCCAAGATACTAGTAAAAAATAATTTGTGTAATAGAATCGAAAGGACAACTGTTTCTTAAAAAATATATTTTACCATCAATTTTATAAGTCTCACAGAAGGAAGCATTTTTCAATAAATGACGCTTTATGTTCTTGGATAATGTTCTTTATGTTCTTGGATGGACTAACTTATTATTTAATTTAACTTCAGGATAAGCGCAAAAGAATTTTGAATGAGATGGTTTATGTTCAAAATATTTATTTAATTTTAATTGAGTAGTTTTCTGTTGTTCTATAGGCAATTCATTTTTATTTTTCTTTTCCACAAGTAACAATGATTCAGGAATAATAGTTTTCGAATCAGCTTCTTCAGTTTCAATAATTTTTGCACAAAAAATCTGATTTTCAAAATTATCTGATTCTGAATTTACTGCTGAATGTGACAAATTATCTCTGTCACAACTCAAAACAATAGAGATATCGACATTATCTATATCTTTAATTGAATGTTCGAAGTTTTTATTATCTGATTCTGTCATGTCATTCGAAATATAGTCCTTTCTTTCTTCATTTCCATTCAATAAAAATAAAGAGTCTGCTTTTCCACACCAATTTTCTTTTGATAACAAGTCTGAATCATCAAATTTAGAAGAATGTTCCATGTTAAAATTTTGTACACTAAGATCATCAAGAGTTTTAGTTAGGTTTATTCTTGCTATTGGTTGAACAATAGCATGTTGACAAAAATCTTTTAGTAGTATGTTGACAAAAATCTTTTGGCTTCCAACTTGGCAATGTTTTTCCATTCACAACAAAATTTTACATTTTGGATGAAAAATTTCGTGTACCTCCTAATAATTAAATCATGGATATGAATTTTGATGAAGTTGTCGATTCTTTGTCGAAGTGAATAGTTCTTAAATATGTCATTTTTAATATCCCAGAAGATTTTTTCACAATAACTTGTGGTTGGATGGCTTGCATAAAAAGGAATATGCACTGCTGTCCAAAGTGGATATTCTTTTCCGATTTTTAACAATCGATCTATCATTTTGGGTAAATAAAAAAAGTTGCAATTTTTACCCTCCTGAATTGATGATTGGACTGCAATTCTTATATTTTCAAAAAATTCCTTTAATATTGTCATCACTTATTTCATAAATGTCATTTAACTGATCATTATTAGAATTTATAATTTGCAAATAATTGTCTATATCAGTAGGACGTTCTTTCATTAATGGCTCCAATTTTTCTCTTGCTTATTCAGCTGTTTTTACTCGTCGATTTATTAATTTTACACTTACGACTGAATCCTGATAGTATTGAAGAGCAACAATACACGTAAGCGACAATATTTCAATGAAATCTTTGTAACTTTGACAATCATCAAAGCGATGCATCAAATATAGAAGTCAATACAGAAAGCAAAGGATGACTTTTCAAAGCAGACCATCGACTAACCATGTGAATTATATGTACAACATCAAGCCTTACATATGTTGAAATCCACTCTCGTGAAATATATTCTCCAGTTGAGGCAGCATTGAAATAAATTTCAATATATTTTTTTATAGTAATGTCATTGAAAGCCAATAACATTGCTCTGGCATAATCGACGACCACTTGGATTGGCTTACGAAACTTAATACCTAGCCATAATCTCAACCAGTGTTCAATTGTTTCAGTTTCTTGTGATTCTGTTAATAATTAATATACTGATAGACACATTGTCAAAATGTATGGCAATCACATATAAGAAAATATGAACTGATTTTGTTTCTAATAATCTTTTCAATTTCTTTACAATACTACCAGTTGCATCAATGCTAACAGACAAAGCATTTTTATACATATTATGATATTGTTCATTAACAATGATTTGTTCAGCGTGCGCGCAGTGTCATAACACACTTTGGCACACAAATGGCAAAAATAACTTACTATAGCAATAGAACCTTTATAAAGGTTTTCGAAATTTAAACGATAAATTGCTTGAATTACATCTTCATCTTTCAGTTTTTTGAAACCTAATTTATCAATTGCTTCGTTTTTAGTATGTCGGAGTACATCCAACGAAGGTATTATTGGTGCATCAATCTCTTCAAAACGCAATTTTTTTCGTACTAATCTATTTCGCAAATTTGAACATCCTTCTGTGATTGCTGCTTTGCCTATTTGTTTTCATTTTACTCCATTTAAAAGACGCTGCAAAATTTCATGGATTTGATTCCTGGTATCCCATGTTTTCACACATATACAAAGCTTATCAGTGCTGGTTGACGGTTCTATATCAACAACGCCTTTGAAAATATTACCACATATTTTATTTTTACAGCTACCAATGATCTTGATGTAATATTTGCTTTGGGAAGATGTATTTACACCGCCTCTAACAAAAGTATATTATGCGCAAGGTAGATTATGTTGTTCATAAAATGCATCAGCAACGACGTTAGTCCATATCTACAGTCTTAATGTGTGATAAGATCTTTTTGATTTTATCTCTGATTGAAGTGGTTTAATTTGCCCCCATTCATTTGCACTTAATATTAAATCAAACGAAGTGTCTTGACAAGTAAAATCAAATAAAAAATTATTAAAATTCGTTGATTCATTATCAACTTCACTGGAAATTGTAATATTTATTGATGGATCTAGCAAGTCCAAATCCATTTTTTGTCTTGCGAAAGAAAATATTTCTCATCTATTATATTTAACATTAACCCATCAATTATGAGCACTCCAAGCATTTTGACATCTTTTACTCATTTGCTTCCAAACTGGGGTTGAATAATTAGGTAATTCATCATTGGCAAAATAATCCGAAAATTCTATAAAAATAGTCATTGCAACATCAATAGTTAATTTATTTTCTCTCAGCATTTTCAAATCTTTTTGACATACGTTTAATAAAATTATGTTTCATTACAAAGTGTTATAATAAAGTGGATATTTTATTTAAAAAATTTTAGAATAATATTCTAACAAACTATACTTTTCTTTGATAATTTTTTTGTTTCTTTGTGATCTTTGTTAAATCACTGAATGCTCTGCCTAGGGGCATAATGAACAAGGTTATTCATATTCTAAAAAATAAAGATTATGTTATATAAAATTAATGCCTATAAAAGAAAAGTATTGCGTTTACTTTTTAAAAACGTGATGTGTTTAAAAAAAATGTTTGAGATAATTGTACATAAAATAGCTCAATAAATAGCTTACCACTAATTGTGGTGAAATATGTCCATGAACGATATAACAATACAACTAGAATAAAATTGATCAATAAATAATCCATCTTAAATTCGTCGCCACATCGCAACGCTTATTGTAGCTCGTTTTTTCTTTTATTGAAATCAAATTGAAATTATCGATTTGTTGAGTCATAGATGGCATTTGTTGAGATTCGCCTGAGTCATAGATGGCAATAATAAAAGAGAAAGAAAGAGAGAGAATCCACTTTTCTTTCTGCATAAAACTGGACTGAAAGCAATGATTGAGAATGTAATAAGTGTAAATTACTTCGAAACTGATATATCTCGTTTTCAGTTATATTTGACACTTTTAGCCATGCTAATAAAAGAACAAATTTTACTTCATAGTAGTAACAACCAGTGCCTTTGTCCAAAAGAACCTTTTAGAATAAAATCGACAGAAGTAGAATTTAGTAACCACATATCATTGTTCTCATCAAGATCCACAGTTATAGCTCTACTGGTTTATTATATAACTGTATCAATAGCTTGCAATTGATTTAGTCTAAAAGTACATAAACCGAACCAGTTAACATCTGGAATCAGTTCGCGTTTTCTTTGAACTTCAGATTCGTTCTGTAATACAATTTATTTTTTATGTATTACTTGTCATATCTATATATATTAAATTCATTCGTATCAAGTTTTTTTTTTTTAAAAACAAATTAGCTTTATACAGAAAGGATTAATAAAAATTTGATTCGAATTATCGTCAGTTCTTTTATTATCGCTCTCGTTCGTCAGTCACGTTCTAAATTCATGTCTGCTAGATTGTATAGACAACAATGGACAATATATATGTAGTACTTGATGTTCTCGCCATCTGGTCGTGTTTTGCTACTGTTCCCTAGAATGTCCCACAATTAGCAAATACATGCAATATTTCGCATAATTGCAAAAATATATAATTTTTTAAATGACAATTTTATACTGGACATACTGTTCAAAAAATAATAGATTCGAGACACATCATCGAAAACTGTTAAAGATACTCATTAATTTTGTTATAATCGAAAAAAAACCAGGAATATCGAAATACTAGATTATCGATCGCGCCTGACAGTCCTGATGATACTTTTGGAAGTGGCGTCAAAATCTATAGTTCGGTCAATTACGCAATCTTTAAATATTTAATTAAAATTATTTCGATGACTCACAAACCTTTCAATGGCACTTCACAATTCTTCATACGGAATACAAACGATACCATCAATTCACAAGAACTTTGTTTAATTTGCTTTCGACTTATTTTTCCGAATAAGTACATTGTCAAAAAATAAATAATTAATTACAATTAACAGAACAACTCACAATTTTTTCAATTGTACTTCAAAACTCTTCATACGAAATACAAATGTTTTTATATTAGAGTTCTTTCGAAAGACTTCAAGGTTCGGTCAAGTATACTGCAGTGCATTAATTCTCTGGGTCATACAATAGTAGTGGCCCGACTTATCGACGTTTATTTTTTACTTAAATACTGTCAATTTTACAGAAAAATTGCAAGAGACAAAAATCATTTATTTTCTTCTCACAAAATTCTAAGAATTTTTTCAGAATTTTTTATCAACTTTTTAGTACTGCATTTTCTTTTTTCGATAAGTCGGGCCGCTATTATGATCCAGCGACTTAATATTCTATACTGTACATACGAATGCTGAAACAACCGATTTGAGCAGCTCGTGAAAATTTATCTTAAGGGAAAATTTATCTTACATGAAATGCGGAAATGCGGAAGACAAAGTTAATTAAACTTTATTTCCTGCGTTTCCGTGTGTTCTGTTCTGCCTGTTTTGATCTCCTAATATTACATGCAATGCAATTTGAACGGAAAAGCGGCACGGGGAATTATTAATTTTTATCGGTATTTATTGATTAAAATGCTTGTATTCAATATATAAGCTAAAATAAGTATATTAACAAAAATTGCAATGAATTAAGTGAATACAATTTCTTAAAATGAATGACAAAGTATATTTGTCATTATATCGTTTCGCTTTTCCGCGGAAATTGTGCTCCATGTAATATTAGGAGATCAAAACAGATGGATTAGAACGCGCGGAAACGCAGAAATCTAGTAAAGTTTAGTTAATTTCGTCTTTCGTGTTTCTACATTTCCGCGCTTCATGTAATGGCACCCTAATGGTGTGGTCCCATGGTGCGGAATTGGCGCAATGCAGAATTGGCGGAGCGCTCGTGATTGGTCATAGTTTCATTCCGCCGATTCCGCCGTTTTCTGTTGCGTAAATTAATTTCTTTTGTGAATTCCGCCGATGTCTGTATGTGTGTGTGTGTACATATATATACTTATAAAAATTAACCTCGTTAAGCTGGTTTAAAGAAAAATGCGAAAATAATTCAGGATATGAATTAGTCTCTGCATCATAATCACAATGCATAACTATCACCGTATGATTCCATATAGACAATTATCACCAGTAAAATTAAACAAAATTCTTTTTTTGTTCATTATCTAATTTTGGAGGAAATCTTCCTGTTTATATAAAAAAATTAATTCCTTTATCAGACTTACGATAATATAGTTTAATGTATAAAAATATAATTGAAACTGTACAGCATTACCTGTTCCTATTTCTGTATTATTTTTTATTAGACATATTGTATAGTCATCTTGGTTATTGCATTTTTTAATTAATGGAGAACATAGTTGCAACAACATATATCATAATTGCAATAATATATCATCTCATAATTATGCTTGATGACATCTTCTTTATCTGATGTCAGTTTTGTTAAATTATATATAAAATTAAACTTAACTTATGTTCAGACACTTCACAATATTTTGAAGGAGTGACGGTTAAAACCTACAATAAAACAATTTCTAATTTTTGTATTATGTTTCAAAACCTGATACAATTAAATCCTATGACAACAGCATTTGAGATCTATTACAGAGAATGATGCAAAAAATTTTGTCTTATAGTGTTAGTTACTCATCCATCTTATTGATCAAATAACAATCAAAAAACGTATAATGGAATTATTCGGAATAGATTCCGATCAAAATAATTAAATTATTTCCTATATTTCTATTGTGTTTTTTAAAGAAACTGTAGGAAAACTAAATAATTCCGATCAGAACTCATTCCAAGCAATTCCATAATACGTCCTGGAATATCAAAATACTAGAGAGACTACCTATCGTGTCTAATGGAATTTCCGTGACCGTAGCATTTATATCTATATTTCGGTCAAATACATGATACTTTAATATTTAATTAAAAATGTCTGGATGACTCACAAATGTTTTTAATGGTACTTCATAATTCTTCATACGAAATACAAATGATTCTATATATAAACTTTGTTGAATTTAGATCCGGTTAATTATTTGTCATGTACATGGTCCAAAAAAGAATGATTAATTGTAATAGATGACTCAAACCTTTTTATTTGCACTTCAAAACTCTTCATACAAACGATTTAAAATGATAATTTTTACAATCGGAGGTTTTGTCCGATCACGTACATACGAATGTGTGCGCGAAAGTGTTTAGGGATATTGCAATTGGAAAGCACTGTATGTAATCTTTCTACCATACATGTCTCCTATCTAATAATTGTATGTCATGGTTTTAATAATGCTCACGTGTATCAATCATTGAAATTGTTGAATTGTGTCTGTTTGGAAACAGAAGTTAGAACAGAAGTTAGAACAGAAGAAATCATTGATGTTGTTTTATATGTATATTTTTATTTACTATAAAATTGTTACATATATACATATGATATATAAGTGGAATAGATCAGTTGAAGAGAATGTTTATGATTTATGTTTAACATGCAGTTAACCATTCTTGTTGCTTTACACATGTGTTTAATTAATTAATAATGTAATATTGAGAATTAATAGTTCCTTTCGTTATTAAGAGAAAATAATGGAAAAAGGAGCAATGTTATGGATACTTACTCTTGTTATGCTGGTTGGCTCTTGTTTGGCTGGATCATTACCATTAGTCATGACTTTGTCTGAAGTAAAATAATTTTTTATAATAAATGGTTTTTGTATCCTACATATTAGATTTCCTAAATATATCAAAACATGCTATATGGTTATATTTATTTTCTATAGGATAAATTACAATTAGTATCAGTATTAGGAGCAGGTCTTCTTGTTGGAACTGCATTAGCAGTGATTATACCTGAAGGTATAAGAGCTTTATTTACTGGTGAAATTACTAATGAAAAACAATTACATGGTAATTTATTATATTTATTATTGTTTTCTTGAATTAGTTCATATAATTGTAATTTTATATATTTAAATTTATATTTTTAAATAATTCTGTTTTTACAGGTGATTTACATTCTTTAATTGGAATTAGTTTAGTGCTTGGTTTTGTATTTATGCTTTTGATTGATCAATGTTCAGCAAAAAAAAGTGATGGAAGACAAAAAAGTGTTACAGCAACTTTAGGTCTTGTAGTACATGCAGCAGTTGATGGAGTTGCATTAGGAGCTGCTGCTACTACATCTCAAACTGATGTTGAAATGATAGTTTTTTTGGCAATAATGTTGCACAAAGTAAAATTTTTAATCATACAATCTTATAACAATTAACAGTTAATAAGAACTTAATAGAAAATGTAGTATTAACGTAATTATGTCATTTTGTCATTTGTTGTTAAAAAAAATCTAAATTTTTTTTTTAGGCACCAGCTGCATTTGGACTTGTATCATTTCTTCTTCATGAAGGCGTAGATAAAAAGAGGATAAGCAGACATTTATTAATTTTTTCTCTTGCGGCACCATGTCTTACACTTGTGACATATTTTGGGATTGGAAAGGTGAGTAATATAAAATATAAAAAAAAAGCGTTCCTATAGTAGATTTTTAAATCCTATTTATATGTATAGTAACATTGAAAATAGTATTCAAAATATGATAAATTATGATAATATGTGTGATAATATAAATTGTGATAAATTGTGTGATAATATGTATTAATATGATAAATTGTGCAATTGAACAATCACTGAGAAAGCATTCGAACATTAGTTCATTTTTTTGCTTATTTTTTATTAGTAAACAAAGTCTAAAATCGATTTTTAGATAAACTTATGATTCTATTAATATAGATTGTAAAATTATAGGATTTTGTTTATGATAGCGAGATAACAATATTGATATTTTAAACAAAATTAATGAAAGAATTATTTCTGTTTAAACTTAATTTAAATATATGCAGCTTTCATAAGAATAAAATCTTTATTACATGATATGATTTTTCTTCTACAATAATACATTTTTATTTTGAGAAATGTTATTTATTTTTCTATTGTGTTATGTTTTTCTTTTAAGCAAGTTTTTGTATTTAAGCAAGTTTAGTTTTAGTTTTGTAAGTAAAAATTGAAAATATGGACAAATGAACGATTTTTAATATTTGTAATTGTTCTGTGTTTAATTTTTGTTCAAAGTCGAACATATTTAGAGTTTCATTAATGATAAGAAAAACATCTATAAGTGTGTTTAAATGATCTTGTCTCCGTATAAAAACAAATAGTTTAATATATTTTATGCGTATTTACTGCATATTATAATGTTTTATTATAGTGTCACTGAACTGAACTACTACTGTTACTAAAACTTTTTATTTCATTTTTACTTAATTTTACTATATATTTCAGGGGTCTTAGTTTTAAATTGTAATTTTAAATTATAGTTATAAATTATAGTTTTAAATTTAAGGGAATCCTATAGACATGCGATTAGTCGTATTGTAAATAGCACTTACACATAGACGATTGACACATCACTATATCTATGGCTGGTATTCATAGTCGATTCTTATATTTGTGGTTGTCTTAAGTACAGTCTTAAGATGTTATAAGCCAATTAGGGAGCTATACTAGCATCTTAAGACATTACTTGATGATCTTAAAATAAGAACCGACTATAAATACCGGCTAATATCTCACTCACGCATGCCACATATACACAAATTTTTGTGTAACAATTACGTTTTAATTAGACGTCTAAATCTAATTTTAAGAACTCCACGCTGTTTCTTCATACAAATTATTAGTCTGTGGACTACTATTTTATAAGTACAGATTGCAAAACTTTTATATGAAGCAAATGTCACAATGTGACAACTCTCTCTCTCTCTCTGAAAATATTGGATTAAGAAATGTAAAGAAAGTAAAAATCTCAATTTCGAAATTTTTTGTCGTTCAGCATAGACTCCATCTCACAGACATGTATTAATGCGTATACTTTAATCCTAGAAAAGGATTTTCAAATCAGTAAAAAAGGAAAAGAGTAATTTTTATACAAAAATTATATGGTTTAGTCGATAATACAGACGACTTTAGCATCCCCTTAAATTTTTAATATTATAAAAATAGAATATTCGTAAATTGATGGTACAACCGGGAAGGAAATGATTCCATATTAAAAAATAAATCTAAAATGTAGAATAAAATATTTTTATATGAAGCTTTGTTTTGAAAAAAATCAATTTTAAATATTCGCCAGGTACGTGTGTACTAAACTATAAACCTGTTCTTTTTAGCTTTTCTTGACAGTTTTTCTCTTTTTCTTTCCAATGTAGAGAAAAAAGGAAAAAAGTTGAACCGTGCAAGAATTTTAGCTAAAAAGAATAGATTTGATGTCTCAACTCGATGGATTTCTTATAAATTCTCCCAGACACAAAAGATATCATTTTAAGTTGTTTGACAAAACGAAAAGATGTCTAAAAAAAATTACCGAAAAGATATTGTTTTTAGATTGCCTTTTTAAAAGATGTCCGTAAAATGGTTTTTATTTCGTCGAAAAGACAATTTAAAAAAGGCATCTTTCTATGGATATCTCTTCGGTAAAGCGAAAAGTCAACTAAGCCTGGATTCTCATTCCTCATACGGACAACAGCGCTTTGGCACCAAACGTTGATTGATGAAAAACGGGTGATGGGGATAAATTTTACTCCCACAACTGATTTTTCATCAAACAGCAGTGTCAGAGTACGGGCTAAAAGATATCTTCTCATATTATCGATAAAACATGAAAAAAATATTTCTTATATCTTTCCGTTATTTTGATATTTTTCATCACTAATCGTGAACGGGAATCGCCATCAGACGTGGTGAAGTTTAGTTTCTCATGTTTGAAAACCAAGATAGAATACAACATGCATTATGAGAAATTTTATCCGTATTTTAATAAACACTAATAAAATATTTTTTGAAAGCGAGTCCCTAAAGGAGACTGATGAAAAATAATGGTTTTTGCACACAGAACACGGCAAGCATTGCAGGACCTATATAAATAGGATGTATATTGACGCGATCATACAATTATGTTTAGTTTTGTATAAAGATTAATACAGGAATCTGATGTTATTAAATGTTATATGTGACAATCGTCAACAAAATTATCGCAACATTTAAATTTATATCAAAATTTTGTATAACTTTAAATAGGTATAACTCCGTGAAAAACGTTTTTAAAAGTTTTCTTTTTCACTTTCAAGAGTAAAGTCTATACTTTAAGAAGATTTTTATAAATTTTGAATTCATCTTTATTTCCGTACGCCATCTTTTGTGAAATAAGAAAGTATAATATTACGTCTCCAAAAATTGCATAGTTTGACACACTGTGGGGTGGAATGAATTTTTTTTGCGTGTGTTATGATAATCATTGTACAGTATGGACTTTTATTACAAATAAAAAAAAAGTATGTTTTTTGTTGCGGAGATAGACAGCATATTAAAATTATTCGAATATCTTAGACTATCCGTACACCCCTTTTATCTTGGATACAGAGCATTTTAGAAAAAAACGTTTCAAACAGAAGTTATGGTTTTAAGGGGTTAAACCTAGCCGACAGCCAAAAATTTGAAAGTTTTTTGGGAATTTTTTATGACTTCCCTAATTAAGCGATCAATTTGAAATTTTCAGGGCATATCTTATTGTACATATCTTTAAGTGCAAACACGAATTTTTTTATTGATTTTTGATACAAAATGGCCGCTTGGCAGGTTACAACAAATAGACGTGATTTTTTTAGGCGTCCCGCGGCAAGCAGTAGAAGTGTCCAATCTTCATGTCTGGAACAAAATAAAACATTTTTTTATAATCTACACTAGTATAGCTACTGAAGTACATAAGATTATTAAGAAATATTGAATTTTGAAAATTTGGTAGCAGTTTAAAAAAAAATCGATTTTTTTTACTAAAAATCGCGATCTTATTTGTTTATAAAAACCGTAATTGTTTACCAATCTTAAAAATCGTGTGTACTTCAGTAGATAATCTATCTATGAAGCTACAGTGAAAATTTCAAATCAATCGGATAAAAATTACTCGAGTTCTACTGCTTGCCGTGTTTGAAAACATGGTTTCGAGAAAAACGCGTTTAAAGTTCAACAATGTGTTTTGTATGTGAAATTTTTAAGATACGAGCTTGCCAATTTTTTTACCTTTATTCTGCTATCCCAGCACCATATAATTGGCCTTCTGCGTCGACATCAAGCTTCTCCAGTTCTTTTTTCTGAGATTTTGCATCTCGGCGACCGGTTTTGGCGGCTTCAGTCATTGAGCGCTCAGCGGCTTTGATGCGGCGCGAGTCGTCTGCCACGCAAAAATCGAAACATTGTCGACCAACAGTTATTCCGATTACATCCATAATATTCATTATGCCACATAATCCGTCATTAAACGTTATGACTGCAATATTTGTAGCAACGTCAAGTATTCCCTTTCCGCTTGAAACGGTTTTCGGAGCTATCGACCAGACAACGGAATTGAACGACTCGTTCGAATTTTGGATGTATCCTCCCAAGCAGCGGAATAAAAGATCTTCGGAACTGAGTTCGTCGTAAATCGGTTTAATAGCAGCATAAACATCATCGGGCATTGCAGGCTTATGCTTGTAAGCATCGAGTGTTCCTGAATCTTGCGCTTGTTTCCACGAGCACCATGATGACGAGCAATTATCGTGCTGCGGGTTGTCGTCAGTTGAAATCTTATGATTTAATGTTGCGTAAATTTCATTTCGCATTTTTTCAACCGATTCTGAATTTCTTCGGATTGCAAGACCGTAATAAATTGATAATTCGTCGATGAGCTTGCCGGTAAGTTTTCCACGTCCTCCCAGACCTTTAGTTTTTTTCTTCAAATTTCTCAATCGTGTCCCCATCCTCTTCTGTACATGATCAATGCATTCTTTCTTCGTGACAGTAAAATCGTCGTAGGGCTTGGCTTCGAGGAGACCTTTGAAGGTTTTCGAATCACCGTCGCCGATATAACTACCGTATTTATCATTTTCACGCGTTCGGAGCTGCTCCGAAAATTCGCCTATTACGGGTATTAAAAAAATTTTTTCAGCAATAATTCCTCTTGGACATCATTTTAGACACATATACACGTGATTTAAGCCAATAAAAATTTTTTGCCCAAAAAAAAAAATTCGGCTAGGTTTAACCCCTTAAATGATTTATTTAGTGATCTAATCAGTCTGACCTTGGGTGACGTTATCAAGGTCAGAGCAATATCACTTTAAATTTTTTAAATGGAACCCCCTATTTTTAATTGCATATTCTTGTAGCACACCTCGAGAGCTTTCTAAAAAACTATTTACTACTGCCAGTTGACTGCCAGTACTGAAAATCTATAGTTCCCGTTCTGTATACTATACTGTAGTAACAACTGGCAGTAATATATGACCTCAGTCGATTTTTTTGCTAAAATTTTACATAAATACATACATTAACTAGTAAGTGTAACATAATAATGATGATGAACATAATAACGACGTATCTTAAAAGTTTTACATCGGGACTTTGCGTCGCAATATCTTGCTTGTAGGATACGTAGAAAAAAAATGAAAGCAATTTTATTACATAATTTGAGTGAATGCTATCAATTAAGCATATGTAGAAGTTAATCGATTCAGTCGTTATTGAGATTCAATAATCCCCCGCAACTCGCGTAAAGGAACCTCGATAGTGTCGTTGCGCTTGGCTTAGCACCGAGACACTATCGTGTCTCCTAATACATTTAAATTGTTTACTCTGTATATATCTTATATGTATATTGTATATTTCCAAAACTAAATTATATTCCTTTGAAACTTCCATGAGTACTTTCTATACTGGATGATTCAAAAAAAACGTTTGTCCTTAAAGTATCATATTCCTGACTTAATTCTAAGATGATTTTTTTCTTTGCGAAAATTTTATCTGAGTATCACGGGCCGCGTAGAGGAGATAAGCAGGAGCGGCGCTCACAGTTAGACGCAAGTACTTTACGCGTGGGGTGCATACGGATCCGATGTATTCACACGTTTATAAAAACACGTTTCTTCTTATCTTTTCTCTCTACTACATTATCTCTTTGTCTTTCACATACTTTAAATATGATAATTTCGTTAAATTATAAATTAGAATGATGAAATTAAAAAGAATATTGAACCCTTTGACTATCGGATTGTTTTTTAATTACATTGATAAAATTGTTAGAGAAATGTAATAAAAGAGCGAAATTAGACAATAATTATATGCGATAAGCACGTAATTAAAACTATTATTGACATACAAATCAAACAATTATTTCAATACATTGAATTCTAAATTATAAACTAGAGTGATGAAATTAAAATGAATCCTTTGAGTATCAGATTGTTTTTTAATTACATTGATAAAATTATTAGAGAAATGTAAAAGAAAAATTGTTAGAGAATGTAGTAAAAGAGCAAAATTGGACAATAATTACGTACGATAAACACGTAATTAAAACTATTATAAATTAAACAATTATTTCAGTACGTCGAATCCTAAAAGCGTTTCTTACAATTCAATGTACCGAAAACTTGTTAGACTTAATTGTATGTCGATAGGCGTTACAATACTTGTAGCACGCAATTATTGTCAGGAACGGAACTGAAAGTTATGTGGGACTCGCACCCACTAAAACCCTCACCGGTATTCTGTACCTAGGCCTGTGTGCGAGGGCGTCTTGGGCACGCATGCAGCATTCGTCCAGGACGCCCTCAGGCCTGCCGACTTGATCGGCCGGCCCTTCTCCCGGCGGCTACATTAACTGAGACCGCCGGTGCCCTGGGGCAATGTCAGACGAGGGGGGGAGGACACTGCTCCCTCGCCTCGATCCTACTCGATGTTATGAGGAGGAACAGAGCCGGCCCTGAGTTCCCGCTCAGGGCCGACCCCCTCGCCCAGCAGGTGTCACACGGATAACACTCCGGATGGGGATGCACCGATCAAAGCATTCCCTTGCGACTGAGGCAGCGGGCCGAGAAGGGAGGGCTCTGTCTTCGCCCTCCCGAGCCCGCGGCCGCCGATAACACTTCTCGGTCACGGCCGAAGATCCTGCGACATCGACAAATTAGGCGGGGCCATCCGGTTGGTTATGGATCGAGGCACAGCGGAACCTCGCGCCGACGTCTCCCCCGGCCTCCCTGATCGGGCCTGTCTCGCTCCCGCACTCTTTCGGCCTCCTCCTTCCGAAGCATAACAGCCTCACAGAAGAAGACCGCCTTCTATGACCCCTCGCTGCCCTCGTGGCCTCGACCAATGCCGACAGCAAGAGGTCCCCGTCCACTGCCTCGGCGAGGAGAGCGCGTTCCGCGCTCCACGCCGGGCACACTTCCACAGTGTGCGACGCCGAGTTCACCTCCCAGTTGCGTTTGCGGGATGTAGGTCTCACTGGTTGGAGCGAGTGACTATCCACGCTCTACCAGCTATGCAGGCTGGTTCCCGAGTATGTAACGCAGCTCACCCGTTGGGGCCAGAGGCCCCTAGCCAGCATGTAGCTATCAACCACTACCCTCGCGAATCCTATCCATGACTGGGCGAGGGGAATTGCCCAGTCCCCGCGGTACCAATCTAGATCATCAGTTGAATCTTCGTAGCCTAGGCTACTCTCAGTTTGCGTCGCCTACACGCGCGACACTGGTTGGCCAGCGCTTCGGGAGCTGCCGGGACGCTACTCCCCAGGGACGCTCCACAGGAATCGCTCAGTAATCTGACCCCAGGCCTAGCCTCGAGGCAGGGCGCTGAGTTTTCAATCTGATCAGCCTCCTGCCTGCGTAGGCTACAAAGCATATTAACTTATCCATGATTCTGAGGCAATCAAGTGATTAGATAGCCTCGTGCCTTATCGGTACAAGCCGACCTTATGTGGGGCGCCGGTAAAACTCGAACTCGGAACGGTAAATCGCAAGTCGAAACGCACAGCGTCAAACCACCGACGCCCGAGGTGATCGAGTGCCATAGGCAAGCGCACCGACCACCCGGTCCCAGGGAAGATTGTTGAAGGCATTGACGATATCGATGGATACCGCGCCACCGTCACCTCCTCACTCACCACGGATCCCGTGAAGGCCCGCACCTGCCGAATAGCACCGACAGTTGAGCGCTTCTCGGAACTCTATTACCTAACTTTAACCTAACCTAACATAACTTAACCTTATTCTCTTTATACCCCAACCATTGTCGCCCTAGAAAATATTCCTTCTTCTTTTTTAACTTATTGTATGTTCTTACAATACCATACTTTCTTACTATAAATTAATCTCTATTTGTATGCTTTCCTAATTCCTTTCTTTTTATTACCTCTCTGCCCTTCCAGTTTTTTTAACACTCTAAGTTCGTCTAAGTCCTTTCCCCATATTTTCTTTATTATCTCATCTTTATCCATCCCTGACTCTACAAAGCTTCCTCCTACCTTACATTCATTAACGTAATGTTTCACGTTATCTTCACCTGCATTATAGAAAAGACACCTCTCCTCTTCTTCTTCTAACCAGTATTTATTTTTTCTTTCCCACATCTTAATTTAATTAACGCTTTCACTTCATTCCCTCTTCTCATTTCCATATTCTCCTCAAATAATTTGGTAACGTATTCTCAATTCCTATCTCTTTATATCTTCTGTTATACCTTGCCCTATTTGTTCTTTCCCTTTCTCATTGTCTCTGTAAATTCCTTTCCCTACTTATTAAATCTTTTTCGAATTTTTCTTGCCCATGACCTATCACTTCCCTAGACTCTATTCCCCACCCATTTCTGTTATAATATCTTTCTCTCTCTCTCCGCACCATATTTATCGTTCCAACCCAATCTTTGCTTTTCCTCCCAACACTCTCTGATCAGATTCCCAGCATTTCCAGATTTAATCTTTTCCTGACTTTATCTTCTTGCCCTTAAATCCCACCCTATCTTAAGTTTATTCATTACCAACTCACTCATAATTACATACCTTGGAGTGCAAAAATCTAAGTTAAAAATTCTCATATAATCCAACATTATTTTTTCTAATTCACCCTTTTTCTCCCAATCCCATAACTCTACTCTATACGCTATTACGCTCTGTACCAAATATTTAAATAGCATCCGTCTCTTAGTAAAATCGTTTTTACATATCCTTTCCCCCAAACCCCAAACCCTTCTTGCAACCATTTTTCTTTTGCTACTTAGCTCTTTAATATGATTTTTGTAATCTCCCTTCCTATCCAAAATAAAACTTAAATATTTAAATTTCTGTACCTCATCTAGCTCCTTATTTCCCCATTTCTCTTTCTTTTTCCTTTCTCCCTCCACATATTTTCGTCTTTTCTGTACACAGTTCCAGTTTCCTCCCCTCCAAAAATTTTCTGAACGTGCATATCATATTTTGCAACGCTTCCCTATTTATTAGCCACTAAAACTAAATCATCAGCATGCTAATGACCACATCCTGTCCCTGTCTAGTCTAACGCTTCCTATCCCCTTTTTCTCTAATTCGTTATCTATATATATCCGCAATATATATGTTGAAGTGGACTCATCACATAGCCCTTACTTCTTTCATTATACTGAATTGTTTCGTGTATCCTTGCTTCGACCTTATTCTCACCTCCGTCTCCGCATACATCTTCTCTATCTTCCTTACCAGGTTCATTTATCCCTTTGCCTCTTAGAATTTCCCACAGCTTACTTCTCTTCACCTTATCGAAGGCGGCTTTTAAATCCGCAAATAACATATATTTTTTTCTTGCCTTTTTCTTGATTCCTTTCCCTCTGTATCAAGTGCATCAATATAAAAATATTATCTAACGTTGACCTTTCTCTTCTAAATCTAGCTTGATTATTCGGAATCATATCTTTTGTTTCCACCTCTCTTTCCAATCTTACTACCTCTGCGTATATTTTATACGCCATGCACAATAACGAGATTTTTAATTCGTTACTCTCTCCACGTCTCCTTTTTTGTATAATGGTACAATTATGTTTTCCTTCCAATCTTGCGACATCATCTACTCTCCACATTTTTTGTAGTAGACACATCAGCTTCGACCTTAACTCCTCGCCTGTGTATAATCATGCTTCCATAAGTATCCTATCAATTTCTGTCGTTTTATTCTTCTTCATTTTACGCAACGCTCTACCTATCTCTTCGGCCTTCAATTCTCCTCCATTTCTTCTCTTTCTCTTTTCTTTTTCTTTTCTTCTTTCTCTTTCAATATAGACCTATCCTTGTCCTGTTGTGTTATAGTTTCATCGTCCTCAATACCTTCCAATAGTTATTTAAAATGTTTCATTCTTCGTTCTTTATATTATTCTCTTTCCATATTTTTTTATCTCTCTTCCTATTTATATACTTCTATACATCTTCCCTCTTCAGCTTTTTCAGTTTCTCTTCTTCCTCTTTCCTTTTCTCTTTTTGCTTCTTCTCTAATAAAGTTCTGAACTCTCCTTTGTAGATATTTTTCTTTCGTCCTTTTACCTTCCTTCCATTTCTTGCATGTCCTCTTCACTTCTCTCTTCTTCCTGGTCTGATTTTTCCAACTGATATCCCACCAGCCCTTGTATTCGATACTCTTTTTTTTCTTTTTATTTTCTTTATTACATTGTTGAACACAATCTGTTTAATTTCCTCTCACATGACTTCTATTTCCTCATCCTCATTTTCCATATAATTTAGTACTTCTGTATTTTTTCTGTAGCTCTCTATAGCCTCTCTATTCCATACCATAATTTCTTCTTCTTTGGTGATATACTCTTCATCTCGATCCTCTTCAACACCGTTTTCTTCTGGCCCAAATGCGCTTCTTTCCTCCAGTGTCACGCACAGTGGCATGTGATCCAATTTCTCATCGATCTTAAATTATATTTCTATGATCCTACTGCAAATTTAGTCATTAGCTATCACAAAATCTATAACCGAACTACCTCTTGCACATTGTATAATTTAAAGATATCTTATTAAAAATAAATTTATTTAAGTATAAAAATTACAAAAAATGCAGTATATATTATGTGATATGACATCATTTATTTTATTCATGAAAATAACACACAATGTTTACTATATGCATATATTTTTTGAGATCTATTCCTTTACTAAAAAATGTAATTTTGACAACCATTTACCGCAAAAATCTGCATATAATATTCTATTAGTATCAAGAAAAAATGTAACGAAAAAGTAATGATTCGTTATATTTTGAGTAACGATAACGGAAACGAGTTACTTTTGCAAATCAATAATGAGTATCGAGAACGAGTTATTTTTTTAGTAAAAAAAAAACTATAACGGTAACGAGTTATTTTTATGAGGTAACGTCGCCAATTCTGTATCTTTCTCTCCGTCCTCTAAATCCTTTCCTCCTAATTCCCCTATTCTACAATAACATTAAAATCACTTCCTATAATTACATTTTTATCCTCCATATTTTCCTCTTTAATCCTCCTTTTACCTCCTTGAGCTCCATATACTCATACTATAGGCAACCTTTTTCTCCCCACCTTTATCTTCGATACAATTACACTTTCCCACTCTTTACTAATTAACCTATCTTCATTACTTCTCTATCCTTTCCTCTTTCCTATTATAAACCACTCCTTGCCCTCCCTTTCTTTTTCTCCTTCCTAGCACAACTGCAATCTCATACATGTGTCTTTAATCTATCTTTTAAAACTTCCCATCCCTTTTTATCTAACCATGTCTCACACAAACTCACAAAATCATATCCTTTCACATATCTCCAGAAATCTAAATCCTTTTCTCTCAAACCTGCAATATTCCAAAACAATAACTTCCGTTTTTTTTTGTTTTACCCCCTTCCTTGATCACTTTCTTTTTACCTTAGTCCAGTGCTCGGAATTAGTTGCTCATTTCGGGCAGATTCCTGAGGCGACTCCCACTCGAGACTCGGCGACCGAGCCCACGTGACGCTGTGCCCCAGGAGCGTCGCGATACAAAAAGTATGCTGGGAGCATATCTTCCGGCAAATATCATTAAAATATTTTCTTTCCTACATGATTCTTATTTTAATATTTAAATTTTTTATTATTAACATATTATATGTATATTCTACAATAATATAATAAGGAATAATATAGTAAGCAATTATTATAATACTACGTAATTACGTAATTACAGTATTGGCGGAAGCACAATATAGCGGAAAATTTAAATTGAAATTCGTCCGAATTTTGGTGACGCACTCTGTATTATCTTGTTTATTAATATTCAAATCATCTCCCTTTCATCGTTCAGGTTTACAACTTTTCGCATACAGCAAGAATAGAGCGTTTTAAATAAAAATGCATCGAATAGGCTTTCGTTTTAAATAAAAATGCATCGAATGAGCCTAATTTCATTAAAATCGGAAGTGAAGTAACGATTCTAAATAAATACAGACTAAAAATACGTGTACATAGCGCTGCAAGTCGATGTGACAGATTTCCTAACTATAATACAATGTCGTCAATTTTAACGCTTAATATCTCGGTTCGCGGGATTGGACATGACATTTTACAGATTCTTTTGTCGCATTTTTGAAAATGAAATGAACATAATTTTATTAAAATTGAAGATGAAGAGCGTCTTCTAAATAATTATCCGAGAATTTATGAGTAATAGAATGATAAATATATATAAATAAGAGTAAGCCTACATACAAATACATTTTGTGTCATTATCTTTAATTAAGAATTTTTTTAAATGAAATTGCATTCATTTTCATCACACGAATCTAATGCTTCCATGTAAACAATATGAGACGCCATTTTTATCTTGCACTAAAATGTTTTTTTATTCCTTGCCTGCACGCTTAAACTCGTCAGTTCTAAATTGCACTAGTTCAATTCAGTTCTAGTGCAATCCTTATGCAGGAACAGAAAACAAACCTCAAGTTAAAACTTTAATTTATTATATCTCCTAAATCAGTGCTGTCTCTTATTTAATTTTTGAGAGATGAATTATTCAGAACAACCTCCTTTCACCTCTACAATATATCTCAAAAGCAATAATACCAGTAAAATCTAGATGTAAACTGTTTATCGAATGCATACATACTGTATATACAAAGATTTCTGTTTCCATTTATCTTATGCAATTTTAACTTTTTTAATACAAAATCTTAGATTAAATCAATACTAGATGAAACAATATAAATATGTGCTCTATATTTTCTTTTTTTATGTATGTTAAGATAACTGATTATATGTATGTAGTCACATATTTATCACGTATTCGTCAGATAATAATATTGAAGATAATAATATTGATAAGATTAATAAATTCTATATTATAAGCAAATTATTTATTACTTGTTTTAACAAAAACTTAAATATTTTACTACTTTTTTCTAATTTATATTATTTTATACAGAAAATTATTATATCTAATGCTTTTTTCAAAAAATTAATATTTGTTTTCGATTCTAAAGGAAAGATTTATGAAAATTGTTTAATTATTATGTTCCTTTTTCACAAATTTTCTCAAGTTTTCAAGTCCTGAGAGAACAAAAATTGTATAATTTTAATACATCAAGATTTTAATAAAAATTTAAACTGTTTAAAAAATATGGGCGATTTAATCTTATTTTTTTAGTTTATTATAATTTCACTCAACTCACGATATAAAAAATAAGAAAAAAATAAATTAAGTTTTACGTAATTATGCAGAATAGAGATTATATATTTTTTGATCTCCCCTCATTTTTTATCACTATTTGAATCATAGTAAAGATTATTATCAACATTGCAGCTGAAAAATGTCGAAATTCGGAAAAGACTCTATTCTGCATAATTATCTAAATTTTATAATATCTTTTATTTTATGTAAAAATTACAAAAGGCCTTATTTTAAGTATGTGACGGTTAAGTCTAATAACTCTAATAATATCTAATTGCTAATGCTATGAATAATCATGAAATGAACAATGTGAATGCATTGTGTAACAGTAATCAATATTAACTGTGTGTAATCATTAATTAATATCAGATCAATGCGCGTGTAACTATTGGCCTGAGCGCGCAGACTCTACTCTATCTCCTACAGCACAAAAGTTGCAGCAACAATGCTGCAACATTGCAATATTGCAGCGTTATTGCTGCAAATTCTGTTCTGTAAGATATTATTATTTTTAATCAATTATGACTTAAAAACTATTGTGGCCTCGACATTTTCGTATTAGGATTTTTTATTCTATTTTACTTTCAGAATACATGAAATTATTGGAGGTTGTGAGACACCCTGTTTACTTGCGCTCAAGGTCAAATAAATATCATTTGTTGAAATCTTTCTACACTTCGAAGATACATTTTTACAATACGAACCGCTCAAACCGGCTATTCAGCAACGTAAATGATCGCGTGATCAAAATTGACACTTGATATTCATTAATTTTAACCATGTAATTCTTTTTGTCGCTGAAATGGTCGGTTTAAGCGGCTCATAAAAATTTACCTTAATAGTGTGCGAGGCGCGCTATGTATCTTAAGAATTTCAATTTAATATATATAGTTTTTATGTTCTTTAATTATTAATTTCTTTCGTCACTTCTTGTTACATAAAGATTAATTTTGTAATCATAAATTTTAATTATAACGTTTGTGTTACTTTAGGAAGGAAAAGAAACGCTGAACAATGTCAATGCAACCGGTTTGGCTATGTTGTTTAGTGCTGGAACATTCCTTTATGTAGCCACTGTACATGTTTTGCCAGAATTGATGACAAGAAGCAGTAATTATTCGCATGTGCCAAGCGTCGAGGGTACAACACTTTCTGCAACCGGGCTTAAAGTTAAAGAAATATTATTCTTAGTAATAGGAATATTTTTACCTGCTTTGATTACAACTGGACATCATCATTGATTAAATGAAATATTATATGAAGATATTCACATATGTAAATGAATCTTCTTATTTTAATTTAAGAAATGCAATCTTTAAGATAATTTTTATAATTATTTTAAGATTTAAAAAGTTGTTAGTTTTATATTGTATATATGTAAAGATATCGACATAATCGAGAAAAACGTTAACAGATGTGTACATATTCAGAAAACCAGAATAGATTAATATGGATTGAAATGAATTCGGATTTTTAGAAGTACGCTTTCGTAAACGTTAAAATGAATCCTCTTCAATCCGGATGCATTTTTAATCATTTACATGAATAGACTGAAGCATATTTTTATGTTTTTCGATCTAAAAATAATATTAGTTTTTGTATGCCTCGTGTATATGGTACTTCTCAATTCAAAATTCTGAATAGGAAATGCAATTTTTCACTCCAATTGAATTCAGTTGAATCCAATTTAATCTAATTAAATAAAAAAAAGTTTATTATTTAAATACGCATTCGGATAGATAGACTTTTAATCCACTTTAATCCATTCGAATTTATTGGGTATTTCTTAACATGATTAAAATATATTTTTTTATTGAGAATTGAACCAACATAAATTTAATTATTAAATAGTTAAATATAAAATTTATAATACTTATTTAAAATATTTGCAAATTATTACAGGAAAATATGAAGAAGTCAATCTACTACATTAGTTATTTTGTATGTAATATAATCTAAAAAAATCCTTTTTTAAAAAAAGGATACGTTAAGTACATAAAAAAATTTATTGTATTTGCAAGTATCTTTAAAAAAAGGAAAATAAATAAATTACTTTTCAAGACGATGTAAACTTGGTTCAAGTAACCAAATATTGATAAATCCAATTGTTAAAAATATTTTTAAAAGTATTAAATTTTTAATTACTAATAAAATTTTATTCTATTTGAAATCACAATAAAATCACAAAAAAATAAAATGAAATTTTATTAATAATTAAATATTTACAACATTTTCGAAAATGTTTTTAAAAGTTAAATTTGTCAGTCATTTGACTAATTAAATTGAATTCACATCTTTTTTTCAGCGATTAATTTTTTAATCTTTTGTTATACGTGCTGACACAAGAATTCACCAATCTCCATGAGCAATATTTTTTTTTATTAAATAAACTTTTTTTGTTTAAACTTCAATATTCTAAATTAACTTATAATTTGAATAACAGAGATTAACACAAGCAACCGTATGACTATTATAAAATGACCCGCTTTTGCATCTTTCTTTCTGATTATATATTATTCTTAAGGCCTTTTTCACCAATCTCAATAAACTAAATAAAATAAACTAAATCGATGGTTAAGGGGCTGCGCACAATAGCACGAATAAGAAATAACGATTTTAATCTATCAGAAACCGATATATTCCGATATGTTCAATTTCTGATAGATTGAATTGATTGAAATCGTTTATTCCTAATTCCTTATTCCTTCTATTGTGTGCAGAACCTAAAGCCCTAGACACAATGCGACAGAATAGCGATAGCGATAAAAATACATAACACGATTTTAACCTACATATAGCACGATTATATGAATCAAATATCGATTTATCTTCAGCCTTGAAAAGTGGACGATGTACCCTAGAGAGCCTATAATAAGAGAGTCGCCAATTCACTATGTGATCCGAATCGCGCTGATTGGTTTAGAGCGTATGGCGCTCAGAAAAAGTTAGAGTAATAGTGACACAAACTACTTTTATCTTCCTGTCACTGTTTCCATCGAGGGTTTAAATCGGATCAGGGGATCGACTCTGTATCTTGAAACGAGATGAAAATTATAAAAGTGAACGAATTTACTAGAATACTGATAATTTCATTGGTCAATACCTAGTAAATTTGTTCACTTTTGTAATTTTCACCTCGTTTCAAGAAGTACTTTCCATCTACGACACCTCATTTGAGCGATTACCTCATCTTTGTTTAACATTGGCGAACAACAAGGATGTAAAGGCTTAAAACATAATAGCACAGGCAATAGACACAACAAGGAATAACGAGTCGTCCAATCAGAGCCTTGGTGTGTAAGTTCGATATCCCAGAGCTCTGATTAGATGGCTCGTTATTCCCTATTGCCTGTGCCTATTGTGTTTAAGCCTTAACGATTTACTGTGTCATTTCTGTGTCTCTTGTTGGATAATAATTTTATGCGTAGATACAATTTTTCACATTAAAATGATCCAAATGACTTATGTACGTACTTCTTACTTCCTATCCTATGTGTAAAATGGAAATACTCTAAATCGCCAACCGAAAATTGGCAACCAAAACCAGAGTGTTCGATTATGCTTTTCTGCTGTGTCTAATCGTGCCGTGGCGTGTCGTTGTTGTGCCTACTGCACACTGGACGCGATAAGCGACGAGCGATACCCAATAAGAGCTTTGCTTTGTGTCGTCACAAAGCAAAGTGAGAAAAAGCACAGTTTTTATTGGATGTCGCTCGTCGTTCATCGCCCATCGCGTCCAGTGTGAACTAGGCATTGGAAAGTACGCGTCCGACGCTGTATCGATGTGTGTTACCTAAAAGCCTTGATGGAAAGCACTCAAAATACAGAATTGATCCCCAGAATGTCAGAACCACGGTTAATATCCGTCTCGGATAGAGTTAGATTAAATGTAGCTTTTTCCGCCTGTATTAAACAAAAAAAAAAAAGTAATAGTGCCGGCCACTCAACGTCTTCCAACCTCATTTATAGCTGCAGCAATTAGTAACATATAATCGTCACTAGAAAACACCAGCCCTCGACTGAGTACAGGAGCCCTGTTCTTGAACAAATTGATTGTATACGAAAATATAGCAATTCCGTATACAATCGAGAAACTGTCATTTTCGTATGCAAAAATTATTTATATATGTGCTCAAGAATAGGCCTCTAGATGTATAGTGTTGTGTCGACGATAACGGACAATTGGAACGCAACTTATGTCGCCGTGTGCACGAAAGTGTCTAGAGATATTGCCATTGAAAAAGCACTGTAGTTAGTTCTTACATTCGATTAGTTGGTTCTTACATTCGATTTAAACTCTCGATGGAAACTAGACCATTGTCATTCTAACCTTTTCGAGCTCATGTGCCCCGAGCCAATCAGAGCACGATTCGGATCACGTAATGAGTTTGCGACTCTTTTATTATAGGCTCTCAAATGTACCCTAAAAAAGTAGACGTTGCTATGTAATTTATATCCATATTGTCAGAGGGCAGTAGTGCGCGACAGCATTTTGCGATTACAGGTTTGGGCCGTCATGTCTTCTCAGGTTTCTCTCTGCATATATGTATATACCGCCTATATGTGAAAAGCCCAATTTAGAGGATTAAGCATAAGCGTGAGTTTTGACCGCGCTCCCGCGCGAGCATCATGGACGATAGACGAGATAATCGCGTGGTTATAACGATATTGTTTCTATGTTTACTGTGGTATGCGGTATCCAGCAGCAGCAATGTCATCGACAAAATGCTGCTATCAAAATTTCCATATCCGTTGACGGTAACCATGGTTCAATTAACCTCGATCACAGTGTATTCCAGCCTGTTCTTCAATTTGTGGGGTGTAAGGAAATATTCGTCTAACATAACATGGAGCTACTATTTGCGGCTTATCATACCTCTAGCTCTGGGCAAGTTTTTCGCAACCGTTTTCAGCCATGTCAGCATTTGGAAAGTACCCGTCTCTTATGCTCATACTGGTATGCATACGAAATACATATTAATGATGGGATTTCGAGCCTGAGCACATAAACGTTTTTCCTTTTCCTTTATATACACAAAGGCTGCGTTCAGCAAAGAAAACTATCAGTTAATGCTTAATGATTCTTTAAAACGATTGGTTCCTACACTTGGATTTAACGAAGAACTAAAGTCAAGAATCAATTATATTAAAATCACTAAGCGCTAACTGATTAATTTTTTCTGCTGAATGCAGCCAAAGACACTTTGACAATCAATCATCATACGGGTAGACAGAGTGTAAAAACTTGCATACCCAAGCTCGAAATTTCATGATCTTATCACTGATTATTATTGACTTTTAGCAGTTCTAACTAAAGTATGAACATGTATCTGTCACATATGCTTGTATGTATTCATTCATATATGTACACATGTCACATCACGTTATATATATGTTATACATGAATTTCTGTAAATATTATAATTCTTTGATATTATGGCATTATAGTTCAACGTTCCTATATAAGTGATTTTTTTAGACAAAGTGCTACTACAGTGACATTTCTGTTTTATAACAAATAAGTATGAGCTTGATTATTTGTATAGCAAAACAATATATCTTAATGTAACGACCAAACTGAGATATTTAATTAGTTAAAAAAAGTTATTTAATAAAATAGCATAACATTTGATAATACATTTCAGCTCACAAAATCTTCATTAGTTCAAATAAAAATACAATACAATTAAAAATATAAAGTTGAAACATTTAAAATTCAATACTTTACAATTCAACATAAAACAATGAAGTGATAAATGAGAGTCTATATATAAATACACCAGACAATTGTCTCGCATCATACGAGATTTATATGACTATATATTTGTTCTTTTTCAAAGCATTCTAAACTAGTTCTGAACTAGTGCTCTGAATACGTTATATTTCTTTTATAAAGATGAATATAAGAGAGCTTATTACGGTTCTTGAAAGTAAAAATTATGAAAGTGATCGAATTTATTAGAATATTTATAACTTCTTTGGTTAATACCTAGTGAGTTTGCTCATTTTTGTAATTTTCATTTCGTCTAAAGAACCGTAATAAGCCCCAAGATGTGAATAAATAATTTTCTTTATGCATACGTTTATGCGGTTACACAAGTTTATGTGGATATACCTTTACACATGTAGTGCTAGACTGTATAGAAAGTAGTTCCAATTTAATTATTGATTTATGTACATCATGCAACATATACATGTCCTCTACTATTTCGCAATTTTCGCAATAGTTAATAAGATGTTAATTACTAAAAATGGCCGAATATTATTTTTCAATAATTTTTTTCACAAGTACTATCAACTTTACAGAAAAAGGGCAAAAGACAAAAATTATTTTCTTCTCGTAGAACTCTAATAATTTCGGGTACCGATTAAGAATATCATGTAAATGTGGTTATTGATTGGCTGTAGAACAGAGAAGTTTTTGGATTTCTCTGTCCTACCCTATAGCTAATCAAGGCTTGAAAGCTTTGCTGTACGACACATGAAATATCAGGGCTGCTACAGATAAAATTTCTGTAATGGCTCCAGCCATATCCAATGAGAGTATATGTGGGTATTTATAGTCAGCTTTTATATTCAAGACCATCTTAAATATGGTCTTAAGAAATCATGAATTAATCAGAAGGCTGCATTAGCGTCTTAAGATATTACTTAAGACGAAATAAGACTCGACTATGAATACTGACCTTATGAAAACATCAATAAAGCTGTAGTCATTTGATATCGCGTGTCTCGCGCGACAAATGTCGCGCTGGTATGCCGGAGGCATTAACAGTAACCTTAAGACGTGAATTTAAGCTGATGAGCCAATCAGGATATTGCTTTAGATCTATGTACTCTAATGGAAATAGAAATAGCAGGAAACTTATCCATAAGGCGAGTTTCAATTTGTTGAAATTCACCTTATTATAAGATTATGGATAAGTTTACTGTTATTTCCATTTCCGTTAGATTACATAGACCTAAAGCAATATCCTAAATGGCTCATTGGCTTAAGTTCATGTCTTATGATCACTTGCGGAATTTTGTGTACGGTAGCCCTTAGCATGTGTATTAAGAGCTTGGTGTAAACAAAGTTAGTATTCGAACTATTAAATGCTTGTTTTCATAAGGTTTGTTCGCGTCGCACGCTCCAACATGCCCAACACATTCGCGTCACCGGAACCAATATGGCGACTAGATGTTCGCGTTAGAGCATACTCCATGGATCAATTAAGAGCACGCTTCATTTGTCTCATCTCAGAAGGTGGTACGATTGGGGCATGTTATGCACGCATGCGTAATGGTTGAAAACGTACTGTATCGAAAAAAGTATTGGGAGTACAAATTAGTTCGGTCCGTTTTTTTGTGTTCAAAAATGCATTTATTTCAAAACAAAATGAATGAACAGATTAATTAAAGTATTGTCCATCGCTGGCTACTACTTTTTCCCATCTCTCAGGCAATTTTCGAATTCCATCTCGAAAAAATGACTAATCTTTGGAGGCGATCCAATTTTAGAGAAGTGAACCGGTGACTTGCCAAATCGTGCTGCATCCTTCGAAACAACCAGTAATCAGAAGGAGCAATGTCCGGAGAATACGGTGGGTGCGGTAAAACATCCCATTTGAGCGTTCCCAAATATTTTTTTACGACTTTTGCGACATGAGGCCGAGCGTTGTCATGAAGAAAAATAACTTTATCATGTCTTTGCTCGTATTTCGGCCGTTTTTCTTGCAATGCACGGCTCAAACGAATCAATTGTAGCCGATACCGATCGCCCGTAATGGAATCGCGAGGTTTCAGCAGCTCATAGTAAACAACACCCTTTTGGTCCCACCAGATACAGAGAATGATCTTCGAACCATGAATGTTCGGCTTTGGTGTTGATGTTGAGGTCGATGGCAACGATTGACCGGGCTTAGTATTTTTTCTTCTTGGGGTTGTCGTAGAATATACACTTCTCATCTCCAGTCACAATTCGTGCAAAAAACCTTTTCTTTGTTGTCTTTGAATCAGCCGTTCGCAAGTGAAAAATCGCCTTTTAACGTCTCTCGGTTTCATAAGGCAATTTCCTTGTTTTTGAATTATTCCCATGGCTCTCAATCATGCAGAAACGGCTTGTTGAGTTACTCCCAATGATTCTGCAAGCTGCTCTTGCGTTTGACTCTGATCTTCTTCGAATAATGCCTCTAATTCTTTGTCTTCGAATTTTTTTGGCTGTCCAGAGCGAGGCTTGTCTTCAACGCTGAAATCTCCATCCTTGAAATGTCGAAACATGATTTATCAGTTGGAGCAGTGTCACCATAAACTTCGACAAGCATTCGATGGGCTTCAGCTGCACTTTTCTTCCAATTAAAGCAGAAAATTAGAACCTCCCGCAAATACTGCTCAATTAACACAAAATTCGACATTTCAAACACAGTAAAAATCAAGGTTTTTGTATGAAACTCAAAGCGATATAAACTGAATATTATTAGCAGATGTCTAATCTCTCTGAAAACGTCAAAATCAGCTGTCACTATGAACCATTCACAACAGCCGGAGCCATCTTTTGGGAAAACGGAGCGAACTAATTTGTACTCCCAATATTTCAGATACATTTTGTATAAAAACGCATTTAATAAATTTTTTATATAAATATAAAAATATAATATAACAATATAAAATAATATTAATAAAATAAAATAAAATAAAATAAAATAAATAACACAACTATAAAAATCAAAGCCTTAAACGGTCTAGCTGGATCTTAAATGCTTGTATGATTCTTGTGTGAATTTAAATATACTACGTATGTAGTTCTTAGAAACGCGCGCCGAAATGATTTTTCGGTCTTGAAACGCTAACTTCACTAAACTATCGTAGTAATATTACGAGTTAAATTGACTAGCAATTTAACAAATTTGTGATGCTTTATTGGGTGTGTGCGTGCGCGCGTGCGTGCGCACAAGCAGGTGGACGGGCGGGCGTGCACATGTTATTAAATTACAACTTCACATTTAATTACAATTTTCATATAGTATTTAATCAATTATTATTTTTAATTTACTTATTACTGTTTGTTATTATTATTATTAGTGTGAATATTATTTTTATATAACGAGTTCGTTAACATTATATTATTATATAATTCTGATTTAAAAATATACTCACTATAAACAATTTTCATAACACGACCGAATTATGTTTTTTTTTTGTTTTAATAAAATCATTGTATAGCTTTATAAAAATTCAAATTTATAAGCGCCTTTCTAACCTACATGGCGGCGAGTCATGTGTCCTAGGATCCACTACATCAAAGGTGCCGCTCAGTATCGATATTGTATGTACTGTGGTCGCGACATGAGATGATTTGAACTGACTTTTGTTTTGCAGAGTAGTAATTTTAGCAAAATTGATAACAGAGAGAGAGAGAGAGAGAGAGCGAGGGGGGGGGAGGGAGAGAGAGAGAGAGAGAGAGAGAGAGATTAGTATCTCTGTCTAACCTTAATGCCGCGTTAAACATGGCATGGTAGTCATAGTCCGTTTTTATTTTAAAACTATCTTAAATATAGTGACTACATTTACATGGGACACTTTATTGGGTTTAATAACATCCATATTTATGCAATTGGCCAATCATAACTGTTTCTCCGAAGAATGGAACAAGTTATTTTGACAAGTTGTTCTTAACCCTTTTCATTTATTATATTTGAAAAATATATATAAAAATATATAAAATATATAAAATTCATTTTTGGTAATACAATCGGCTACAACTGGCGGTATTCTGAACAGCCAAGATATTCAATCTGCGAAGGTGACTGCAGCACAGTTTGTCATTTGTTTACGCAATCACAGTATAAGGATATACCATACAAGGATATACCATAGGGAGGACAAGCAATGTCAGCTTTATTTAATTTTTTTCAGACGAATTTTCAGGGTCTGCCATGTCTTTGGTGACCAAATATTGTATCAATAGTATTAGGAACCACCGCCTATATTCAACAAAAAAAGGAGATAAAAAATCTTAACTTTTCAGAATCTTCCACAAAATCGGTGATCAGTTAAATACATCCACGCACAGTCTCGTTGCTTCATAAAATTAATTGCTGTAATCAATTATTCAGGAGACATGACAGTGTCTCGTCGCTAAGCAAGTTATGTCATGGTGTGATTGCAGTAACTGAGAAACTGAGGTTCTCTGTTTTAATTGGAATTGGTACCAAAAACATGGCCGCTAATGATGCACAAACAAATATGCGCAGCTAAATAGAAACCGGGGTCCCTACTATATATTTTTATTGTATATTGTGACGCAATACTGCGAGCAGAGCAGGACTTCCGAGATAGCGGCGCAGATGGCATACATCCCTGCGTAAACGAATGACAAACTGCACTGCAGTCGCAGGTAGAATGAATGAACAACATCTGCGATAGTAACTGCATAAACGAACGCACCCATCATATTGTTTTTCCACTATGCTTTTCCCTCTCCCTCCATTCTTCTTCTATCTGTTCTCTTCATATTTTTATCTTTTTTGTCTTATTTTATTCTATTCTTTTTTAGGTTTTGTTTTTAATTATATATTAACTGAAATTTGGCTCTGTCCCAGTGAAGGCTACAATGCCTCTTTTTACGGTGGCTCTGTCAAGAATAATACTTCGGGAGCAGCAAACATGGAAGGTATACTTGAGCCTTGTACCGATAGTTGGCGGCGTAGCTGTAGCGACACTAACAGAGCTCAGTTTCAACATGATTGGCTTGATAAGCGCCTTAGCGTCCACTATGGCATTTTCTTTGCAAAATATTTATTCAAAAAAGGTATAATGCAATGAAAAAAATTATTTTTCATTTACCATAACCATATTTATTTCTGTTTTTAATGTTGTAATTTTCGATCTACAGGTGTTACATGACACAGGCGTACATCACTTGCGGCTGCTGCACATACTTGGTCGTCTAGCTCTATTTATGTTCTCACCAATTTGGATTGTATATGATTTACACAATTTGATGTACGAATCGATGTTAAAACCGTCCGTAGAGATAAGCTATTATGTATTAGGACTATTATTTCTAGATGGTATACTTAATTGGTTTCAAAATATTATTGCATTTTCCGTGCTATCTATTGTGACGCCTCTGACATATGCGGTAGCGAGTGCTAGCAAACGTATATTTGTGATAGGAGTGACATTATTCGTACTTGGCAATCCAGTTACATGGCTTAACATATTTGGTATGACTATGGCCATATTAGGAGTATTATGTTACAATAAGGCTAAATATGATCAAAGAATAGAGAAACAAAAGAAAACAATCCTTCCGAATTATTATGAAATAATTCAAAATGGTAATAGTAGTTCCTTCTTGGTTAATGGATTTGCCAGCAAACATCAATCATTTGCAGTCTAGTCTCAATTGATAATTTTATTTTAACAAGTTTATATGAGTTTCTACATCAGAAAAAAGTCTAATCCTTTTTTCTGTAAGTGTAAATTAATTTTCATCAAATTATTACGCAATATTATAAATTGTTACAATTATGGTAGAAGAAATTTTTATTTTCTTCCATCATGATTACAATGGTCAAATATAATAGATTAAATTCAAAAAAGAAACTCATGATAAATTACTTCTAATATTATACACGCGCGCGCGTGCGTGCGTGCGTGCGTATTATATATGTATATATACAGGGTGAATCAGAGTCGTCGAACCAGCTTTTTATCCTATGAGAAAATTATTGACTGCACGCACGATGTTATAATCCAATAAGTATAAGTCGATAATTTTCTCATAGGATAAAAAGTTGGTTCAACGACTCTGATTCACCCTGTGTACACACACACACACACACACACACACACACAGAGAGAGAGAGAGAGAGAGAGAGAGAGAGAGAGAGANGGAGAGAGAGAGAGAGAGAAAGAGAGAGAGAGAGAGAGAGAGAGAGAGAGAGAGAGAGAGAGGATATATCGTTTTAATTGACGCACTAAATTATCTCTCGAACAGTGCATTTTAAAGAAAAATGTTTCAGACAAAAGTTGTATAGTTTGAAGTGGGACATAAGATGGTGCTATTGGTTTGACCTCAGAAAGTTTAAAGGTCATGTAAAAGTCACTTTCTTAAATGAAATTCGATATATATTTCACTGCACATTCTTGTAGTTTTCCTCCAGAACTTTCCAAAACATTACAATAAAATTATTTTTCATTAAGAACTTTTCGAGTTATAAGGTTTCAAAGGTACCGCCGGCATTAACATTATCCAATGTGTCCAACCATCGGTTAAAATTTCTTGAATGTTATTCAGGATCATGAATAACATTTGTCAAGATCAAAGCCACTGGAAGTTGTACCTTTTATTTGAATTTTTACGTAAAAATGTAATTTTTAGTGCAAAAATGAGGAACAACCTTCAATGATCTTGATCTTGATAAATGTTATTCACGTCATGATTCTAAACAACATTTAAGAGGTTTTAGCTGTCACTCGGACATCGGGTAATGCCACCGACGAGATACTAAAGACCGTCAATCCTGGGCAAATTTTAGACGGTTTAAAAAGGGCCTTAAGAGTCCAGAAGTAATTGAAGAACACTGACATTATCGACAATTGATATAATTTGCTATTATTAATAGCGATTTCGACTGGGATGCACGTAAAGCTGTTATACACAATTGCCGGAAAAATGTATTAAAATCAGATTAAATCGTACAATCCAATGTATTTTATTGTATATACAATCCAATGTATTTTACTGTTAATAAAACATGTTTTAATAATTTTCATTTCGTTTTTGCCCTCATAGTGATTTCGGCTGGGATGTACCGACTGCACATTTCGGGTGTCGATGCAACTGGTGTGTTTGCTGGTTAAATGGTGCAATTCCTCGTCAGTGTCACATGTTCGTCTAGACTCGGCTACCGCACAAGTGTACACAAAGTGGCCCCGACAAATTTGTTGGGGCCAGTTGATGTAATTGTCGGGCTTGGTGCTTTCATCAGACGTTCAAAAGTAGCGTGTGTGATCACGTGGTATTAATTTTGTTGCTAGTGTCTGATTTCGGATGCGATCCACTTGATGCTACAAATGTTTCGAAACTTTTTTACTTGACTAATCGAAAAAAAAGAATTTTATCTGACCAATCAAAAAACGTTTTCAAGTGGACCGTAGCTGGGCATAGGCCCTGCGCACAATGGAGAAAATATTAAGAATAGGAATAAATATTAAGATTTCAACCTATCAGAAACCATGTATTCCGGTATAACTGGTATCTGATAGGTTGAAATTTTAATATTTATTTCTGTTCCTAATATTTGATATATTGTGCGCAGGTTCATAGCCTTCGTCTGACACTGAAAATTGATATATCCAACTTGTAGCGTCAATTTATGATTTCCGATTACTACTGACTTATTGTAGAATCAACTTTACAGCGAGTTTTAGGTTAGGAACATAAATCTCTAATATCGAATGCGTATTAAATGTTAAACTGTATCTATTAATTTAATATTTATGTTTTTCTACGTATTTATATATTTACTCGTACTACTCGAAAACGAAGCCATCGCAATAAAATTTGTATAAATTATTACAAAACACGTTATTTTTCTTCTTCGTTAATGGTTGGCTCTGGTTCCCGTGATCGGGGTAAAATTGATAATCAAACTTTGACGATAACACTGAAATTACAATTTTAAAGAAAAATCGAGAATTATTGAGTATTAAATGCATATATACGTCTATTAATAAATCATAAAATTAGTACAATATTATCAATTTTTAACTCTTCAATATTCATAAAGACGTGAATTGTCGTAAGGATGTCGGTCTTTAATAATATCTCGTCGGTGGTAATGCTAATGCCGGCGATCGGACACAACATTCAAGAGGTTTTACCCGTCGGTCGGACACCTTAAGCACTACCGGGTAGTGCTTAATGCCGGCGGTGCTGTAACAAGTCTTACAACTCGAAAAGTATTTAATGAAAATGAACTTTATTATAGTGTTTTGGAAAGCTCTCGAGGTAAGCTACAAGAATATGCAATGAAATATATGGGATTCTATTTAAAAAATTGATAACCTCTTTACGTGATCTGTAAACAACTTTCCAAGGTCAAACCAGTAGCACCATCTTATGTCTCCCTCCAAACCATATAACTTTTGTCTGAAACATTTCTCTTTAAAATGCACTATTTAAGAGATGTTTTAATGCGTCAATTAAAATGATGACATCCTGTATGTAGGGTGGTGTCACGTAAGTTTTTGTTAAGCGCTTTTGTGTATGTAGAGCGGACTAAATTGAGTTCAAAAGTCCTTTACCATTTTGCAATAAATGGTTAACGAGATATTAATTACTAAAAATCGCTGAATATTGGTTTTCAATAATATTTTTACTCAAATATTGTCAACTTTACAGAAAAACAACGAGAGACAAAAATTATTTATTTTCTTCTTATAAAGTTCTGAGAAAATAATTTTTGTCAGAATTTTTTAATATCATATTTTCTTATGTTAATAAAAATAAGAAAATGCAGTACTAAGAAGTTGATAAAAAATTCCAAAAAAGTTTTTAATTCTATAAGAAGAAAATAAATGATTTTTACCTCTTGCAGTTTTTCTATAATATTGATAGTATTTGAATAAAAATTTATTGAAGACCAATATTCGGCAATTTTTAGTAATAAATATCTTGTTAACTATTGCGAAAATTATAAAACAGTACAGGATTTTTTTACTTAGTTTAATCCGCTCTAACTATACAAAAAGCACTTGGCAAAAACTTACGAGACACTCTGTATACAGGGTATCTCAGAAATAAGGTAGGAACCACATTGGGGGTGTAGAATGGATCAAAGGGAACACAAAAAAAATCTGATATCATTTTGAGATATTCGCTGTAGTTTTCGAATTAAAAACGTGGGAAACGTAAGCCAATGTGCGGTGAAGCCGCGCCGCGCGAATTCGTAGCACGGCCCATTGCGCCTCACTCTCGGCGCCACCGCCGCCACTATCGAGTGAGACGAATTCGCGTGACACGGCTTTACTGCACATTCATACGTTTCCTTCCTTAATTCGAAAACTACAGCGAATATTTCAACATGGTATCAGACTTTTTTGTTCCTCTTGACCCCAATGCGGCTCTTATCTTATTTCTGAGACTCTGTATATACATACATATAGGTATATATGCATGCACTTATTCACACGTGCATGCAAATAAAAAGAAGGTAAGAATTATTTTGTCTCAAAAAGTATCTGAATATCTAAATATGATATTAAAATAAAATGATTTAAAAAAAGTTTTGAATAAAATGTTCTGAATAAAATTTTACGTATAATGAGTCTAATGAATATTTCATGGCACACATTTTTATGACTTTTTTTAAATATAACAAATTTTTCTTAAAATAAAATTATAATACTTTTTTTATAATTTTAGCAGTTTTTTTCTTTTTTTACATATTACTTTTTTTACATATAGAAATTATTAAAGCAGTGACGGATTAACGCTTAGGTAAATGAGGCACTTTCTTAGGGTATCAAATTTGAGGAGACAGCAAATTTTTCGAAACATAACATTTTCACACAATTGAAATAAATTTTTAATTTGTTAGTTTAACAAATTAAACATTTTTGCATGAGTTACACCGAACATATTTTATCAGAAACAATATTTTAAATATAGTTAAAAATGTATTATATTTATATACTTATTAAGGATTATTGAATATTTTTATCAGCTAATGTAGGGATATAAATCATGTGATTTATACCCTTGCATTAGCTGATAAAAATATTCACAATCCTTAATAAGTATATAAATATATTAGGTGTTGGAATTAATTCCGTAGCGTTTTTTTAATGAAAGNTATATAAAATATAATAAAATATCTTGTAATTTATTTATGAAAAATATATTGAACTTTTATATGCTTAACTAAGGTAAAGCTTAAGAGAGGAAATTACTTTATGTATAAATAATATTATAATTTATTTTAAGAAATATCAATATTTAAAAAAAACGTGATGTAAAAATTTTGTTGCGTATGCACTATAATTTCTTCTTAAAGGACACGTAAAATATACAAACACATTTAAAATAATCTTTTTTAATGCTTTGTTTTGTATATATTCGAAATTTTTATATTTTTTTCTTTATTATATGAGCGCGCACGCATGTAAATTAAATTTATATATCCTGCTTAAAAAATCCGATAAAAAACGATAGAAATCCTATATAATTTTTATCAGGACTTATCGTACCTATCGTACCTATCGTATCTATCGGACGTTAAAATTACGACAGATAAAAAAGTTATAAATTTTTATCGTTTTATATCTTATATTAAATAAACGATAGAATACTTATCGGAAATCACAAGTTTTTCTATATGATCCTATCACTATTAAATCCGATTAATAAGAAATAAACGAAAGGGTGTTTACACGAACTTATATAATTTAATCCTTGTGTATTTGAATAAGACAGATATCATAGAAAAATTATCGTATCCTATCGTTGACAATATAATGTGACATTCTTCAGATCATTGGACAATTCGCAAATTTCAGCATACATAACAAAAAAATTACGACAGATAAAAAAGTTATAAATTTTTATCGTTTTATATCTTATATTAAATAAACGATAGAATACTTATCGGAAATCACAAGTTTTTCTATATGATCCTATCACTATTAAATCCGATTAATAAGAAATAAACGAAAGGGTGCATACATAACAAAGCTATAAAATTTTATCATTTTTTATCTTATGTTATTTAAATGATAGAATAATTAAGTGTATACACAAACTTCTCTGTCACATTTTATGATTTAATATAAAATAAGCGATGGGATGATATATACGAATATGTATAATTTAACCCAAAAATGTTCTCTATATGTTTAAATAAGATAGAGTTATAGAAAAATTATCCTACCGTTATTATATAATTAATAGCGTTTTCGGCCCGATCGAGTTTGTCATAATCTAGATTGAAGTAATGATATTTCGTGCTCTCCTATTGGTAGAGCGTGTAACGTCAACCAATAGCGAAGCATTTTCTAACCCAAGTTGGTGCAAACCCGGTCGGGCCGAAAATGTTATAAGTTTTCATTTAGGTCATTGAATAATTAATTATTTAATAAACTAAATGTCACATTATATTGTCAACGGTAAGATACGGTAATTTTTCCATAACATCTATCTTATTCTAACATATGGGATATTTTTGGATTAAATTATATAGTTTCTTAAAAATATTATATCGTTTTTATTACATAACTTAAATATCATTTTGAATCGTAAATTTCAGATTACTTATCTGTTTGATAAATTTTCTATATTTATCTATCGTTTTCGTTATATAAATAGCTTAGATACCGTTTAAATCTATTTCAATTTGGTCATCTTTTATTAAAGTTAATATACTATCGTGGTTTTAAATCATAAATTTCAGGTGACTCGTCTAAAATACGCGACATATTTCCTTTATTTCTATATCGCGTTTTTGTATCGTATAACTTAAGGGGAGGGTAAGCTTCTTTAACGTATTTCGTACATTTTTTTTCATAGTTAAATGTATAATATATATTTTTTAGTTTATTCAGTGTATGGTAGATATATTCAGGTGTACAAAAAAAATTTTTTTGAATTATGTCCTTCGCATACTGGGACAAAATGGCGGCTGCAAGAGTAGATTGAAAAAAGCTGGCTGACACGATATCTGATGTTAGGAACATCTGAAACAAAAAATTCAAACGGGATATTAAAATATGAACGATTGGCTATGGCAGGTAGTAAAACCAAACATTTTGGACAAAAATTAACAAAATGGCGGACTTTTGATTTTTTTTACCCTTTTTTTGCCACTAACATTGTTTAAAAAACGAGTTAAAAATAATTGAAAATTCATGATTTTATTACCTGCGATAACTACACATGTCCTGAACAACCCCTTAAAATTTCAGCTCGATCGGTTAAATAGTTTTTTTGGAATCGTGTCAGCCAGGTCGAAAAACGTTGTTTCGAGAAAAACGCGTTTAAACTTTTTTTTGTAAAAATTTTGGTATAATCATATAAAATAAGGTTCTTACGCTCAATCAGCGATGCCTGCTCCGTACATTATTCCTTCCTCTTCCTCGAAAAATGTTTCTTCAGCCGATTTCATGTTTCGAAGTTCAGTTCTTCGTTCTTTTGAACTGTCAAGGCTTCGACGATTGGCTGCTTGGATACGTTCACCGTCACGTTGCTCGACGAAAGCTGCTGCATGTCTATCGATGCTCGGTCGGTAATCGATTTAAAAATGTTTGTATCTTAATTCTACATATATTTAGCACCCAAAAATGATGTTTTTGAAAAATCGATTTTTTCGTCAAAATAGAAGCTTACCCTCCCCTTAATCGGTTTTAATCAATTATTTTAGTCGTATTTTATCAAAATTAGTAATATTCTATCATCTTTAATCGTAAATTTTAATTAAGATTAAATTTTATAATACATTCTACAATTTTACATTCTACAAACTGAAAATATAAAAGAATATTATTAATTTTGATAGAAATAGATTAAAAATGATATTTGAGCTGACAAAAATGATACAGTAGTATAGAAAATCTATCAAATATTTTAGATAAATAATCTGAAATTTATGATTCGAAAACATGACAAGATATTTAAAGATTATGCGTTTCGCAGGTTTTCTTCGTATCCGGATCCATTCTTGGAATGCCAACGTTTCGTGAACCTTGCAGTCCTTCATCAGAGTGAGGAGCAGCCTGATGAACTGAGCTGTTTTCCGGACCGTCTCTTTTAGATTACGCTACTTGTTGGAGTGATGGGGAGAAAGAAGAGAATTGTGTGGATGGGGAGGGGGGGGTGAGGTGGAGGAAATTGATCAGTCTTCAGTAATCGGGAGAAACATTGGCATTCTAAGAATGAATCTAAACACGGAGAAAACCCGCGAAACGCGTAATCTTTATACAGAAAGCACCTATGGAATCCTCAAGAATATTATCAAACATCTCTACGAGGAGAGTATCCTTGCTAAAGTAAACACTTTCAGCGAACTCAGGTCTTCCCTAGCCAAGAAACTATCAAACTTGGCATTCCTAAAACGCTGTAGGGATAATAATAATATCATCCCAAAGTTCCTGCAACTCAAGGACCACCTAGGAACTCACAAATCCAAAAACATCCTTCATAAAATCAGCTTCATCCTCATCAAAGAACGCATCCACTTCACTAAGTTACAAATAGTCCAGATCTGCCATAAAACCTTTAAACTCCACCTGTTCCTATCCGTTGTGGCATGACATCTGGCAAACCTTAGATCGTATTACATATGAACGAGCCTCACACAATCCTCTGAAAGACAGAAACAGAAATACATAAACCTTACTAAAATCTACAACTCTCTCTACTTAACATCAAGACACTATCTACGCTTGCGCAGAAAAAAACCCTAACTTCGTAGTGGCACCTAGAAAGATTCCAAAGGAAGAGATCAGCCAAATAGAGTCAACCATCTATCGACTTTTATCAGAACAAGCAGATAATGTCCGTAGACAGGTAATATCCATTCCAAAGCCAAACTCTCTCCACCAAATATCACTAGACAAGAGCGATTGGCCCTCCAAGATATGAACAGGGACACAAACATCATCGTGCTTCCAACCGATAAAGGCAACACGATAGTAGTCATGAACACATCAGACTATAAAAAAAGATGAAGAATCTTGTCTCGGATAAAGCATACAAAAAGCTTGACAAAGATCCAACCAATACAATAGCACAGAATACCTAGATCCTAATGAAGAAGAGCAACATTCCCAGTAAAACCAAATCAATATTAAAATCTACAAATTCTTTCTCATCAAGACTATACGGACTACCGAAAGTACACAAATTAAATATCCCTCTCAGACTGATTGTCAGCACCATACACTCTCCGACATGTGCAACTTATCCCGCTTCCTAGCACAAACACTACAACCTCTCACTGGAAAATCCGAATCACACATAACCAACTCAACGGACTTCATACAAAAAACCCAAAAAATCCGACTACGTTTTACAGACCTGCTTGTAAGTTTTGATGTAGAATCCCTTTTCACATAAGTCCCAATAAAAGACACATTAAACATAATAAAGATTTCACATGAAGTTCCCTCTGACCATCCCGCTAATAGAGTACTGCTTAACAAGTTACTTATTTCTCCTATAACATTTTATGAACAAACTTCAGGAGCGGCAATGAGCTCTCCTATTTGTCCTGTATTCGCCAAAATCTTCATGGAGTATTTTGAGAAAGAGGCCCTCAGAAAAACACTCAAAAAATCAGAAGGTTCCGTTATGTAGACGACGTATTCGTGATATGGAGACACGGCAGAGCCGAATTTCGTAAAAATTCCTTATTTTTCTCAACAATCAACATCCAAATATCCAATTCACTATAGACATAAAGGAAAATGGGAAACACCCCTTCCTAGATGTTCTTGTCTCTATGCTGACAGTACCTTAGGCCATCAAGTGTACAGAAAACCAACACACAGATAGATACCTACATGCCGAGTCGTATCCAGCACAAAAATAGTCTGCAATCAACTCACTTGTACATAGGACTTTCACCATCTCTGAGAAAGAACATCTACAGACAGAACTCAACCACCCAAAATTAGTCTTACAGAAAAACAGACACGACAAAAAAGACATAACCAAAATAATCAATAAACAAGACAACCAGACGAAAGGATCCTATCCATTCTCCCATATGTCAAAGGAACAACAGATCGGATTGGCAGGATATTAAACAAACATAATATCCGAACTTCAAACCACCCAAAAACATAGGGCTCCTTAAGAAATCCTAAAGATCTGCAGTCGAATCAGAACACAACATCGAAACAGGATATCAAATGCTGTTTGACAAAACGACCACAATAGCCAACATTACATTATACTTTCCAAAAAAATATAGAGAAGCCATAAAGATACAAAAACATTCTAACAATCTAAATAGAAATAATGGCTACAACATAAATAAAATATGGAAAACCATTCTCGCGGTTATTGAAGATCGACCAATTTCCTCTACCTCTTCCCTCCCAAATCTCTTCTTTCTCCTCATCACTCCAACAAGTAGCGTAATATAAAAGGGACGGCCCAGAGGAACAGTTCAATATCAGATTGCTCTTTGCCCTGATAAAGTGGACTGCAAGGTTCATGAAACGTTGGTATTCCAAGAATGGATATGGACACGAAGAAAATCGCGAAACGCATAATCTTTATATAGAAAGCACCCGTGGAAGCCTCAAGAATATTACGACAAGGTATTAATCATTAATTTTCATAAAACGTAACAAGATAATTGTTTAAAAATGATAATGAAGCTATATAAAAATAGTAGAGAAATATAGAAAATCTATATCAGATAAATAATCTAAAATTTAAAATTAAAAACGATACTAGCGTATATAATAAACATGATACAATGTTTATAAGAACATATGTAACTTAATCCAGAAATGTCTCTATAACTATCACGTGCTAAAGTATTCAGACAAGCGTGCGATTATAGCTCAGCGTTAGAATATTAGACTATCACCTCGTAGGTCTTAGATTCGAATCCCGTCGATATGCATTTTCAAAAATTGTGAATTTCCGATGCATAATTGAAATTAATAAATTATATGTGAAAATATTAATTAATTCTACAGATGAATAATAAAAAAATAATAATAATAATAACTGTATTTTAATAATTATAAAATTTTTTTTTAATATGAAATTTACGATTAAAACGATACAATACTATTAATTATGATAAAATATGACCAGATAGAAATTGATTAAAAACTGTATCTAAACCGTGCAACAAAAACGATAGAGAAATATAGAAAATCTATCAAATATTCAGGTAAATAATCTGAAATTTACGAATCAAAAATATGATAGGATATTGATTTTGATAAAACATGAGTAGATAGAAATTGATTAAAAACGATATATAAGCTATAAGACAAAAACGATAAAGAAATATAGAAAATCTAACAGATATTTCAGATAAGTAATTTGAAATTTACGAACCAAAAACACGATTTAATTAGATAGAGTTTTTTCCTATCTGATTCTATCGTTTTAAGCAGGGTATATACACACACACACACACACACACACGCGCGCGCGCGCGCGCGCGCGCGCGCAGGGTTGGGTAGTGCTAAGTTAAAAAGATAAAAGTTAAGTTAAAGAGTTAAAAAGTTAATTAATTTTAACTTAGTTATATTGTAGACTCTTAACTTTTTAACTTAATTTAGTTACATTTTATCGATAACTTTTAACTTTTAAGTTGATTTTTTTAAAGTCAATCCTCAGATACAATGCGAGAGGCTAATGAATATATAATTTAATAATTTTATATTGTATAATCGTTACTTGTGAACAAAAATAACCGGATTTTTTAATAAATATGCTATGAGAAGGGAAAAATACGAATAATTATGTAAAGTGGTCAAACTTTTTCTTTTTTTTTAGTTGTTCGTACCAAATTTAACTTTTAATTTTTCAATTACTTTTTTTATTAATTTAACTTTTAATTCAATTAATTTCATTATGGATTAACTTGTATTTTAATTAAGTTAAATTTTCAAAGACTATTAACTTTAACTTAACTTAGGGCTGGTATTCCACCTTTTGATAAATTTTATTTGTAAAGTAAATCTGATAATCCATGCATATGATTGGGTAATCTTGCTACTTACCCAGTAGGTAAAATTTACCTAAAGAAAACAACCGGCCCTTAGTTTAAAAAAAGTTGACTTACCCGACTCTATGTATATATATTGCTTTATATAAATATTGCAGAAATGAGTAATATGCATTTGTTTAATGTTACAATTATTATTTTTTAAATAATTACAGCTAAGACTTAAAGCTTAGATAATGACTTATTGTAAAAAGCCCATTATGGGCCTTCTACAATAAGCGATTAGTCATAAATCAGAAGTCAGAAAAATTGACGACTGTGATTGGTGAATTTCCAGCTGGCTTACATAGAATGACTTATTGTAGAATGCTTCTTTTATATATATATACAGGGTGTCCCATTTTAAATGATCCAGCCCAATATCTCGAAAACTAAACCCAGTAGACAAAAATGTTTCAGACAAAAGTTGTTTGACTTGAAAGGGGACATAAGATGATATCATTGATTTAACCTTGGATAGTCCTCTGAAGGTCACGTGAAGGTCGGCTTCAATTTTTTAAATGGAACCCCCTATTTCTCATTACATATTCTTATAGCTCATTTTGAAAGCTTTTCAAAACACTATAACTAAGTTACGATAAAGTTGTGCCGTCGATCGAGATTGCGATCAGAATGCAAAAGAGCGCACTGTCAGCGTGAATGTTGAGATAACCAATTATGTTATGATGGAGTGCTCTAGGAGAAAAAAAAGAACGGTTAAGTGATATTTTCAAAACAAGTATGTTTAATCTGAAATCATTGTTTTAGATCACTAATTTTGAATAGTCAAATTGAAATCAGAGTTGTAACTCGAATTTTTCCATAAAATACATTCGAGTTAACAAGTACAATTCAATTCCATTATCCTAATTTTTTAATTTTATATCTATAAATTTTTAGGTTATAATTTTTAGATTATGTATGTAGCAATGATTATTAAAATGACAATCCACTGTATTGCAACTTTCAACCTTATAACTTAATAAGTATTTAACGAAAAGTAACTTAGTTATAGTGTTTTGAAAAGCTTTCAAAATGAGCTATAAGAATATGTAATGAGAAATAGCGGGTTCCATTTAAAAAATTGAAGCCGATCTTCACGTGACCTTCAGAGGACTATCCAAGATTAAATCAATGATATCATCTTATGTCCCCTTTCAAGTCAAACAACTTTTGTCTGAAACATTTTTGTCTACTGGGTTTAGTTTTCGAGATATTGGGCTGGATCATTTAAAATGGGACACCCTGTATATATAAGAGGCATTCTCAGTAAGCCATTTTACATAAGCCAGCTGGAAATTCACCAATCACAGTCGTCAATTTTTAGCTTCTGATTTCTGATTTATGACTAATGTAGTCATTACCTAATCTTTAGGTCTTAAACTATAAAAAATTGATCAATTATCGATTATTTTTCTTACATTTTCAATTGTGATTAGGTAATTTTTTTATTATTTAAAACTAAAAATTTAAGTAATATATAGCTTATTGTAGAGTGCTTTCCATTTGATGACACAAATCGACACAAATGTCGTTTTATCTTTGTCACTCTCTGACTGTCAAGAAGGATAGAACGAATTTGTATGTACTTGACTGAACAAGTACACCGATTGAAAAAATTATTCCAAAACGTTTGTATTTTGTATGAAGAGTTTTGAAGTGTAATTGAAAAGATTTGTGAGTTTATTTCAGTTAATTGTAATTAATTAATTATTTTTATACCATGTATTTAATCGAAAAAATTAACCGGAAGTGAATTAAGCAACGTTCTTACACGAAATCATTTATATTCCGTATGAAGAGTTACTCAGCAAACGAGAATGGATTGAAATGAATTGAAATGGATTCAGATTTTTAGAAATATTGATTCACGAATATTAAAATGAATGCTTTTCAATTCTGAATGCATTTTTATTCATTTATAGGAATTGCATGGAGCAATCCTATGCCTTTCAATCTAAAAATAATATTAGTTTTTTCTGTGCATTATAATTATTGTTCAATTCAAAATTTTAGAATAAGAAATGCAGTTTTTCAATCCAATTGATTCTAATTGAATCTAATTAAATCTCATTAAATAAAAAAAAAAGTATTCGCTATTTAAAATACGCATTCGGATAAAAAAAAATTTCAATCCATTTTAATCCATTCTCGTTTGCTGGATATGAAGTATCATTAAAAAGGTTTGTGAGTCATCCATGTAGTTAACTACATAAAAATCATGTAATTGACCGAATAAGGTTTGTTCGCGTCGCATGATCCAAATTAACCCAGAGAGCACTTGAATCTCAGGTAAGATGGCGGTTGGAACAATTGGATTCATGTGCTCCAACGGGCCCAATGTTTAGTGACATGAATGGATTTAGGACAAGTGAGTATGTCACCTAACTTAATCCCTAATCCGTGAGACTCAAGCGGATCGTACATGTGCCTCGTTTCGTTTCGGATGTTCTGTGTTACCTCGATTATTTGAAAAGCGCTTTTATACAAAATAAATGCGTTTTTAATAAATAAATATGAAAGTTATTATATTTTTATATTATATTATATTATATTTTATTATATATATTATATATTTTAATATTTTAATATTTTATATATTTTATTTATATTATTTTATTTTATTTTATTTTTGTAATATTGTATTATATTGTTATATTTTTATATTTATATCAAAAACGCATTTATGTAATGAGTTTTTATACAAAATAAATGAATCTGAAATACTCTTTTCGATACAGTATGTTTTCAACCATTACGCATGCGTGCATAACAACCGCACCATCTTTTAAGTTGAGGCAAATGGAGCGTGCTCTTAATTGATCCATAGAGTATGCTCTAACGCGATGCGAACATCGCCATATTCCGGTGACGCGAACGTATTGGAGCACATTGGGAATGTTTTAGTGCGACGCAAACACAAACGCGGAAATCTAATAAAGTTTAATTAATTTGATCTTCCATGTTTTCGCATTTCTGCGCTCCATATAATGGCACCCTTAGGCCGGGTTCACACCTTAACGGAAAGCGGAAAAGCGGAAGCCAATCAGAACTTGCGGAAAGACAGAAGCAGACAAGCGAAATGTACCGCCTACTATTACTGCGAGTTCCGATTGGCTTCCGCTTTTCCGTCAAGATGTAAACCGGGCCTTAGGAAATCAAACAGACGAAACAGAACACGCGGAAATCCAGAAATCCAATAAAGTTAAGTTAATTTTGTCTTCCATGTTTCCGTAGTTCCGCGCTTTATGTAATGACACTCTTAGGCCGGGTTCACACCTTGATGGAAAAGCAGAAGCCAATCGGAACTCGCAATAGTAGTAAGCGGTACATTTCTCTCATCTGCTTCTGTCTTTCCGTGAGTTCTGATTGGCTTCCGCTTTTCCGTCAAGGTGTGAACTCGACCTTACAATACTGCTAGTACTGGCAGTGAGTTACGGAACACGGTCATAATACTGGACGGAGCATTGAAACCAGAGAGAAACCTGAGAGAGAACATGACGGTCCAAAACCTGTAACCGCAAAATGCTTGTGACATTGCGAGCGTTAGTTGCGACGCTCGAGTTGGTTCTTCTACCTGGCTTTCCTTTCTTTTTCTCTCTTTGGTATCATGGCACTCTGCGTGCGGACCTCATGTAAGCTTCCGCGATAGATAATAAATTAAGGCTCGATAAGATTAATAATCACCTTTTGTTCACTGCGAGATCGACATCGATTACTGTTCATGTCATTCGGTAATTATTAGCATCGTCAGATAAATATTCATAGTGTAGATTTTCTTAGTTTCCTGTATTCTTACCTAGCAATGCGATATCGATATCCGAGCCGCATGCTTAATAGTTGAAAATGTACTGTATCGAAAAAAGTATTTCAGATTCATTTTGTATAAAAACGCATTTAATAAATTTTTTATATAAATATAAAAATATAATATAACAATATAATATAATATAATATTAATAAAATAAAATAAAATAAATAACACAACTATAAAAATCAATGCTTTAAATGGTCTAGCTGGATCTTAAATGCTTATATGATTCTTGTATGAATTTATAAATTACGTACGTAGTTCTTAGAAACGCGCGCCGAAATGATTTTTCGGTCTTGAAACGCTAACTTCACTAAACTACCATAGTAATATCACGAGTTAAATTGACTAGCAACTTAACAAATTTGTGATGCTTATTCGCATCTTCGAAACAATCTTAATAATATTGAAAATGATATATTAAAATCTGTAAATAATTAATTCTTAAAATAAATAAATAAATAAAATTAGAAAAATAAAATAATACAATAAAATAAAATATAATATAATATAAAAATATAATATAACTTTTATATTTATTAAAAAACGCATTTATTTTATATAAAAGCGCTTTTAAAGCTCTCCGAGGAAGTTTTGGAACGTAGTCTAAGACGATTTTGAAATAAGTACGGACTATGAATACTACCCATAGAAATGGTCTAGTTTCCACCGAGGGTTTAAACTGGATCAGAATGTAAGTACCAATCAACTACAGTCGAGCATTCCCCTGTAATAACTAAATTTTACTCGAAATATAGTACATGTAACGTATATTATAACATATAGAATAAAATCTTCTCGGAGAGGAAGTTTTGGAACGTAGCTTTAAATAATGTTTTAAGACGCTAATACGGCTCTCTGATTGGTTCGTGATTTCTTAAAGCTGTATTTAAGACTGTCTTGAATATAAGATCTGATTGTGAATACCGGCCTAAAAGCCTAGTTCGGTCTTCTGATCTCTATTCTTCATGGTTTAAGGACGTAGCACAGACTCTTGCATAATACATAATACATAGTGCATAAGAGAATCAACCAATCAAAATTCTTCTTTTCCATGGAATGGGAGGAAAGGAAAGATTCTGATTAGTTGATTCGCTTATGCACTAAGCGTTATGCGTTATGTAAAAGTCTGTGTTGCGACCTTTACTGTCACGATTAAAAAATGCTGAATATTTGTGTGGAGACATATAGTTCAGACATAGTTCAGATATTATTTAATATTCGTTTTGTAATAATTATCTGTACTATACAATACGAGTGCTTCTACGATTGAAGAGATATTTGAAGACTTTTCTTATCGTTTTTCCTGTGTGTACTGTGTAGACATCAGTATTCGTGTAGAATGTAGAGTTCATATATTTAGTAATTATATAGGTCAACCCTGCAGCTTAAAAATTAATAAAATTGGGCTTATTCAATGCATTTTTGCATAAAGTGAAAGAATCTGGCAGAAAAAGCATCACTCTGTCCCACAAATCGAGGTATTAATCGTCAAGGTTGACGACTATTTAGGTTAGAAAATCTACATCGATAGCATAGAGGGACATGAGAACAAGTAATTCAGGCTAGAATAAATATTTTCTGCTTTAATTACACAAATTCTCTGCTTTATAAACACAGCTTATTCTAAAAAAGCTTATTCTACTGTTTTGTTTCTTGCATTTTGCTATTTTGTTACTGCTTGTTTTTTTTCTTTTTATATCATTTTTTGTTATTGCATGAGATAAAAGTTAACGAACTTTGGAAGAAACAAAAAACACATGGGACGTATAAAATTGTCGGCTGCAAAAAGTCTATTCTATAATGTGCTTTTTGTTTCTTGTTTCTTATTTTTTACCTCTTGCTTTTTCCCTCTTTGCAACCGTTTTATCGACAATTGTATTTCTTGCTACATGTTTCCTGTTCTTCCGAAGTTCGTTAACTTTTATCTCGGGCGACATAAAACAAAAAACTAGATAAGAAGCAAAAAAACAAGATGTAAAAAATAGCAAAAAGCAAGAAAACAGAAAACAAAAAGCATATTGTAAAATAACCATAAGGCTAATTCTACAATGTGTTTTTTGTTTTCTTGCTGTTTGTCTCTTGTCTTATTCACCAAAAAGGCAAGAGACAAAGACTAATTCTACAATGTGCTCTTTGTTTTCTTGCTGTTTGTCTCCTGCTTTTTGATCAATAAGACAAGAGACAAATAGCAAGAAACAGAAAATAAACAACACATTGTAGATTTAGCCAGAGACAAACAGTAAGAAACAGGAAACAAAGAGCACATTGTAGAATTAGCCTAATTTTTATCTCGAGCAACATTAAACAAAAACCTGACAAAAAGTAAAAAAATAAGATGTAAAAAGGGTAATTATTTAGAATACCCCTCTCCCTCCACTTCAAATCTTAATAAAAATACATTTATTCGACGTGCTTTCATTTAAAATGAAAGAATTTGGCAAAAAATGCGGCAGTCGGTCTCGTGAATCAAATTATTAAGCATTAAGTTGAAGACTAGAAGATATCTCATCCCGACTCAATATAGCGCTACATTGTTAGAAATGTTCTTAAATTTTATTAACTTTTAAGTTATACAATTTGAATTTAATTTTATTACATTAAATTTAATGTATTTATAACTAAAAAGTATATTTGTGTACATGTATATAAAATTTAATGTATTTTTTATGAAAATTTATGAAATTTAATGTACATATTCATTTTATTTAAGTAATTACTGTAACTTAATTTTCAGTTAAATCATTCATTACTTTTAATTTCGTTCATAACCACGAACTTTATTTATATGTAAAGGAAATGTTTACATTTCTAACAGTATATGTATTCGTTTTGCATTAATTACACAAATTCACTGCTTTAGAAACACATTTACTGCTTTAAAAACACAAATTCACTGCTTTAAAAACCCAATTTTATTGCTTTAAAAACCCAATTTTATTGCTTTAAAAACACAAATTTATTGCTTTAAAAACACAAATTCTCTGCTTTACCAACACAAATTCACTACTAATGCAAAGAATTTGTGTGCTTAAAGCAGTGAATTTTTTTTAAAGCAGTAAATTTGTGTTTTTAAAGTTGGTACTGAATCTTTTCTCGTACAAGAAAGGATTCAGTACCAACTTCACGACGCGAAACAGATCGGTATTCTTAGTCGATTCTTATATTTAAGACTGTCTTAAGACAATCTTAAGATGTCGTAAGTCAATCTAAGGACTGTATTAACATCTTAAGACATTATATTTAAGACGGTTTTAAAATAAAAATAGACTATGAATACCGCCCCATGTTTCGCATTTTATAGTTGGTAATCACTCATTGAGAGACAACACGGAGCAAAAGTAGGTTAGATCAAAAGGCGTGATTTGGCCAAACTGCACACACCATTTATCCCTTTCATCATTTCAGAAATGATCTGGCCGTGTTTGTTGTCTTCTCAACACGGGAGCCATTTAAATAATAAGAAGAGATTTCTTCCATCATGCATGGTAGTGTTGTGTGGCTGTGGAAGTTTTCCTAATTTGAATAACTATAAATTTTAACGATTAATATCTCGGTTTTCGAGATGGAGCGATGCTTATTTCTGCCAGATTTATTTTCGTGCAAAAACGTATCGAATAAGCCTAATTTTTGGGCTGCGAGGTAACTAAACTGTATAATTATCATATATTTTATGTATATATAGTAACTTTCTATTAAATTATCTTAATTTCAGCAATGTATTAAAAAAATAATGCACTAAATTGGTACAATATACATCAAAATAATTAATTAAATATACATACAATATATAATATTACAATATATATCGACGCCTGAGTCATAGGTGTATAAAAAAAACATGAAAAAAATTTATGTCAAGAAATGAATGAAAAACAGCATATGCTTTAAAAACACAAATTTACTGCTTTAACAACACAAATTCTATTTCGCATAAGGCGTGAAGATCGGTCTATGTCAGAACGCATATGAAGTATAGTTTATATCGAGAAAATGAGAAGAACGGTTCAAGTTGCATGAAATTAAAGAAGAAGTTATATAAGGCAATAGATATATTTTCTTCTCATAAATTTTATATGGTATGACTAGGAGAACGGGAATCGTCTTGATTTTCAATCCTGTTTCTCGCACTCATTTTATTTATACATTATTTAATTTTCCGTAACTAAATTTGTGTAATTTATGAGTAGTTAATATTGCGCTATATAGACTTTTTAAATTTCATTTTTTTCTTTTTTTATTATTTATTGGACGAGAATAAAAAATATAAAGAAAACAAATTATTTTTCTACATTGTATCCTGCTATGTTAATATATTTTTGTTAGCAGATAGACAGTTTGGCGATCCTGTTTTCATAAAAAGTAGGTTGTGTCTGCAGCTAATTGCGCAAAAATTCCTCTCCACTGGCATCCACAAATCGTACTGTCCTCCCAATTCTTCTTTTAATGATTCAAACAAATGATAACCGCATGGAAAGATTTGTCTCAATGCGATTATTATTTGTTTGAGCCGCTAAAAGAATTGGGAGGATTTGAGGACGATGCCAGTATAGAGGAATTCGTGCGCAATTAGCTGCAGACACAACCTACTATTTTTAATAAAAACGGGATCGCTAAATTGCCCATCTGCTGGCAAAAATATATTAATGTAGCAGGGAACTATGTAGAAAAATAATTTTTATATTTTTATTCTCGTTCAATAAATAATAAAAAAAATTCTCGTTTATATTTGATCCATCCTCGTATATATGTTACATATATTACCAAAGATAACTTAATAGAAAGCTGCTATATAATAATAGTTAGTACTCATATAAGTGTATAATTCAACTAGAGTATAAATACAGTGCAGATTGCAGAAGAAGTGTACAAGATTAAACAAGAGAAATGGAGGTTAGTTTTAATTAATATTTCTTATTAAAGGGTTACAATTAAATTTTGACATAATTTATTATCGCAATTCATATAATATAATTATAATAACTTATTTCTCTCATACTATATTATTAATTACCAACTTAACATACTAGAGCAAATTATATATTTATATACAAAGTGTCCCAAAATAATCGCCAAATATTTTATAGCTAAGTAGAGCGGACTAAACCGAGTCGAAAAGTCCTTTACCATTTTACAATTTTTGTAATAGTTAACAAGATATTACTAAAAATTGTTGAAAATTGATCTTCAATAATTTTTTACTTAAATACTATCAACTTTACAGAAAAACCGCAACAGACAAAAATTATTTATTTTCTTCTCCTAGAACTCTAAGAATTTTTTCAGAATTTTTTATCAACTTTTTGTACTGCATTTTCTTATTTTTATCAACATGAGAAAATATGGTATCAAAAAATTATGAAAAAAATTATGAAAAAATTCTTAGTGTTCTATGAGAAGAAAATAAATAACTTTTGTCTCTTGCGGTTTTTCCGTAAAGTTGATTTGAGTATAAAATTATTGAAGACCAATTTTCAGCAATTTTTAGTAATTAATATCTTGTTAACTGCGAAAATATTGTAAAATGGGAAAAGACTTTTCAACTCAGTTTAGTTCCCTCTATTTGCCTATGAAATATTTGGCGATTATTTTGGTACACCCTGTATATGTATATAGGGAGAGGGGGAGGGGAGAGGAATTGTATGTTTTGTATATTGTTTACTTTATGAAACAGATTTTTTTATTGTACCTATTTTTGCTGTAAATCATTATAAGGAATTCTGATTTAGAAGCTTGATTTTTAGGCTATTTTTATGAATTTTTTCCGAAAAATTCATAAAATCTATTCAAATCAGGATTGTTCCTACATATTATATAGTATATATTTCAACTATCTTTTAGAATTTTTTTATTGTACTTTTCCAAGAAATAAGCCTTATATAATAGTTTAATATGTAGGAACAACCTTGATTTGAATAGATCATATGAATTTTTCAGAAAAAAATCGTGAAAATAGTCTAAAAATCAAGCTTTTAGACCAGAATCTCTTCATAAATTAAGCAATATAATTAACGAATAGAAATATAATAAAACATAATAGCAGATTGATAGAAACTAAATAGATTTTTATAATTTAAATAATTCAGTTTATTTAAATGTTTGTAGAATAACTTATGATGTTCCTACTAGCAACTTGCTATCAAATGACAAGCTCTGCTGGTAGATTAAAGCTTAACTTAGCTTAAGTGTTGTTATTGATACTGTTGATATTAATCTATCATAACATTCTGTTGAAACGAGTTAACAAACATTTGCTAGCATATTGCTAACATCTTATATATATATATAAGATATATATATATATATATATATAAGATATATATATATATATATGTATGTATGTACACAGTGCATTGAAAAAGTTCCGGGACTATTTTTTAAAACAGAGAAAAAACGAGATAATCAAAAGATATTTATTAGTTTTCTACATATAGGCCTTCTCTTTCCACACAAATTTTTGAACATTCGTAGAGGTGTCGGAAGGCGCGTTTAAACTGCTCAGCCGGTATGGAGTTCATAATACGCGTCACATTGCGTTGAATGTCTGGAACATCGTCAAAACGGTCCCCTTTCATAGCGTTCTTTAGCTTGGGAAACAAGAAAAAGTCTGCCGGGGCGAGGTCCGGAGAATAGGGGGGATGGGTGATGACAGTCACCTTCCGTTTGGCTAGAAACTGCGCTACCAAAATCGCGGTGTGCGCGGGCGCATTGTCATGAAGCAAGAACCAGTCTCCGGATTTGTACTGGTTGGGCCGCACGCGCCGTATCCGTGCCAATAATCGGTCCAGGACACTTTTGTAAAAGACCGCATCCACTTTTTGCCCTGGAGGCACAAATTCTCTATGGGTGATGCCCTGAGAGTCAAAAAACGTGATCAACATGGTCTTGATTTTCGATTTCACCGCGCGAATTTTGGTCGGCCTCCCCTCGCCGCGACCCCTCCACTCCATCGACTGTCGTTTGGTTGAAGGATCGTACTGAAAACACCATGATTCGTCACCTGTGATAATTTTATCCAAAAAATTTGGGTCCGAATCCGCCATTTCGATGAGAGTTTCCGATGCTGCCACTCGACGAATTTTTTGCTCTGGTGTTAAAAAATGAGGAACGAACTTCGCGCAGATCTTGCTCTTACCCAGTTTTCCGGTTAGAATGGTGTGAACACTTCCCTCGCTGATGTGTAACTCGTCGGACAACATTTCAACAGTAGCACGTGGATTGGAGGCCACAGCAACGCGCACTCGCTCGATGTTCGCATCAGTGGTGGAAGTGGAGGGATGCCCCTCTCGCGGATCGTCTGCCAGTGACTCCCGACCGGCTTTGAAACGCGCATACCACTCGAACACTTTACTACGACTAAGACATTCATTTCCATACGCGGTTTGTAACAATTCGAGGGTTTCACTTGGAGTTTTCTTCAATTTAAAACAAAATTTGATGGCGGCTCTCTGCTCCATAATTAAAATTGTGACGCGACAAAAAATCACAGCTTTACTCTATCAGCCAAAACTCGCTACTGAATCGAGATAGCGGTTTGAAATTTTAACAGTAGCTAGCCAGAAGTCGGCGGAAAGTAGTTCGCGCGTTGGAGCAGAGATAGCGCCACTTCCCGATTTTAGCGCGCGGTAGTCCCGGAACTTTTTGAATGCACTGTGTATATATGTATGCGGCTACGCCACTTCGAACAAAAATAAATAATATATCCTACCTGTTTGGGGCCTAACCGCTTAGAAGTTGCAGTCTAGACAGTATCCGCTTGAAATATTTCTAATCCATGAAAACAGTGAAGTATGAGAACAGTTTTTTTAGAGCGGACTTTTTACTGTCTAGGCTGCAACTTTTAGGCAGTTAGGCCACAAGCGGGTAGGATATGTTATATTTTCTTTACTCGGGGCGGCTACTCCGCTAATAAGCATTACTGTCTATACACCCCACTGTCCACGTGATAGATTTCCTAATCTCAATAGTTGTCAACTTTAACGCTCAATTTCGCTCCGCAAGGCAGGACTTTTTTCTGCCAGATTCTTTTATTTTACGCAAAAATGCGTCAAATGAGCCTAATTTCATCAAAATCGGAAATTAGTAAGCTTTTCTGGAGAATTACCTAACTTATTTAAGAAAAGAATGTTTTCTAATTGATATCGCTGAAAAAAACGAACTGAAAGTAAAATAAGTAGATTAGACAATTCGTCAATAATTATAATATTTAGATGCAATTCATGTCCACGAATTCTGAAACACTCTGTATTACATAAGGGTCTGTATTACATAGGGGTGTCATTTTAAAATGTTTTAAACAAAAGTTACTCAGTTACTAGGGGAAAAGAAAGTCGTGATTGACCTAGAGAAAATGTTTTTAAAGTCAAGCCAAGGCTATCTAAAATTTTTTTAATAGAAACCCCAATTTTTTATTTCATGTTTATATGCTAACGTCAAGACTTTTTCAAAATACTATAAAATATTTTTTTATTGAGTACTTTACAAGTTATGGGGCTTGAAAATTAACAGATCAATGCTGAATTCGACTTCATGATAGCCTATTTGAACGTAGAATTTTCTGCTTTTTTTATTTCTGAAGTGAAAAATAGAGGTTTCTATTTAAAATGACATCAGTTATAACAATTGCTTGGCGGGTGATAAATATTAATCTGATCAAACGGAGCACTTCCAGCATTGACCTATTAATTTTCAAGCCCTATAACTTGGAAGGTACTCAATGAAAAAATATTTTATTATAGTGTTTTGAAAAGGCCTTTATGTCAGCTATATGCATGAAATAAAAAATTAGGATTTCCATTTAAAAAATTTTAGGTAACTTTAACCTGACCTTAAGAACATCCTCTCTATGTCAACCAAAATCATTCTTTCCCCCTAGTAACTGAGTAACTTTTGTTTAAAACATTCTGTATCTTTTATATTTTTCGAGATATTTCAGTATATTACTTAAAATGACTCACACTGTGTATATATACAGTAAATCAGAGTAATTGAACTAGTGTTTTATCCTATGAGAAAATTATCAACTGTACATCTAATCATCGATTTAACGATATAAATCGGATGTGAATAACATCGTGTAAACTGCTGGTCTGAACGCGGAAACGGACGTTTGATGTTGATAACACAAACTATAGAAATCAAAGTTTTATTTATTTTATTTTATTTTAGATAGATATTTATTTTTTGTTGGATAGATATTTTATTTTATATTAGATTTCATTTTATTTTATTTGTTTATTTATTTATTTACTTATTTATTTATTTATCCATTTTTTTATTAATTTATTTAATTAATTAATAAAATACTTAATTAATAAAAAATTACAATAAATTTTCAATCGGGAGAATTCATAGCAAGCGCGAGAAATGGCATGCTCTCCTGCATACTCTGGCTGCGTGTTCTCTGATTGATCTTTAATCGTCAATAACTCGATAAATAATAATCTGAGCCAAAACTTGTGAAGGAACTTTCAGTTCAAAATTTTATTCTCTTTCACTCTCTGAAATATTAATGAAAAGATTTGACCATTTACATTTTTGTTAGCAATAATTCTTACCTAAGGTTCCAATTTTTGTCTTTAATTTATTAACTCCAAATTATACTTACGAGGATTTGCGTCATAAAATATGTGAATCTGGAAATTTCATATTTTTCACACGAAGTCGCACTTTGCTTCTTGTAATAAGGAATCCTAAACGCAATAGAAAATATTTCATAAGCGATTGAATATTGTTCAACTTCAATTTCTGGACTTCAATTTACTCTGTTAATTCGTACCAGCGATTGTAAAATTGTTTTACCATCTTTTTTGACTAGTTTTTATCGTTTAATTTTATGTATTTCTTTATTGATATTGTTATGTACTGATGATGGTCAAATCTTAACCGAAACGTCTACGTTATTATATTATAATTTTAAATATATGACTTCCGTTTAAAACATCTAGTATTATGGCTGTATGCTCCCTATTATTTATATTTTATATATATTATACTTTAATTCTTTATGCAGCATTCCCGGGAAAAAATGTTTCATATATAATTATATATAATTATATAAAAAATTGACATATTTTATATACAATTATATATAATTATATTGTATATATTATATATAAAATATGTCCATTTATTGTATATAACTTTTTTTTCCAGGTTGTCAAGGTAGTTTGAGCTATATGTTTCTACATTCTTGCTTAAATTCTTTTTTCATTTTTTTGTTTCCATTCTCTAGTTGCTATTTACATAAGAGTAACCGCAACTAACCTTTGCCTTCTAATAGCTTCCACTTTTCCTATATAGGATCCCGTATACTCGTATATGAAAGGTCCTGGTAAAATCAAGTAATTTTCTTATATGTATAGTGATATGATGTTATAATTTCTTATATGACCTAAACAAAACATAAGTTTTCTCGGCATCCTAATGTGACGTCATTAAGGCCGTTATTGAGGCAGCATTCGTCGGCATGGACAGCGCTACATTACGGCGTGCGTGTGAACGTTTCAGACCGAGAATAGAGGCCGTCATTCAAGCTAATGGGGGATATATCGAATAATTGTGTTCTACCTGGATCCCCTAAGTGCCATGTAAAAGGATTTTTTATAATATTTAATTTTTCATCTAAAATATTTTGTTTAAAGAAATTATTCGATTTGTCCGGATTTTGGTGACGCAACCTGTATATGGTGCTACATATAATTATATCCCACATATAATTACATACTATCATATATAATGTCCAAGATGTGTAAAATGTATGAAACGATACTGTGTTACAGAATAAAAATGTTGTGTAATTCTAATGAAATCCAGGACCAACGACATAGACGTGGCAAGGATCCCGCGCGTGTGTATACGTGCGTATGCAATATGCAATTATATTACTTAATAAATAATTAATTGTTTTTTAATTATTTATTAAGTTATTTTTATCATTCAGATCCTGGAAATTACACTACATATTCTGTAACAAAATATCGTTTTATACAAGTGTACATATCTTGGACATTATATATGGTAGTATGTAAGTATAATTACATGTGGGGTATAATTATTATATATATAGCACCATATATAATCATATAAGGAACATAAAATGTTCCGAGACGACAAAATATCTGGAAAACTATAAGTTTTATAAAAAAATGTTTTATTATAAATAAAAGTTGTAGAGTTTAAAAAGGCCTAGCCGCTGGCTTCATCAATTTGACTTTGGGTTGCCAAGGTAGGGCAAAGACAACTCGGATTTTTTAAGAGAGACCCCTCATTTTTTCTTTCATTTTCTTATAGTTTTCGTTGAGATCTTTTCAAAACACTACAACTTTATTCATTTTAGATCAGTTTAGAAGTTTAGAAGTTATTGAGTATTTTATGGTAAGATGTCGGCGACTGTAGGTGAATCGAACACGAAAACTGTTTATTTTTTTGCGCTAAAACTTATGTTTTATTTAGCAGGTCATAAGCTATAACATATGAGAAAATCATTTTATCGGGATGTAGAATTAGTGCGAGCTCCTTACTTTACACACACACACACACACACACACACACACACACACACACACACGCACGCACACGCACACGCACACGCACACACGCACGCGCACACGCACACGCACACACGCACGCGCACACACACGCACGCACGCACGCGCACACACACACGCACGCGCGCACACACACACAGGGTGGCATGAATATACGGCCCCACTCGTCCCGAGCAGGTAGAGTGGACTAAACTGAGTAGAAAAGTCCTCATTTTGTAATGCTCGCAATAATTAACGAGATATTAACGTTTAAAGATAGCCGAATATGCGCGTCCGCTCGACTTACTATTGTCGAAGGTACGGCCAACCGAGCGCACTGCGCACGGGCCGCGAAGAGCACGAATGGCCTAGCAGGCGCGCCGTGCCGTTTGAGCTTAGATGCTCGCGACGGTAAGCCCCGTTCCTCGCGGCCCGCGCGCTCGATGGGCCGTACTTTCGGCAATAATACAATAGGTCGAGAGGACGTGCATATTCGGCTATCTCTTTCAACGTTAATATCTCGTTAATTATTGCGAGCATTACAAAATGGTAGAGGACTTTTCTACTCAGTTTAGTCCACTCTACCTGCTCGGGACGAGTGGGGCCGTATATTCATGCCACTCTGTATATAGAATGTAGAAAAAGTCCCGGATCCCTTAAATACCTTGAAAAGTAATAATTTTTGAGAAAAATATTTTATACAAAAGTTGTAAGGTTGAAAATGATCTATTGACTGACCTTATAAATTTGACTTTGGATGGCGCCACCAAGGTCAAGTCAAATCGATTTTTTTAAACGAAATACCCTATTTTTGATTTTAGAATCTAATAGCTGTAGTCGGGAGCTTTCCAAAACTATAATAAAGCTTCTTTTTAATCAGTACTTTTCAAGTTGGGAGTTGAAAGTTACGGAACTGGCATTAGTATTATCTAAGGTATTACGTAGAGATTGCCCGACTGGATTTATGAGTCATGTATGTGTCCGCGAATGTATCTCTATCTCCTCCCTCCTACTCTTTCCTTCTTTCCCCTCCTTTCCTCCTATTCCTCTCTCTCCTTCCCATTCTTTCAACAAAGCTGGAGACTACATAAGCTAGAGATCTCTTCTGTCCAGTGTTGCCAGAGATAAAAAAATTAGCTCCCTACCAAAATAATAAAAATCCCTACATTTCCCTACAGAAAATTTTTAAATCCCTACAATTACCCTACATAGGACAATTGATAATACAAAACAATAAACACTAAAAATACGCATATGAATATATATAATTTATTTATTTGTTATAATAAGAGTATATATTATATATTTATTATAATATATATTATAAAAACAAAGATATATATAAACCTATAAATATGTATATATATATATATATAAAAGAT
>JAANIC010006100.1:562203-594793 GCA_017607545.1 Acromyrmex charruanus
ATAATATATATATATATATATATATATATATATATACATATACATATATATATATATATACATTAATATTACTACGTAAAACATATGTTAAATATTATCTTCTTCTTGAATGCTACCTTCTGTGTATAACCTAAATTCTTTACCTACTTAGCAGCAAATCTCGTAAGAAAAATAACACCGGATCTATTATTGAAAACTAGCACGCACGTCAGCACGCAGTACATCATGTTTCTAGTAGCGTAGAACTAGTTGCAGCTAGTATAATGCCTTGCATGCGATCGTAGGAAAATAAGCATCGCATGCTGCCGGCATTAGCATTACCCAAGATATCCGATCGACGGTTAAAACCTCTTGAATGTTGTTCAGGATCAGATATTATCCATAGATCCTAGATATTATTTATCGAGATCAACGTCATTGGAGTTGTTCTTATTTTCATTTGCACTAAAAATTCATTTTTATGTAAAAATGATGTAGAAGGGCATCCCACTTAATTACGGTTCCACAAATTAAAATATATTACTTTTTATTCAGCTTTATACATGTACAGAGGTACCTTTCGGTACTTATTTATTATGGCGTTTTGCGACGCGTGTGCGTGTGCGTGTGCTAGTGTATTATGTTTCTTCCTCGGAGTCCTCGGAGTCGAAGTCGGTTCCAAAGAGCTGGCGTGTCAATCGCGGGTTGATCTCTCTCTATTCCTTCATCCCGGTGTCCTCGATTGGGCGTTACTGGCAGAGGGCTAATCGGCGGCTCGATTTCCAACTCCCGCAATTCTTTAGGCAGCGGTATCGATGGTACTGGCCACACAAGGTGTTCATGCTCGTCTGCTTGTTGATGCACGGTCGTCGTCGCGATCCCTGACAGGGGTACTCTCTCGCGGGAGTTCTAATGGTATAAGCCTCCACGGGAGGAGAGTAATACCCGGATCGAATGACTTTTCCGTTTTCTCCATCGGAAGTCCTTCTGCGAGGGGGACCGGATTGGTCCCGGCGACGCTTCTGTGGCAGTGTGTACGCCTTTCATTGCCAGAAAATAATTACCGCAGAGGTCCGAATGGGGCTCGCTCTGCTTTGCGAAGGTCCGGTAACGAGCTCACTTTGCGAGGAAATGTAAAGGCCCGAGGGCCCCCCGTGAGCTCGCTTTGCGGGATAGAGTGAAGGTCCGAAGGCTCACTTCACAAAGATATGTCTAATATTAGAGTAAAGGCCTTTATCGAGCTCACTCTAACTCTAATGAGAAGAAACCTCCCGCAGAACCTCCCTACTTCTATGAATGGTGAATTATTCTTGTGCGCGGGCTGCTATGGTCCTCTTGTGGCGGTGATCGGAACACGCGCTGGGCAGGCGCTCGATCAGCTTCAAGTGCGGTACCGGGCGAGCGACTCAGGGGCGTGCGCGCTTTGGCGACTCGATTAGTGATGTTTTAAGCCGTCACATGACTCGCTTGGTTGTTTTAAAGTATTTTACAACGTAAAAGTCCGCTTCTTGTCCTTTGTTCTGTTGGCTGCTCCGGAGTTTGTGATATTTTGGTTTACTGGTTCTATTTGTTCCAGCTTGTAGGCTGGCTTTAACCTATCTAATGACACGTTAACGGATCATCCATTAATTCGTATCTTGAATGTTTTCTCGCTTCTGCTGAGAACTTGGTAAGGTTCGTCGTATGGCGTTTGTAAGGATCCCCTTGGAGCGTCGTGTCTCACGAAGACTTGTTGTGTTGCCAGGTCTTTATATATAAAAGTAGCTTTCTCTCCGTGTCTTTTGAGTTTCGGTTGTAGCTTCTTTATTGTCCTGCTCTCACGTTTTGAAAAATCATCTAAATTGTCGGTTTCGTCGAAGAATTGTCCGGGTAATCGGATTGCTTCCCCATATACTATTTCAGCCGATGTAGCTTGCAAGTCTTCTTTCCATGCGGCTCTGTTGCCCATCAATACTACTGATAATATTTCTGTCCATTTTTCTGTTTGGTGACTTTTAATGACTGTTTTTAATTGTCGATGGAATATTTCTATAAGGGCAAGTCAATAACTTTTTAGAAAAAGATAGTAAAACACATTTTTTTTGATCGATTCATTTTTATTTCTCAACATAGTCTCCTTTCAGCTCGATACACTTGATCCAACGATTCTCCAACTTTTTCAAACCGTCCGAATAATGTGATTTGGCCAACTCTTCAAAATAAGCCTCTGTTTCAGCGATGAGCTGCTCTCTGGTGGTGAATTTCTTTCCTCCGAACCATTTCTTCACATTTGAAAACAGGAAATAGTCGCAGGGGGCTAAATCTGACGAATATGCTGGATGAGGAAGCAATTCGTAGCCGAATTCGTTGAATTTGGCCATCGGTGTCGGACACGTGTGAACCTGTGCATTGTCTTGATGGAAGAGCACTTTTTTCTTCGTCAAATGGAGACATTTTTTCTTTAAAATGTTGAAACGGTCCAATAAGGCTGCGTAGTAATCGCCATTGATCGTTTGCTTCGACGGAAGGTAATCGATATGAATTATACCGCGTGCATCCCAAAAAACTGTGGCCATTACCTTTCCGGCTGACTTCATGGTCTTCGCCTTCTTCGGAACTGGTTTACTCGTCCATTGTTTTGACTGTTCCTTCGTCTCGGGTGTGAAGTAATGGATCCATATTTCGTCCACAGTAATGAATCGACGCAAAAATTCATCTGGATTACGTTGAAACATCTCCAAACATTGTTTTGAAATCGTTACACGGTCGCGCTTATGGTCCACAGTGAGCAAACGCGACACCCATCTTGCCGATAGCTTTTTCATACCTAATTGTTCGTGCAAAATTGAAATCACTGTACCATGTGATATACCTGTGGCCTCAACAAGCTAGCGCACTTTCACTCGTCGATCAGTCAAAACAATATTGTGGACTTTATCGATGATTTCTGGCGTAGCAGCCTCAATTGGACGTCTCGAACGAGGTGCATCACATGTGGATGTACGGTCACGTTTAAATTCATTTACTCAATTGTATACAGTCGCAAACGCTGGTGCAGATGTGCTATGAACATTACCCAAGTCAGCTTTGATTTCTTTCGGCGTTAAACATTTTATATGTAGATGTTTGATCACTGCACGAAACTCGTTTTTTTCCATTTTGCAAAAAATACAAAGGTTGTTTGCTTTAATCGTCAGAAATGAAACCATGCGATGAATTCCGCTTAAAATTTGACAGTAATCAGCTGAAAGATGTTACTTGTCAAAAAGTAATGTAACATGACACTGCGAGTGCCCTCTGACAGATTTTCTAAGAACTTATTGACTTGCTCTCGTATCTATTTGCTGCTGGGTGGTGCGAAGGTGCGCTGAATCTGTCAACTTTGTCAGTTTTTTGAAAAGCTCGGATTCGAATTGTCGTCTTTGGTCGGTAGTTATCCATGCTGGCGTTCCGAATCTTGCTATCCAGTGAATAATTCTCTTGCTACCGTTTCTGCTGTGATATCTGGGATGGATATTGCCTCTGGCCACTTCGAAAATCGATCGATCGAAGTTGGCATAGATCCTATGATATCCACGTGAATGTGTTGGAATCGTCTCGTTGATCCTAGGAAATTTCCTGTTAGTATAACCGTGTGTCTGAAAAACCTTGGCTTTTTGGCATTGTAGACAGGCTTGTGCCCACACACGACAGTCACGTTGTATGTTTGGCCATACGTATTTTTGTTTTATTAATTTTGTGGTGGCTTTTATTCCTGGATGTGATAAACCATGCAGGGCTTGGAAAACCTGCTGTCTGAATGACTGAACTTTGTCACGTAACTGCGTGTGACTGCTGTCGTTGTATCGCAATATAGTGTCATTGTTGTCAGGTATTTTAATTTCCTTTAATTTTAGAGACGACTGGATGCTGCCGTCTAAGATTTGCTTTAATTCTCCGCTAGTTGCGATTTTGCCAATTCTTCAAAGTTCGATACCTTTTATATGGCTTCCACCCCGAAATAATGTATCTGCGACAACGTTATTTTTTCCGGTTATATATCGGATATCTGTAGAGAATTATCCGATGAAGTCCTAGGTGACGGGCTTGTCTCGGAGAGCTGCGCAGTAAGTCTTGCTGAAAGGCGTATATCAGTGATTTGTGGTCTATGTAGATTGTGAATGATGATGATTTCCGCCCTTCTAATAAACGTCGGAAATGTTTGACCGCTGTGTAAATTGCCAAGAGCTCTCGATCGTAAGGACTGTATTTTGTTTGCGCCCTATTCAATTTCTTGCTCATGAATGCCAGCGGTTGTCATTTCCTGTTTATTTCCTGCTGCTTTATCTCCCACTGCTCCGATGGCTGTGTCCGAAGCATCGGTGGTTAGCGTAATTGTGGCTTCAGTTCTCGGGTGTGCCAAGAGCTTTTACAAGACTTTTTTTGCAATTTTGAAAAGCTTGTTCCAGTTGTGGTGTCCATTCTACGGGAGTTTTTCCTTTAATTTTCGGTCCTCGTAGAATATCGTGTAACATTGCTTGGTTCTTTGCTGCTGTAGATATAAATCTGTACAAGTTTAAAAAATTGCCTTATTAATTGTTTAATGGTTTCAGGTTTCTTGAAATCTTGTATGGCTTGCACTTTTTCAGGCAATGAACGGGTCCCTTCTGTTGACACCAAGTATCCCAGGAAATTTACTTGCATAGCCTTGAAAATACATTTGGTCAAGTTTAGCTGTATGCCGTATGCATCAAGTCGGGTAAATAATTCTTCCAGGTGTTTTGAATGTTCTTTCTCCGTGTTGGAAGCGATCATGATATCAATATATGTGTGGCCAAAATCTAAGCCGTGTAAAACCTCATTAATATCTGGAAAGTTTGCGCTACCTTTCGTAAACTAAACGGCATATATCGGAACTCAAAAAGTCCGAACGGTGTGGTAATTGCAGTTTTAGAGATGTCTTCCGGATGCACTGGAATTTGGTTGTATGCTCGTACCAAATCCAGAGTAGAGAAAAGTCTTTCCATTAAGAGCAAAATAAGAATGTAAAATTCTCTATGTGTGGGATAGAGTACTGATCACGTTCTAGCATTGAATAATCTCCGCATGGTCTCCAGATGCTTTCTTTTTTGGAAGCCATGTGTAATGATGAGACCCAGGGGCTTTTGGACAATTGGATAATCCCTTCTTCTAGAAGAAGATTAAACTCCGCCTTTAATTTGTCCGGCGCTAGTCTGCGCAGTCTGCATGCCTCTGGTGGATCAGTTGTAATTTTAATGTAATGCCTGGTTGAATGCGGCCATTGCTGTTGGTGCCTCCCCAAGGTTTGCGTAATCCTGGGGAATCGCGCCAATAAATGGTGATAGAGAGTGCTTCCTATCATAGATTTTACAGATGGGAGCTCTTGTCTGTTTTCCAAGCCTTAAGTCCCGTTTTCGCATTCACCAGTTGCTCTTGCCTCCGGTAGGAGATGAAAATATGCGAAATCGGATCCTATTATAGGTGTGGTCACGTCTGCTGCCACAAAACGCCAAGGAAAAGCACGACGTAACCCCAGGTTAGGTCGCAAGGCGAGATCCCCGTATGTCTGTATGATAGATTCATTTGCGGCGAAGAGTATTTAAATTAAGCGATTGTCACTTGAACTAGTGTCCGTAAACACTGTAGGTAAACACTGACGTCCAGTCAGACAGATCCGGTATCAATGAGGTATCGCGTTTTAGTTATGCGGTCCGTGACGAATAAGCGGCAGGGTCTTGGGCTGGAGCCGCTATCAATGGGTGCCCAACTAGTTTTCCGCTTCCTTTTTAAATGCACATGGCTACGTGCATTTCTTGACTTTTTCTTTAAAGCATCGATGGTAGATACCCTTTTTTTTTTTGCTTCTTCCTGATGTGACTCTGAGAGCGATCGCGCTTTCTGTTTGGTGTTGATGCTCGCGAGAGACAACCTTTCAGATTGGCTACCTGTTTAGTCAGTTCTTTAATTTGTTGTTCCATGGCCATGGTTGTTGCCGGTTGTATTGGCGACAGCTGATGCCCTGCAGGAGATCTCGTAAATTTTATCTGCCTGTTCTGCCACCTCCTCTAGGTTATCCGTGGATCTGGTGGCCAAAATGGCTTGCAACTGTGATGGTAATCTACTCATCCACAGCGTTCTTAACAGTTGTTCTGGGATGGCCGAGCTGACTAAGGGTTGTAAATGCCGCAGGAATTGCGACGGTCTTCGATTGTCCATCTCTTCTAGCAATTGGTGTATTTGTTGCTCTTGACATATAGATAGTCGTTGTATGAGTGCCCTTTTGGTATGCTCGTATTTACCGTGATTAGGGGGCTTGGTAATCAAATCCTTGATTTCTTTTGCATGCTTTATGTGTGATAAGACGTAAGCATACTTGGTAGCACCTGCTGTAATGCTGCCCAAGATAAATTGGCTAATTGTGCGAACCATAGCTCGGGTACGTTTGTCCAGAAAAGAGATATTTTCAGAGCCACGCGATGAATTTGCGCTCGACCTTCGGCTTGCGGAGGTTCTTGTGAGTCTGTCATAGTATGTAAAAAGTAGATCACGTCAAGATCACCACTTTTGTAGAAGGTGTCGTTTAATTACGGAGGTTCCACAAATTAAAATATATTATCCTTTATTCAGCTTTATACACTATGTACAGAGCCTTTCGATACTTATACTATTTATTATGGTGCCCTGCGGCGCGTGTAAGGTGTGTGCTAGTGTACAAAAGTAAGTAAATAAGTTCTTAGAAAATCTGTCAGAGGGCACTCGCAGTGTCATGTCACATTACTTTTTGACAAGTAGCATCTTTCAGCTGATTACTGTCAAATTTTAAGCGGAATTCATCGCATGGTTTCATTTCTGACGATTAAAGCAAACAACCTTTGTATTTTTTGCAAAATGGAAAAAAACGAGTTTCGTGCAGTGATCAAACATCTACATATAAAATGTTTAACGCCGAAAGAAATCAAAGCTGACTTGGGTAATGTTCAGAGCACATCTGCACCAGCGTTTGCGACTGTATACAATTGAGTAAATGAATTTAAACGTGACCGTACATCCACATGTGATGCACCTCATTCGGGACGTCCAATTGAGGCTGCTACGCCAGAAATCATCGATAAAGTCCACAATATTGTTTTGACTGATCGACGAGCGAAAGTGCGCTAGCTTGTTGAGGCCACAGGCATATCACATGTCACAGATTTCAATTTTGCACGAACAATTAGGTATGAAAAAGCTATCGGCAAGATGGGTGCCGCGTTTGCTCACTGTGGACCATAAGCGCGACCGTGTAACGATTTCAAAATGTTTGGAGATGTTCCAATGTAATCTAGATGAATTTCTGCGTCGATTCATTACTGTGGACGAAATATGGATCCATTACTTCACACCCGAGACGAAGGAACAGTCAAAACAATGGACGAGTAAACCAGTTCCGAAGAAGGCGAAGACCGTGAAGTCAGCCGGAAAGGTGATGGCCATAGTTTTTTGGGATACACGCGGTATAATTCATATCAATTAGCTTCCGTCGAAGCAAACGATCAATGGCGATTACTATGCAGCCTTATTGGACCGTTTCAACATTTTAAAGAAAAAATGTTCTCATTTGACAAAGAAAAAAGTGCTCTTCCATCAAGACAATGCACTGGTTCACACGTATCCGGCACCGATGGCCACACCAATGAATTCCGCTACGAATTGCTTCCTCATCTAGCATATTCATCAGATTTAGCCCCCTGCGACTATTTCCTGTTTCCAAACTTGAAGAAATGATTCGGAGGAAAGAGATTCACCATCAGAGAGCAGCTCATCGCCGAAACAGAGGCTTATTTTGAAGGATTGGACAAATCATATTATTCGGACGGCTTGAAAAAATTGGAGAATTGTTGGATCAAGTGTATCGAGCTGAAAGGAGACTGTTGAGAAATAAAAATGAATCGATAAAAAAAAATGTATTTTACTATGTTTTTCTACAACAAACTTATTGACTTGTCCTCGTATTATGTTTCTTCTTCGGAGTTCTTGGAGTCGGAATCGGTCCCAAAGAGCTGGCGTGTCAATCACGGATCCTCTTCCTATTCCTTCGTCCTGGTGTCCTCGGTTGTCACTGGCAAAGGGTTAATTGGCAGGCCGATTTCCAACTCCCGCAATTCTTAGACAGCGGTATCGATGGTGGTATTGGCGGTTACAAGATGCTCGTGTTCATCTGCTTGTTAATGCAGGGTCGTCGTCGCGGATTCTTGACGGAGGTGCTCTCTTGCGGAAGCTCTAGCGGCCTCCACGGGAGAAGAGTAATACCCGGATCGAACAGTTTTTCCGTCTTCTTCGTCGGAAATCCCTCTGGTGTGCGAGGGGGATCGGAGCGGTTCCGGTGACGCTTCCGTGGCAGTGTGTATGCCTCTCGTTGCCAGGAAATAATTACTAATGGGAAGGATATGTTTAATATTAAAGTAGAGACTTATCGAGCTCACTCTAACTCTAGTGAGAAAATGCTGAAGACCTCCCGCAGAGCTCTACTTCTATTAATGGTGAATTATTCTTGCGCGCGGGTTACTGCTATGCCGCGTGGTCCTCTTGCGGCGGCGGTCGGGACTCGCGTCGGGCGGGCGCTTGGTCAGCGTCAAATGCGGCACCGGGCGAGCGACTCAGGGGCAGCGCAAATCGCGCGCGCGCCCCGGTGATTCGATTAGTGGTATTTTAAGCCGCTACATATGAAAATAAGAGGAATAATTTTTTTCTCTCTCCAATATCCTCGATCTTGATAAATGTTATCCAGAACATGATTCTGAACAACATTCAAGAGGTTTTAGCCGTCGATCGGACTTGGATAATGCTAATGCCAGTCGTACTATATCTTTTAAGCATCATAACTCAAAAAGTACTCAGTAAAAAATAACTTTATTATAGTGTTTTGGAAAGCTCTCGACATTGGCTATTAGATTCTGGAATCAAAAGTAGGGTATTACACTTTAAAAACGACATGACCTTGACCTGATCTTGACGCAACCAAAAGTCAAATCGATAAGATCAGTAAATAGATCTTTTTGAACCTTACAACTTTTGTTTAAACAATTTTTCTCAATAATGCCGTGTTTCCGAGACAAAAATTTGTAATGCTTTATTTTGAATACACGGTATATACAGGATGGTTCACGTAAATTGAACATCTTGAATATTTTGCTTATTTTTGATGAATAAGAAAATGTTTCAAATGAAAATGGAACGATTTCGAGGAGGCCGTATTTTGGTTACGTTTTTTTTTTCTAGGTGGAAGCTTCAAAGAGCTTCAATATGAAGATAATTTTCTTTTTTTTTTAAATTATATTATTCCTCTAACTATTCTGCATATAAAAGTATCAAGATAGAGATATAAAACAAAATATCTTGTAAACTATTAATTTTTTGGCAATTGTACCTTAATATTTTTATGCATAGAATAATAAGATGAATCAATTGGTGTGGAGAAAACACACAGTTGCTATTTAAAAAAATACATAGTTGCACGTTGTAAATTGCAAATTTTTTTTTAACAGTAATTGTGTTTTCTGTAAACTAATTGTTTCATCTTATTATTCGGTGCATAAAAGTATAGTTGTCAAAATATTTATAATTTATGAGATATTTTATGTTCCATATCAAAATGTGTCAGAATAAAGTGTAAAGTATTTTGTAAACTATCAATTTTTTAATATCTCCACCTTAATATTTTTATATGCAGAATACTTAGAGGAATCATATTATCTAAAAAAATCAATTAATTTCATTAAAAAAAATAGAGGTGATCCTCATATCTTTTTGGCGCCTTCACCTTAAAAAAAAAAAAAAAAAAATGCACAGTGGTCCGAACGACCGAAAAACTGGCTAAGATTAAAAAAATGAAAGTTATTCTAATTTAATAGCATAGAATCTTATAGAGGGGGTGTTATTGTATAAATATCAAAAGGAAAGAAAGCTCTTTCTGATATCTTAGATTGTACAGTACGTTGCACGAATGCCTGAGGTTCGATTTTAGAAGTTTATATTTTGTTCTTAGTTATTTTTATGACCGGATGTTGCATCAGCGATCATAAATATATCGTAATGTTAGTAAATTGTGTTTTGACAGCCGACCGATGTAACCTCAGTTTTGATTAGTGAAATTTCTGAAATATTCCAAAACTTAATTGAAAGAAGTCGGACATCGAAGCCTTTAATATCAGATAAATTATAGTTTTGAAGAAGTATAATTGCTTTTACACTTACCAATAAGAAAATATACTTTGTGGTTCGTTTTTCTTACATAGATAAGAAGTAAAAGTGGAATTTGTATATATATTATACTTTCATTTATTTATGATTAACATATTTTAAAAATTACATTAAGGGTATATTCTCGTGTAATACTAAAAATAGTCTTTTTTGGAATTTTTCTTAAAAAAAACGTACGATTCTAATTTTTCACATATTTATTAATACACATGTCAATATATGAAAAAAAAATTTTACAGTAATATTTTCATTCCAAAATTCTAAGAAATTAGTTGAGAGGCGCAGAATTGAAAAAATGAGATATCCAAACGGTTATCACGACATCTTGAGAATCAATAGCCAAAAATCAAAACACAAAATTTTGTTTTAAAGTTTATTTGCGTGGCTATCGCGTAAACTAGAATTATTGAAAAATATGGAAAATTCGCGACACATGTTTTTAGAAAGTGATGCGAGAACGGTTTTTTTGTCCAAAAAGGTTGGATAAAAAATTTAATTTTTAGTGAAATCAGTTTATTCTACTTTACACGACAGTTAGTCGATCTACTAATATAACGTCGCAAGAATTTTTAAAATCGGTTGATTAGTTTTTCCGAAATCAGGTCAACCGCCCCAAAAAAACAACGTTTTGAGAAAAACGCGTTTAAAGTTTTTTTACAGGTTTTTTAAATTAAAATAATAATTAAACTATTTACCGTTAATCAGCGATTCCTAGTCCATAAACCTTCAACTTCCTCAAATATTTGGTAAAATATAATATTGGGTAAAAAAAGAACTTTTGACTATAGAATCGTTAATTCTTCAAATTTCTGAAATTTTGACAGTGTATTCTTGAAATGTTGTACAATCGAAATATGTAATAAAAAAAATCGATTTTTTGAAAATTTTACATTAGAAGTATCCTTAAGGAGGTATTTTAATTTAGAAACCGAATTTTTATACTATTTTTGCGAATTTTTTAAAAACATAATATAAAGTTTTTTGAGACGGAGTTTTTTTCTACATATCTATATATATTTGAAGTATGTTTCAGAAGTGTTTTATTAAAAAGTACAATTAATTATCAGCATGCGCTGTATAAAACATTAAACAAAGTAATGAAAAAAAATATATGTGGCTGCCACGATTCCAGTTCTTCTGCTTATCTGAAACAAAAATCCAAAGAAATTCTTAATTAGTATGAGTTTGACTACAACAGGTACCAGAACGAAAAAAAAATACTGAAAATTTAAAAAATGACGTAATGTCAAAAATTTTGTTTCAATTTTTGCTTTTTTCTTTTAAAAAAATAGTAAAAATTAGAAAAAAAAATATTTCGACTTGATCGTGGTAGGAACTATAGTTATATATGTGTGCACATATTCGACTCGATTATGGTTTCAAGATATCATGGCAGCCAATTTAAAAAACGTGATTTCGAGAAAAACACATTCACACTGGTTATATAGAGACAATTTTACTTACGATCAATCAGTCTCTGGGGCCATAGAACAAATTTTCCTTTTCCTTGTAAAAATGTTGCGGAAGTCTTCTTTTCTTTCTACGACTTGTTTTTTCTTCTCTAACGAAGTCAGTAGAGTATCACTTCGAGCAAGTGATACGAGCTTTGTTCCGGGAGTTTGCGTACATCTCCGCTTACTGACCAATAATCATTCCCATTACATTCATAACTTTTAAAATTGATATATATACGAATTCGATTTTTCTCATCCATTTTTAATATTTTACATGTAAATAACAATTTACGTTCAAAGCTACTAAGCCGAGAAAATAAATGCTCCTTCACAAAAAGATCACTTGATCATTAGACAGACCCCACTTTAGAAAGATCTCATTCCGTGTACATGACTTTCTAAGAATAACAATTTTCCGCCCTTAGTTGAAATAAAAATGTCGAAACAATGCTTTATTGTGCGCCGCGTGGCACATGAAACGTGCGAGCGTCGAAAACAAGTCGGAAACCGCTCCCTATCAGATGCTATAACTTTCTTAATTTTGCGAATCGAGCTTATTTCTTTTGCAGACATATTTTTTATGCCAAATACTTGCGAAATATGTAAAAAAAAATTGATATGTTTTGTCCCGCTAGACTATGATACCCCCTTAAAGAGCTGTCATCAAAAATTCTTAATTTACGAACAGATTTATTGAGAAAATTTTTATCTCGCGAGATCCCGCTATGTTTCAAAGTTGAATATGAAGATTATATTGTTCTGTACCTAAATTTGCAAAATTTTTTTTATTCTTTTCTGCTACTCTCGTTATATTACCATTTTTATTGCAGTCGTATATTCTCAGATCGACCAATTGGTATGCATTAAGAAAGAAATCTGCTTGATTAAAAACGATTATTGTGGTGAATAAATAATAAATAAAACAATAAATGAATAAATAATAATAAATAAATAAATGATAATTAATAAATAATAATAAATGAATAATACAGTTTGGTATAACATTTTGTTTAATGAATTTAATTACACAAATAATTATATAAGTTTTTAATTTTGGAGTTATCAGGAAAAAAAATTTTTATTTTAATAAAAGATTATTTGAATAGCTAAATGATATAGTATTTTTTTTTTATAATTTTGACTTCAGATTCGTATTCAGCGATATCGAAAACCTCAAGATATCGAGTTTGGGCTATATTAAACATTTTCTTGACATAGACATCTGCCATATTGGCTTTGCCAATTTGTATTTTGTAATTTCGACCATGATATAAAGCACATACGTCATGGCATACGTTACGCTTGGACGAAGCTACGGCCCATCGAGCGCACGGCACGCGGCCCGCGAGGAGCGGAGATAGCCTAGCAGGTGCGCCGCGCCATTCGAGCTTAGAGGCTCGCGACGGTAAGCCCCGCTCCTCACGGCTCGCGCGTTCGGTGGGCGTACCTTCGGCAATAATAGGTCGGGAAGACGCGCGTATTCGGCTATCTTTAAATGTTAATATTTCGTTAATTATTGCGAGCATTGCAAAATGGTAGAGGACTTTTCTACTCAGTTTAGTCCACTCTACCTGCTCGAGATGAGTGGGACCGTATATTCATGCCACCCAGTACATATATATATATATTTTTTTTTTATTGTATATAGATAGATGAATGTTCAGCCGGTGGGGATAGTGGAGCAGAAGAAGATGAAGAAGGAGCTTCGACACATGGTTCTAAAACTGATAGTAGCAGTAGTAGTATAAGTGGTAGTAGTACAACAACAGATAGCGAACAAGATAGCGCAGAAGATCATGCTATGAGCAGTAGTGAAAGCCATAGTTCTGCAGAGGAAGATGAAGAGGAAAATGAAAATGCAGAATTCATAGTAAACATTGAGAACCCCGATGCTTTGGTAAGATCTATGTCTGGTTCTATACTTATATTTAAAAGGAAGAGTGTAATTAATGTAAATTAGTAATAAAAATCATAGGCAAAGTTATTTATCTTTTCATTCTTTTTCTCATTATTGCGTCAACATTTTGTATAATATTTTTTCCACTTTGATTTTTTTCTAAACAAATTATTTCTCGAATTTTAATAATTTGGAAAATCACTTTTTTAGTAAATGATGCTAATAGCATTTAATGATCTTATTTTTAAAAAATGGGACAATTAAATTATGTTTTATTTATTTTTGAGATTATGAAAATTGCTTCAGTAGTTCTCAAGAAAAAGAATGCTGATGCTGTTTGATATGATCTTCATTTCATTATCACTCACCTTTCTTAGAATAATTTATACTGTGTTTTTCTTTGTTTCAAATCAAGATTATAAGTAAAAAATTTTACGTATTGAAATGAAATAAATTTATACATTAAAATATATCAATACAATAAAAGATTGCAACAAATTATTTTACAAAAATTTAAAACATTTTATTTGCATATTTCATTGTTTATTACTTATTTGAAATTATTATTGATATTTTCAACATTTTTTTAACAATTTATAATTATAGTGATAAACTTGTTTAATCAAACAGTATGTTTAATTTTTATTTACAATATATGTATATACATAACTTTAATACATTATTTGTTATTTACAAAATAAAATTGGAAAGAATATTTAAAGTTGGGTGTGGGAAAAAGTTCGTGACGATTTTTTAGTAAAATTCAAGTGTTGTTCTTAGAGTATTAAAATCAATTTATTTAAATCAAATATGCTCCATTATTTTCAATAATATTTTGCCATTTTTGGGAGAGAGTCATAATCCCATCGCAATAGAACTTCTGTGGTTTCTGGTCAAAAAACTGCTTCAAGTGATTTTCATAGGCCTCTTTTGAAGCCAGCTTTACCATTAAGAGAGTTCTGCAGAGACTTAAACAATGATAGTCTGATGAGGGTGATAGTCTGATAGGGGATGAGGTGCTATGTCAGGACTATACGGTGGATGCATTAAGACTTCCCAGCCAAGCTCTCGCAATTTTTGCCGAGTTCCACATCAAAGATGTGTGTGTCGAGCGTTGTCGTGATGGAAGACGACACCTCTCCTATTGATTAATTCTGACCGCTTCCTCTCAATTGCTTGTTGTCTCCAGTTGTTCACAGTAGAGTTCGGAATTAATTGTTTGATCGGGCGATAACAGCTCATAATGAACGATTCCCTTCCAATCCCACCCCACACACACAATATCACCTTCTTCGTTGTCAATCAAACCAGATTTTGCGATTGCTTGTGCCTTCTCTCCTTCCTTTATCCACAATCTTTTGCGAGTTCGATTGTTGTACGTGATCCATTTTTCATCCAGTTATCATTCTCTTCAGAAATAGCTCAATTTCATTCCGTTCAGTAGCGTATCGCAAATGTTAATTCGGTCCATCATGTTCTTAACACATTCAATTCGTGAGGAACCCAAACATCGAGTTTCTTTTTGTTTCCAGCTTTGTGTAAATGATTTAAAACTTTTGTGGTCGATGCCTAGTTTCCTGGCAATCTCCACAGTGCTCACATGCTTATCACGCTTGACTTTTTCCGTGATTTTATCGGACTTTTCAGTGATTGATCGACCGGAGCGAGGTTCATCTTTCACATCAAAATTTCCAGTACGAAAACGAGCGAATCATTTCCGTGCTGCTGATTTGATAAAATATCTTCACCGTAAATAGCACAAATTTTTTTACAATCCTGTGCAGTGTTCTTGCCTTTATCGTAGTAATACTGCAAAATGTAGTGAATTTTTTTTTTATTTATTTCCATTTTCAAAATAAAATAACTTTTGATCTACTTCACCAATTTCAATCTTTTTCGGCTCAAAACAAAGATTGAAATGTCATTTTTTAAATACACGTCTAGTGTTGTCGATGCGATTAATTACCAATGCTGAGCATTTAATGCCATCTAACGGGAAAAACGCTACGAACTTTTTCTCACACCCAATACATAAACTATAAAATTTAATAACAATAATTGTATAATTAGGAAATTTTGATGTGTGTGAAGTGTTAGCACGGCATTTTATTAATTTTCAACATATTGATAAGATAGTATTCATCATAGGGCCGTAGCAAAAAGGCTGGTGACAGTGTCTTATGACATAAGTCTTATGCCTTTAGTAAGCCCAGATCTACAATAGCCTTAAGTTTTTTACGCTTTAAGCCATAATAAATGAATGAATTGCAATTGATTATTCTTCTCGCATTGAACTGTAATTGGTCAGTTTTTTACGGCTTAAGGGAATCCTAAAACCGTCTATATTACCGACTAAATCATATAATTTTTGTATGACAAAATTGACAAATACTTTTTTCTCTTTCACAGATTCGGAAACTCTTTTCCAGTAAATTAAAGTATACGCATTAATACGTGTTTGTGAGGTGGAGTTTATGCCGAGAATGACCAAAAATTTCGAAATTGATATATTTTTTACCATTTCTTAGTGTAACATGGCGTCTCAAGCTGTCAAATCGTGACAGCATTTTGCTTGATACAAAAGTTTTGCAACCTGTACTTACGAAATAGTAATCCACAAACACGTAATTTGAACAAATAACGTCGAGTCCTTAGAATTAAACTTAGACACTTTATCGCGACGAATTTGTTATACGAAAATTGACACGAACGTGCGACTGCGTGTATCATAGGTTGCGTGAGATATAAGTGTGATATATAAAGACAGGTCGATGCGATGGAAAAACAGTGACTTCTGATGACTTCATCGGAATTCGAGCTTTGCTTTAGGATCCCCTTAAGACTCCTGATTAGTCGCGGCGGTCATGTTGGAATCGTGACGGCAGAAGCGAGGAATGACACGTTAATTTATATTGCATGCCATTTTTAAATAAAGACAATTTGGATGAAACGAAATGACGAGATCACTTTAAAACACTTGTAAAAATTGATGAAAACTGTCCTTTCCTCCCTTGATAGTCAGTAAATGGTCGTAAAGAGCATGTAAAGTGAATCTATATTCGGGCAGAAATACACGGTTCGACAGCTGTTGAAACGAGTAAAATATACACTTTTACATAAAATTCCAAGATAACTTTAGTTTTCATTGATAATTACGACTATGATAAGTACGAAACAAGTAACAATTAAGCAAATAATAACGGAATGGCATGTAACATAAATTTTGTCATCAAAACGTCACTTTTCCATACCTATAAGTTTGGCCATTTATCGTGGTACGGCATTGTAACACACATACAAGCACGAGTCTATGTCCGTGTGCTCGCCTGCGGCGCGCCAAGAGTGAACGAGACAGCGAGCTCCTTCTCACACTAGTTACTTGTTTCATGTGACCGAAAATGCTTTCTCGATAATCTCGGTCGCTCAGTAGAGGTAGGCATCGATAAGGGACGGGGGGGGGGGGGGTATTCTGAATAACATATAAGTTTTAATAAATTGTAGTAATAGTGTATTTGATCCAGAATAGTATAAATCATGTTAAAACGCCGTTTACGAGATAGTTAATTGTTTATGATTTTTTATGCGCGTTACCTCCTTCATAAACTCAAGTAGCAAAAATAATTCAGTAGAAGTAGAATTTTACCGGAAAAAAATTATAAACCAGCATTTCTTTTCACGAAAGTGAAAGGCCATGAGAAAAGAAATGCGTACGTTTGAGACTCGAGACTTGTGAAGAAAAAACTCGAATAGCAAAAAGCACGTCTTTTGTTTATAAAACGAAAGATATTGAATGTATGCAAAAAAATTCGGTATAAAAAATGTAAATATTCGAAATAACTATAAAATGAGACGTGAAACATTAAAATTGACCTATTAGTTTATTAGAAAAAAAAAAACTCCGAAAAAGGTCTTTTTTTCTCTCTGTTTATTGAGATTTAAACGCAAAGCTTTGAAATTCTCGTAAAATGTAGCCCTTGTAATGACGAAAATTTAGCCTTGAACAAGCCTGAAATGTTCACTAGTTTTTGCAAAAAGCCATTTATTCTAACTAAAAACCTGTCTGCGGAAAACTTAATTTCTTCATTTTTGAGCAGTTGCACAGCAATTTACACAGGTGATTTTTCTTTTTTAAGAATTGCACTATCATGTACACTTAATGACAAAACGATTTTTTGCAATTAAACTATTATAAAACGACTTTAAAAAGTGAGTAACTTTTTCTGTATAAAAAAATGGAAATAATTCCGTTAATATGCATCATATCAAAGCCGTGCGAAGCATTCGACATCTGACATTTTTCTACGTATTGACATTCATCATTTTTTTGCTGTAAAACAGGTAACGATTCTATTCTCATATATTTCGACTAGAAGATATTAATGATAGGTTAATTTGTTAAATTAGAATCTGGAAATTCTTGTTCTACATATTTCGTAAGATGACAATTGGCGTTGTAACATTTTTGTACGAGGCACCTTCACATGATGAAAGAACACGTTTATAGTTATGTTACACGACAGTTGAATGTTAGCTATATGTAATTCGGCGTTTTAAGAATATTGTGAATTTACTGAAGATGGCCAGATTGTGGCCGAAACATCTAATGTTTTATTGTAATTATAATGTAATGATAATTAAATATCACAAACAATATCTTGTGCGGTGATTTTTATGCTCTTCTTTTCAGTTTCTTTTAAATTTAAAAAAAAAACATTACCTTCCGATTATTAGGAGCCGAGATAACAATTTTTTTTTTCAAAAAATCACTTTAATTTTTAAAATTAAGAGTTCCGTCTGGCACTCAAGAATTTGTCAAGAAAGAATTGAATTTGCTGTTAAAAAATTTTCGAATTTTTTGTTGCCGAAAAAGTTTGTTTAATACCATTGGAATGTTGAGAAATGCGAGCGAGGCAGTGCGCCTGGCGGAATGAGGGAAGCCGGCGCGCAGTCGAGTGGGGAAGATCGGGCAGCTCGATGATTCGCGCGTATTTCATTTTGTGTGTTAAAATCTGCTAAATTTACATTTTCTCAGCAATAAATTGACGTGGAAATCTGATTTTTTAAAAATCTGGGATAACTCGGCAAGATATAAATAAATAGCTTAACCAAATGTTTCGCAATGTAATTGTAACCATGAAATTTTTAGTTTTTTGTTTTTGGAATTTTTATTTTTTCGATTTATTACTAAAAAATCACGTTTAAGTGCATGTCTGATTAACAAATTTAAGAATCATTAGCTATGTTTCTTTATTTAATATGCTATAAAAAAATGTCTAATTAAATGTACGGACAATTAAATGTACGGAATTATCAATACAAAATTGTTTTTGTGAATTTAATTGCAGATGCAAATATGACATATGTGAACAAATAATTAATAGTTTGTCAAATGTTAGTGTAACTGTTGAATATAGTTGCAAAATATATTTTTCATGTAGCACTAATTTATTTTTATATTTGCGAAAGTTAGTGTTATACACAGTGCGACAAATATGTTCCCGGACACGAACCACATCTCAGCAACCAGTGGCGACATCTGTGCGTTCAAACATGCTTTTTAAAGGTTGAACATTTTGCTATCATCTGTCAAAGTTTCATTCATTTTGGTTGACATATAACGAAGATATGACAGTTCATGTTAAACAAGATTTTGGTCGAGGTAGAAATTTTAATATGGAACAAAGAGCAGTGATTAAATTTAACGCAAAACTTGGTAAAAGTGCATCAGAAACATTCCGATCGATGCAACAAGTTTACGGCAGTCAATGTCTAGGTCGTACAGCTGTTTTTGAGTGGCATAAGCGTTTTTTGGAAGGCAGAGAGACCCTTGAAGATGACAAAAAATCAGGACGGCCAATTTTGGTTCGAACACCCGAAATGATCGAAAAAGTACGTGATTTTGTTGCAAACGATCGCAATGCATCACTAAAAATGATGGAGGAGGCTTTAAATATCAGTAGAGAAACGATTCGAACCATATTACATGAAGATTTGGGTAAAACGAAGGTTTGTGCGAAGTTTGTTCCACACACATTAAGAAGCGATCAAAAATCAGCGAGAATCAATTATTCCAGAGACATCGTTGCAGCCGCAGAAAATAATCCAAACTTCCTAAAATCAATTGTTACGGGTGATGAAACATGGTGCTTTCAATATGATCCAGAAACTAAGCGTCAAAGTGCGGAATGGAAGTCAAAAAATTCACCACAAGCAAAAAAAGTACGAAAAGTTCCATCAAAAATCAAGACAATGCTCATCACATTCTTTGATAGCAAAGGTATTATCCACAAAGAGTTTGTTCCAACTGGCCAAACAATTACTGGTGCATATTATCTCGAAGTTTTAAAGCGATTGATGGGCAGAATTCATCGTATTCGCCCCGAATATCATGATCCAGAAGATTGGTCTTTGTTGCATGATAATGCACCGAGTCACACTTCATTGATTGTCCGTCAATGTTTGGCTCGAAATCGTGTCTCTGTGTTAAACCATTCACCGTATTCACCTGATTTGGCCCCCTGCGACTTCTCATTATTCCCAAAATTGAAATTGAAATTGAAAGGACGCTTTTTTGATGACATTCCGACCATCCAATCAGCTTCTACACAGGCACTAGAGGCAATTCCGCAAACTGAGCTAGAACATGCATTTGAATCACTATTGAATCGCTGTAACAAGTGTATTGAAGCCAGAGGAGAATATTTTGAATAATAAAACCAAAAAATATGCATATTGTTGTTTCAATTATGATTTTCAGGCCCTGTCCGGGAACATAATTGTCGCACTGTGTATTTTTAACAGTAACGCTAACATTTGGCAAATTACTTATTAATTATTTGTTTTACTTATTAATTATTCATATGTCATATTTGCATCTGCAATTAAATTCACAAAAACAATTTTGTATTGATAATTCCGTACATTTAATTGTCCAATTGGACATTTTTTATAGCATATTAAATAAAGGAACATATCTAATGACTCTTAGATATGTTAATCAAACATGCTTTCCATACTCAAACGTGATTTTTTAGTAATAAACCAAAAAAATAAAAATCCAAAAATAAAAAATTTTCTAAAAATTTCATGGTTACAATTCGAGATTTTTGTAAATAACAAATTCAATTCTTTCTTGACAAATTGGTGCTAGACAAAACTCTTAATTTTAAAAATTAGAACCACAGTGATTAAAAAAAAAAATTGTTATCTCATTCCTAATAATCGGAAGGTAATCTTTTTTTTTAAATTCGTAGGAAAATGTCAGATTTCAAATGCTTTACACGGCTATTTAATATGATACATATTAACAAAATTATTTTATTTTTTTTACGAAAAAAGATACTCACTTTTTAAAGTCGTTTTATAATAGTTTAACAACACTGCAACATAATCATTTTGTTATTAAGTGTACGTGATAGTGCAACTCTTGAAGAAAAAAAAAATCACCTCTATAGATAAATTTCTGTGCGACTGCTCAAAGATGAAGAAATTAAGTTTTCCGCAGACAGGTTTTTAGATGAACAAATGGCTTTTTGCAAAAACTAATGAAGATTTCAGGTTTGTTTAGGACTAGATTTATTCGTCATTACGAGGGCTACATTTTACGAGAATTTCAAAGCTTTGCTTTTAAATCTCAATGAACAGAAAGCGAGTGAAAAAAATGCCTTTTTCAGTGTTTTTAATTTTTTTTCTAGTGAATTAATAAATCAATTTTAATATTCCAGGTCTCATTTTGTAGGTATTTCGAATACATTTTTTATATCGAATTTTTTTCCAATCAATCCTTTCGTTTTATAAGCAAAAAACGTGCTTTTTAATATACAATTTTTTTGCATACTTTCTTCACAAGTCTCGAGTCTCAAACATACACATTTCTTTTCTGATGACCTTTCAAGACTTTCGTGAAAAGAAATGGTGATTTATAATTTTTTTCCGATAAAATTCTATTTCTACTGAACTATTCTTGCTATTTGAATTTATGAAGGAGATATATAACGCGCATGAAAAATTGTAAACAATTAAATATTTCATAAATATTATATTTCAACATGATTTATACTATTCTAGATTAATGGAAGGGGTACACTATTACTACAATTTATTAAAACTTATATGTTATTCAGAATGCCCCCAATCCCTTATCGATGCTTACGTCTATCGAGCGGCCGAGATTACCGAGAAAGCATTTTCGATCGCATGAAACAAGTGACTAGTGTGAGAAGAAGCTCGCTGTCTCGTTCACTCTCAGCGCATCGTAGGCGAGCACACGGACATGGGCTTGTGCTTAAATGTGTGGCTACCGGTTTCGCCAGATCGCCGTCTGATTCTGTGTCGCCACCGTCAACGCAGAGTTCTTGGCTGAGTCAGCAGCCTTAAGACTTAAAATACCTAGATCTGGACTAACACACAAGAACTGTCTTACAACTTACGTCTTAAAAGCACTTCATATTTATATATTTTTATAGACATAAGTCATAAGATAGTTTTTGTGCGTTACTAAAGATATAAGACTTAAATCATAAGACACTGTTTGAGATTATAAGTCAGCTTTCTGCTAAGGCCTAGTCGGATCTTATATTTAAGACCATATACAGTATAGATGTTATACAGTATTAATGTCGTGAATCAATTAAAAGATTATATTAGTATCTTGAGACATTACTTAAGACAATCTTAAAATAAGAACCGACTGTGAATATCGCCTATAGCTCCAGTAATATTTTTCATATTTCCTAACAAAAATAAAAACGTGTTCTGCATTTTTAATGTGAAAAAATCAAAAATAAAAAAATACCGTGTTAACTTCACGTTCTAGCATTGTACACCTTCCTCTAAAATACCAAATCTCATTGAATATTACATTTGTTGAATGTTCTCGTTAATTTTAAGCTAGATTCGTTATTATACGATATTTCAGGATAAAATTCTATCATTTTTATACAGTTTTGAATATTCGTACTTTACGGAAACATATCATACCGATAATTTTTTGCATTTTTGACAATAGTTTGTTTCGTTATCTGGTTAGTTTACTTATCCGTGTTAGATGGTTTGTTCCATTCGAATTCTGCACTAGTTAATTGTTATCAAAAATTATTCATTTTTACAAACATTTTTTGAACATTTTTTACTATTATCGCCCGCACGTTATTAAGCGGAAATGTGCTATGCTGATAATTTTTGATATTTTAGCGATAGTTCTGGCTTGTTCCGCTCGAATTCTACGCGAGTAGATCATTGTCAAAAGTGATCCGACTTATAATTATTGATTAAACAATTAATGTACAGTACGAATGATCCAGTTGTATGTACTAAGGATTAAATTAAAATCGTGATTTCAAGAGACACGGTAGTGTCTTGCGCCAAGTGATAAACGCGCAGCGGGAGGAACGAGCGCGAGACCGCATCGTGTCTTTTACGCGAATCTGCGAGTTGCGAACGGTCGAGATTATTATATCTCAATAACACCTGAACCGATCAAGTTCTACGTACACTTAATCGATAGCTTCCGCTCGGGTTGTGTAATGAAAGTATTTTTATTTTTTTTCTACGTATCCTACGAACAAAAATATCGCGACGCAAAGTCCAAAATGTATAAATTTTAAGATTCAGATACCATGATGCAAGTAGACATGTAAATCTACTTGCATCATGGATACATTATCGCCCCAGAATTTCGTCTCATATTTTTGCCATCAGATGACATTTGACAGACCAAAAGGTTTTTTTTTCTCTCTCTTTTTTTTTTTTTTTTTTTAAAGCTGAATTTAGCTGAATTAATTGACTGCACTAGTTCAGACTAGAGTCCTAGATTTATAAGAGAAGCGCGACTGGTGATTCTGATTAATCATTACAATCACGTGATTAGCAGCCAATGATGAACTTATTTCTGTGTAAAAATGGCTGCTTAATGAATGATTAGTGGTTTTATAGTCTATTTTGCCATTTTTACTTCTTCTAGTTTTTTACTTCTACTTTTTAGTACTTTTGTGATACTGACATTGGTCGCGTCTTCTCTGATAAATATAGGACACTAGTTCAGACTAGTGCAGCCTAGAGTCCTATATTATCAGGGAAGCGCAAATGAGTTTCGCTTGCTGATTGGTTAATAGCGGCCACAAATCAACCGAGAAAATTAGATCTGCTATATACTCAAGTGATCCTACTTTTTCTTTTTAAAAAATAATAATCATTTTGAATTTCTTTTAGCTAATAAAACCATAAAAAATAGTAATATTTTTATTTTTTAATTAAATAAAAATGAAACCAAATGCTAAATTTAAAAAAAATATTAAATTCGAAAAAATTTTTATGGAAAAAACTTGGCATCGCTAGACCAAGCTAATTTGCCAGCGGCACCAAGTTTTTTTCTATTCAAATTTTTTTTAATTTAGTGTATTTTTTAAATTTAATATTTGGATTTCATTTTTATTTAGCGCCTTTTTTTAACCTTTTTGTAAAAAAAGGTAATTATGTGTTTACAAATTACATTACTCTGAATATCAAAACAATTGCAGTATAAATCATCAAATAAATTTAATATTTTATTTATAAATTTAGTTTTACATATGTGTAGTATACAGATACTTTCACGTTTATCTTTAAGCATTGCAAGTGTCTCATCCATCACGATCATTACACTTTTTGCGAATTATAACCGAATTATCGAATTCTATTGATATCAACCTTTGCACGATATATTTTTACCGAGTGTTATCTTGGTTGCAAAAGTTAAAATTGTTAAGTTAAAATTTTATAAATATTTATAAAGCAGAATAATTCTTAAAAATAATTTATTTGCATAGATCTCGAAACAAGGCAGAAATGCCGAAATTATCGTCAGGAATGCCGAAAATTATTAATTCGATTAACTGTTGAAATTTTGTTTTGAAACGACATATAATAAAGAATCTAGCTTAAAATTAACGGGAACATTTAACAGATGTAATATTCAATGATATTTGATACTTTAGAGGAAGGTGGGCCATGTTGGGACATATAATTACACGATATTGTTTATTTTTTATTTTTTGTATTAAAAATGCAAAAACTTTTATTTTTATCAGGAACTATGAAAAGTGCTATTGAAGTTATCATTGTTTTCTAAAATTAATAAAATGCTGTGCTAACTTTACACATACACGCACACGCACGCACGCACGCACATCCGCACATCAGAATTTCCTAATTATATAATTATTATTACATTATTCAATTTTATTGTTTATATGTATTTCAAGGCCGGTATTCATAGTTGATTTTTATATTTGGGAATGTCGTAAGTACTTAAGATGTTATAATTAGAGGGCTGCATTATTTTAAAATCATCTTAAGATGTTACTTAAGATGATTTTAAAATAAGAACGGACTATGAATATCGCTCTAAATATTTCTTTCAATTTTATTTTGCCTATACCAAAAATAGATAATGTATTGAAGTTATTTATGTTTGAGTATATATATATATATATATATATATGTGTATATAATATACATAATTTGTGTGTGTATTGTAAATAAGTACTAAACTACATACTGTTTGACTAAACAAGTTTATCATTATAATTATAAATTGTTAATAAATATGTTAAAAATATCAATAATAATCAACTTCAAACAAACAATAAACTAGGTGAAAAGTGTTACTGGAACTATTGTTTTGAAAATTAATAAAACGTCATGCTAACTTCACAGACACGAACTTTTGTTTGTGATATTTGTGTGGGCAGTTAAGGATGCATTGTCTGCTTTGATTCATGTAAGGATAATAAGATTAATCTTTCTTTTTATATAACTGAAAATAAACAAGGAATAATCTATTTTTTTAATAAAAAAAAAATCGACATTTCTATAGTTTTTAACTTATAAAAATTTTTACATTAGCTTATTAAAATAAGTATACAGTTATTATTATACTTTGTTAGTATTTTAATTTTTAATTTTAACAAATTGATTTTTAGAGGTGGGAAACTTGCATTGCTGCTAATATCAAAGTAAAACTACCGCAGGATCTTTGTGAACATTTTAGTATCTTTAAGGAGATGCTAGATTATCCACGTTTCTGGAATGAGTGGCTTACTGAAAGTCAACGAGAAACATTGTACAATCTTTTGCCTACTTTTCCAAAAGACTCCAATATAGAAGCACAAATGGAAAAATCGCTGCAAATGTTGTTCAATAGAGAAAACGACAGGTAGTAATTATTCAAGATTTTCCACAAAATAAGAATAATAGACTGAGTTCTGAAATTGATTTAATTAGAGCATTTTAAATAAAATGTATTATAGATTTGGTGTAACAGCATTGGACACATTTCACAATCATCTTTCTTCTGGTCACTATCGTCCCGATATTAAAAGAATACGTGGTTTGGTTCGTAAAGCACAAAAAAAAAGATCGTTGTTCGAAGAACGGAAACGGTCATATGAATTAGCAAATCAGCTGTTAAAATCGCGAGAAAGTTTGTTAACAAACGCATATAGGCAAGGTTTCAATCAACCAGTAAACCGCACAGTGTCTAAATTTCATTGGCGCAAATCAAAACCAATAATGGGTGAGTGTGTTTGCTTTATATTTAATATTATTTGACTGTTTATATTGCACACATACTTAGATCATGTGGCAAAAAAATATATAATGACTGTAGAATATTATTAATATGAAAATAAATAATAGTTGAAGAAAAGACTCAGTTGCGCTATTTGGACGAGCTAAATGCAGTTCGGGCAGAACTTAGAACTAGCACGAGATTGTCTGCTGATACAACATCTGAAAACGAAGAAAATTATCCCCATTATCAAATGACTGGAGCTAAACAGAAGAGGAAACGACGTTTTACTATGAATCTTCAAGGATTGTCAGTTAAAGGCCTACAGCTCAATCATGAAGACGATACAATTCGACCTGTATTTTCCACCTTGCAGCGAATGGAATACACTTCTAGTAGAGCATTGTTTGTACGTGAACAAACGGAAGAGACTTATCGAGCTATGTTAATTGCACATAAAAAACGACGTGCCCGTCGTGACGTATGTATAATACTTCATTATTTTGTTACAATTACTTATTTAAGCAATACTAACTGAACTATGTATATATAGCTTCATCCAGAACTGAACACTCAAGGAATTGCACTTGCCGATCTCACACAAAGATCACAAATTGGTCAGAAGCAGAAACTTACAATTGGCAATTCTATGAAAGTTACATCTGCTAAGAAGAAGATTAAATTGGAACAAAATTCGTTATGTCCGCCCGCACCAAAATTGACAAATTCCAATTCTGTGAAACATGAAAGCGATAACAGTGATTACTCCCATACAACGGACGACAATAGACAACCTAATATCGTAGACATAGATTACAATAAAATGACAATACCTATTAAATCGGAACCTATTGAGGCATATGAAGCACTTCAAGTAACCAAAAAGAAAATGTAATTATGTTATTAGCTGTACACGCATTAGATAAATATAAAATATTATAGGATTGCTTTTAATGCGTTTCTTGTGTATTTCTCATTTACAGTAGCCCAATAACTCAAAAGGGTATTAAACCAACAGTAGCAAATTTACCAGAGATAAAAAAAGAAGTCGAAGATATAGAATATGACAAAGTTAAAACCGAATTAAGTTTGGGCGTAAGCGAAGATGTGCTGGCTGAAACTGAAGAAGAAGAGGAAGATGAATCTAAAAAAGAGCTTGACTTAGACAGTATTGATATGATGCAATTACCAATCCAACTTGATGATGGAATTGATATACTCGACGATGTCAAGTAAGTTTACTATATTATGTATGTATAGGATGTCTCAGAAATAAGATCGGAGTTGCATTGGGGGCGTAGAATGGGTCAAGGGGAACAAAAAAGTCTCATACTATTTTAAGATATTCGCTATAGTTTTCAAATTATAAAAGGAAACGTATAAGCCAATGTGCGGTGAAACCGCGTCCCGCGAATTCGTAGAACGACTCACACTCGACAGCGGCGGCAGCGGTGGCGCGCAGAGAGGAGGAAGGATAGCGCTCCATCACCTGGCGGTCTTATATAAGACTGCCTCGCCAGACTTATACATTTCCTTTTTTAATTCGAAAACTACAGCGAATATTTCAAAATGGTATCAGACTTTTTTATTCCCCTTGACCCATTCTACACCGCCAATGCGGCTCCGACCTTATTTCTGAGATACTCTGTATAATAGACAATGATTGTAATAAATTAATAATTAGCTAATGATTCTAATCAAAACAATGATTCTAATCAGTTAATGATTAAAATGTTTAAATTAAATTAATATTATAGGTGTGAAGATGAAAGAGTTATATCAATACCAGAAACGAAAATGATTGTATCATCTAGTGAAGGCATAAATGTGAATAACGGGACGGAATTGATGCAAGAGACGCACACATGCTTTTTCTCTCTGCTGAGAGACGCTTTTACTTCTAAGGGAGAGTATCGAATGAGTGCGACAGAAATGAAGGACGCAATAATGCAGTGGCAAGGCAATCCTATTTCACCTTTAAATGACTGGTAATATCAAATAAGACTTTTTCGCAATGTGCGTGATTGTAAGTAGCGTTTTTTAATAAATTCATGTTGCAGGTATTCTTTGGTACCTTCATGGCCTACTTTAGTACCATTAGCTCTCGGATTTCTTGCTGGCGAATTAATGTATTCTCAAGATTTAGATCAGCGACAAGAACAAGATCAGGAACTCGTACCTTATCTAGAAAATAAGGGTCAAGGCATATACGCATGGATTGGTGCTGGGAGAGACTCTGATGCCCGATTACAGGACTTGTGTACAAAATTTCTTATGTATAAGTAAGAATTGTGACAAGCATTAATTTTTTGAATCTTCGATTGCTATATTATAAGTTATATTATATTTTAATTAAATATGTGCATTTTTTTTATTCAATCAACTTGCTCATTTGCTCATCTCCTTATATTTGCATATCTCCTTAAATTCTCTTGATTATTTTTTGCAAATCGTGAGTTAAACAGCATTATTAATAGCAAATATTTAATAATTATACTTTTATAATTATAATTTTAGAGATATGTTGACACCACCATATACTCAAACTAGTACTGTGACATCTACAAAATCGCAGCATTCTCAACTATCTTCTAATAATAACAATATGAGCAATAACGCAATCGTTACAAGTGGAATTCTGCAAAGTGGTAGAAGCGGAAGTCCCGCACTGGAATCTACAAATATGGATGCTAGTGCCACTGGATCTGACTGGGAACCACCTCGGCCGTTATTTCCTACAGAATGGAAAGTCCGTCCGTCTACAATAGAGGAACGTGAGGAATTCCGAAGACAGGAGCGTATGCGTTACACTGCACCTCATAAGGCGTTTACTTATCGCATGCACGGTTATGCGTCTGTAGTAGGTCCTGTCAAAGGAATTTATCAGCATAATGTTGGTATGTTCAATTCATGCTTTGTAATACAACGAGTGCTAAATTCGAATATTTCCAAAAGCTTATTATAAATCACGTTGTAAAAACAAACAAATATTAATACACACTAACATGTACGAGCATATATAAGCAATTGCAAAACGTATCTTACTGATTGTGTACAAAATACAATATAGTACAAAACAATACGATATAGTATAAATGCACAAGTAAATGCTATTAAAACTAAAACATTTTACAATTTGAATTTGAAATAAGACTGAAGACAAAATAATAAATCTAATTAAGTATGAAGAATTCCTATTTTCGATCAAAACAAATCTTAAATGTTTCAATGATTTTACTGTGAATTTGTATACATTTCCGATTTTACAAACAGCGCACCGAATTGTTTCTCTAGAATTGGAAACGCATTCATGTACAGAACCAGAATAGTAATATCACATACCGAATTATATAAGCAATTTAATAATTTTTGCTAACAAACAGTTTAAGTCTATTTTTACTAGATGCTTGATAGCATCAGAAATTATTTCGGAAATTATTAAATTGTATAAGTGATATATTATTTAGTAAATAATTAAAGCATTTGAGATCTGCTTCGACTAAAAATAGGAATTCTCACTCTCTTCATGCTTAATTAGATTTAAAACATTTTGATTTATATTATATAATACATTATGTTATTGTGAAAAAATTTCTATACTTAATTAGTAATTAATAATAACTCAAATCTATTATAATAAATAAAAAAATTATTTTTTCTTAATTAAAAAATATAATTTTGTGTAAAAATATTCTCAATTCAGAAAAAATACTTATTTAAATTAATATTTTCTAAATAAAGATAATCTCGATAATAAACAATAAATAACAAGGAAGGGCTACAAGCCAGATTTTTTATGTATTTCAAATTCTTAGAACGTTACGACCTTATTATTAAGTCACCCTCAGTGTGTATATATACTACATGGGCTGAAAAGTCCCGGGATTTTTAAGTGACAGATGAACCTCTCGAAATGAATCATATTCATTTTCTAATGGCGCCACTTATTGAAAAAGTGATTATACAAGCAATTTCTGACTGAATTGGTTTCAATTTTTATCTCTGATCGCATTTGCTTCTTGTGAATTAAATTGACTCATTGTTTCAATTACTGATTATATTGCGGAAGATAATAGATATGAAGAAATACTACCACTTTTTTCATACATTTATAACACAATATTCATTCACAATATTCACAACATTCATACAATTATAAATTGTATAAATTGCATTTAACTGTTTTATTAATTTTGTCAAATTTGCGTTTAATTTCTTTACACACACACACACACACACACACACACACACACACACACACACACACACACACACACACACACTGAGAGGATGATCTAATAATAAAGCCGAAACGTATGTTCTAAGAATTTGAAATATATAAAAATCTGGCTTGTAGCTCTTTGTTATTTATTGTTTAATATTTTCTATTAATTAAGAATATTTTTATATAAAATTGTATAAATCAGTACTTACATTTCTTTTTAATAGAGAAATATTTTATATTTCACGAACTTTTTTAATCATTACAGAATATTATTACAGAGAAATAAGATTAATTATATTAATTATATTAAGCTTCAGGACAAGCTAAAGCACGAGGACATTCGTTGTTGGTGCCGGATCGTCCAAACTTTGTAACAATTTTAGCATTAGTTAGAGATGCTACTGCTCGACTTCCTAATGGTGAAGGGACTCGAGCTGATATTTGTCAATTACTAAAAGATTCGCAATATATCATAGAACAAGATAATGACGAAAAGGAGGGATATCTCCATTCTGTAGTATCAGGAGCGCTTGATAGGTTACATTACGAGGCAGATCCTTGTGTTAGATATTATCCTCGTCGGAAAGAATGGCTTTATCTTCATCGAGGACGATCTGAATCTGAATTTGGTTTGTTCTTATTTATTATCTCATTAATTTTATACATTATTGTATTTTTACATTATTTATTATTGCAACTCGAAATTTCTGAAACATTCGCAATTCTAATTTGCTTATGTGATTGTGTGAAGATATTTTGTATTTTTTATAGAAATGGTTCATCAACAATTACAAGGTATTGCGAAAAATAAGAAAAGTGTTGGTAATACATCACGAAATAAAGTAGTACAACCAATTCTCAAATCAGCCAATATAAATAAGGAACACTCTTCAAATACTAAGGAAATTATTGTCAAAAAAGAAAGGCGAATAACAACTATACCTACGCAACCTATTATTCCCAAGTGAGAATGTCATATTTATTTGAAAACTAATAATATTTGAGAAAAATAAATGTCTGTATTTAATTCATTGCTTACAGGAAAGAGCAGCATAAAACCGAAGAGAAAAGTGTGCCTAACAATCCTGTCTGTACTGAACATTCCGTTAATACTATTAATACTAATGTAGAAATACCAGTTAACGCAATAACATCAGCAATTTCTACCGTTGAAACTCCTGTTTCTGTTGCATCGATTGTAACTTCTTCAGCTACTATCACAAATGTAGTAAGCACAGAACGAGATAACATTGCGATAGACACGAAATCACAACTTGCTCCAATAACGATGGTAAAAAAGGCATCTACTATTGGAGGAAAATCAATCGCTGTACTCAAAACAAATGCTGCTCAAAGTCTATTACAATCGAATCAACATAATTATTCACATCACCAAATTCAAGTATCGACATCTGCTGGTCTGCAAACTATTCGTCTGTCTGGACACTCTGTGTTACAATCTGCACAGCAATCTGCTTCAACTAGTAATAATTCTAACGTAGTAAACGGAACTACTACAAATTTAACGACGATATTACCATCTACAAAAGCGCAAAATCAGCAGCAACAGCAATCAACTATAGTAACAAATCAAGCAGGGAAAAGTATTTTACAAGCTACTAATATAAAACAACAACAATCACAACAGCAACAACAACAACATGTACTACCAGGCAAAACTCTTTTGGCATCACAAATTAAATTAGTTAGTTCGAGTCAAATTAAATCATTACTCACGAGCCATGGTCTTCAAGGTCAAACTATATTTATCAAACAATCCTCACCGTCGAATACTCAATCTCAACAGCAACAATTACAGCAACAACAACAGCTGAAGGTATCTTTGCAAACAATTTATTATATTTATTATTTGCTTTTATTTAAATTTTATTCTGATTTCAGCAACAACAACTCCAACAACGAGTCACAGCTAATCAACAGCAACCAATACAACAAACTCCAGGAATGCAACGCATAATTGCACAAATCGGAGGAAAACCAATTGCTGTGCAAATACAACAATCACCTCATCATCAGCAACAGCAACAGCAACAGCAACAACAAAAGATACTTGCAAAAGTTTTAACAAATAATAGTGGGGGACAAATAATCTCTGTTGAAAGTCTACTAGCACAAAAAGGATTGAAATTGGCTACTACTACTACTGGTCACACTAATCAACTTAATAGGCAGAGCAAGCAGGTCATACAGGCTCAATACCAAGTAAGTATACTTTACATAATAAGTTTATATATATATATATATATATA
>JAANIC010006100.1:596443-649884 GCA_017607545.1 Acromyrmex charruanus
CAGGATTACTTGTATATTTGTATATATAAGTATTGAAAATATAATATTAATAAAATGATAATATTAAAAATAATCTTGAAAGAATACAACATATAATTAGATTGACAGATTAGATAGACATATAATAAAATAAAATTTCTATCACACTTTTAATTTTTAAATAAAATCCCTTATCAATGTACAAAACATATTTGTATATAACAAAAAACAATTATCGAAAATTCCTTTTCATTCTTAAGAACATTAAGTTAAATATGTCAAGAAATAGAATTATAATACATTTATTGATTAAGGTGGTTCTTTTAAATCGAATTATCATAGAAATGTCTAATTTGTTTATATAATGAAATTGAAGTACCGAAATTGCCGTGTGCAAAATTCTAGACAGGTAGGTTAACGATGAAATAAGAGAGAAAAAAAATGTTGAAAATGTAACTTTTCTATAACTTTGTAACAGATAAGACTCGTAGATATTTCTTTGACTAACTGCACACAAATCTTACTATAGACTTTTCTCAAAAACGGGATCATAATAGTTAAAAAATAAATTTTATTACAAAAAAGTAATAGGTCAACAGTCATTCTGGAAAGATATTTACGTGCATAAACTTGCATATAAATTTAACCTGAAAAAGTAAACATAATCTCATCTTGTTTTTATTCGATGAAGATGCAGCTCTTAATTTACTATCGTATATTCTATATTATTTCATTAAGGGATTATATTCTAGTCTAGAATCCAAATTTTTATGCTATTTTTGCGAATTTTTTTAAAAATATAGTATAAAGTTTTTTGAAACAGGGTTTTTTCCTACATATTTATACATGTTTGAAGTATGTTTCAGAATTTTTTTATTAAAAAATAATTATCAATATGCGCTGTATAAAACATTAAACAAAGTGATGAAAAAAAAAATAGCTCGTGGCTGGCATGATTCCAGTTCATCTGAAACAAGAAACCAAAGAGATTCTTAATTAATATGAGTTTGGTTATAACAGATACCAAAATGAAAAAATATTGAAAATTTAAAAAATGATCATGTCAAAAATTAAGTTTCGACTTGACCGTAGTAGAGACTATAGTTACATCGGGCATGTGCTGAAGATATGTGCACATGCTCGACTCGATTCGATTTGATTTTTCGAGATAATGGCAGCCTATTTGAAAAACATGGTTTCGAAAAAAACCCGTTTAAAGTTTTTCGTATTGGTTACATAGAGACAATTTTACTTACGGTCAATCAGCTACTCCGTGGCCATAGAACAAACTTTCCTTTTTCTCGTAAAAATGTTGCGGAAGTCTTTTTTCCTCCCTGCTTTTTTTTCTCTAGCGAAATCAGTACAGCGCCACTCCGAGCGAGTGACACGAGCTTCGTTCCGGGAGTTTGCGTACATCTCCGCTTGCTGACCAATAACCATTCCCATTGCATTCATAACTTTTAAAATTGATATATATATGAATTCGATTTTTCTCATCCATTTTTAATATTTTACATGTAAATAAACAATTTGCGTTCGCTCGTCTCAACATTCAAAACTGCACTAAGCCGAGAAAACAAATGTTCCTTCACAAGAAGATCAAATTTGATCGTTAGGCAAACCCTCTCCCCACTTTAGAAGGATCCCACTCCAAATGTACACAACCTTCTAAGAATAACAATTTTCCAATCTTAGCCGAAATAGAAATGCCGATTAACGATGCTTATTGTGCGCGTGGAACATGATACGTGCGAGCGTCGAAAATGAGCCGCTCCCTATCAAATATTATAACTTTGTTAATTTTGCGAGTTCCTTTGCTAATTCCTTTTGTAGACATATTTTCTATGCCAAATACTTGCGAAATATGAAAAAAAAATCGATTTTTTGTCCCGTTAGACTAGAATATCCTCTTAAGATATATACATAGTTTTAATATTTTATATCCAAATTTTGCAGGTATGTATTTATAATTTTGGGTGAGTCCTGATGAGGCACTCCAAATTTTCGGCACTTTATCAAAAAAACCACTTTTAACTCACCTTAGTTAAAATAAGATAGTATGGAAAGATTTTCCTTTTTTTAATAATATTAGGATATATTCAGAAATGTCACTCAAGCGCCGTCGTATATCGTTTTATCTTTGTTCACCGAAGGGGTCATTGAACTGTGATGATCAAAAAATTGAAATTTTTTTTTAAGGATATGTTTCTTAGTAAATATAATATGTATTGAAAGCAATCTTGAATATTTATAAAAGTATAAGTTAATAGTATAAAAAAATTTGTGAAGAATGTTAATCATTGTTTTTAAGTGTTTGTTTTTCTAATATTAATCCTTAATGACACCTTCAGGTCATTCATGTCCTGCGCATTTCTTTTTTTGAAATCCTACTAAAAACACTTAGTCAAATACCGGTCTCTTTTCTATTCGTAAAACAAAGTTTGACATCTAGAAAACAAGTTCTGGATATTATCGGTCTCAATTCGTGAATATCTTTTAACTATAATATTGTAGAATAACTCCGAACATAAATAATAGTAATTGAATCAGGGCAATTAGGAATCCTAATAGATGCTGTAATAGGCCACTGTAATAGCTGCGCTTAAATTATTCCGAAGTTTACCTCTTGGTCACAAATAATCCATCGTGTGTACAGAGTGTACATTTTTTGTAACTAAAAAAAAATTTTTTTTATTTTCAACTAATTCCCATTTCTATTGCGAAAATATTTTGCGAATTATTAAAAAAAGCATTTAATTATAGAATAACCCTTAATAAACTCTAGAACAACATATAAACCCTTCAACAATAAGAATCATATTTTAGATAGTACGTATGAGAACACAATCAATACGAAGAAATGCCTATACCGGTCGAAGCTAGATCTTTAATGCTTAAATAATTCAAAATGAATTATAAATAAATATATATATATAAATATATATATAAATATATATATAATATACATATACACAGGGTGTCTTATTTTAAATAATGCATTAAGATTTCTCGAACACTATGGTAGATACGGAAAAATGTTTCAAACAAAAGTTGTATGGTTTGTAGGGAGACATAAGAAGGTAACATTGATTTAACCATGAGTTGCGTCGTCAAAGTCAGGTCACATCACAAGATCAACATCAAGTCAAGATCACATCGATTTTTTTTAATGGAATGCTATTTTTGATAGCAGAATCTAATAGTTGGTGTTAAGAGCTTTTCAAAACACTGTAATAAAGTTATTTTTCATTATGTACTTTTTGAGTTACAAAGCTTGAAAGTTACAGTATCGCCAGCATTAACATTACGTGAGGTGTCTGACCAGCTAAAACCTCTTGAATGCTATTCAGGATCATATCCTGAATATCATTTATCAATATCAAAGCCAATGGAAGTGATCTCTCTTATTTTCGTTTTTACGTAAAAATGAATTTTTAGTGCAAAAATGAAAATAAGAGGAATAATCTCTAATGGTCTTGATCTTGACACATATTGTCCAGGACATGATTCTGAACATTTAAGAGGTTTTAGATGTCGATCGGATACCTTACGTAATGCTAATGCCGGCAATACTGTAACTTTCAAGCCTTGTAACTTGAAAAGTACATAATGAAAAATATTTTCTTATAGCGTTTTGAAAAGTTCTCGACAGCTATTAGATTCTACTATCAAAAGTAGGACATTCTATTTAAAAAAAAAAATTGATGTGACCTTGATCTGATTGGCGACGCCACCCAAGGTCAAATCAATAGTATCTTCTAATGTCCCCCTCCGAACCATACAACTTTTGTTTGAAACATTTTCTCATATCTACTATAGTTTTCGAGAAATCTTAATGCATTATTCAAAATAGGGCACCCTGTATGGTATATTTGTGTTATGTGTTAGGCGTTGTTCTAATTTAAGTATTCCGCGAGTATGAGCGACCGAGCAGAGGTATTGTGCGCGCAGAGCGAGCGGCGGCGCTGTTGTGCGTTTCCGTTTTGACCGGTTCCCGCGGAATAGAGAGAAGGAAGGGTGCTGTTCGTCTGTAAGCACGGAGGTGCCATTGCGCTTTCTGTACGAATCAGATATTAAACTCAGTAATTCCTACGTTGCTTTACTTCAATCACCCTGATTACACTACAGAGAATGGCGACGAGGATGCGATCGCAACTATCAGAGGGGTGAGAGAAATAGCAAGTGGACCGTACAGATTGTGCGAATACAAAAAGTTAATTAGAATCGGGAGTTCGAGATACGGAGATTACACAAAATGGCGGAGGTTGTGTTACACGGAACTTTTGCGATTGATTCTTTTGATCCGGCCTCTACCGAGTGGAAACGCCTGCAAAGATTTTTGGCGGCCGTTAAAATTTTTAAGATACCTGAGGACCAAAAGACATTATATCTGTTACATTACATCGGATCAACAGCTTTTGACGTCATTTGCAACAAGTTGGCGCCTGTCGATCCATATACGACAACTTTCGACACTTTGATCACGAACCTGGGTGTGTTCTATGCACCAGAACTTTTGGAGATCACCGAAAACTTTCGATTTTACCAACGGAAACAAAAAGAGGGCGAGTTAATCAAGAACTTTGTGGCTGCGTTACATAAACTGAGTGTACATTGCAATTTCGGGGCGTACCTGAAAACGGCATTGAGGAACCAATTGGTTTTCGGTTTAGCTAGTCGTCGGGGTTAGGCGAGACTATTGGAAACAAGAGACCTAACCTTCGAGAAGGCAGTTCAAATTGCGCTGGAACTCTCCGAAAAAGATACACAACAACTACAATCGGAAACCGTGGCTGTCGAGTACATCGATGCTGGGACCAACAAACCAGAGAAGAAACATAAAAAGAAGAAGACTGTTAAAAGATAAAAACGGAAATGTCAAATCTAAAGCTGAAGGCATACAAATTTCGCGAGTACGAACACGTCTACTAATATTTCTTGTTTCAGATGCGGTGGTAATCATTTAGCAAATAAGTGCACTTTAGATCGTAATATCAGATGTAATAATTATGAAACGCCAGGTCATCTTAGGAAAGTGTACATGGGAGTGAAGCGTGCGGCTGCGAATCACGTCGAGGAGATTGTATTGGTGGAACAATTAGATCATCGTGATAAATTTTATAAAACGTTCTGCGTGGAGAATCGACGTATGCGTTTCGAAATCGATAGTGGAGCGGCAGTTTCGATCGTCAGTGCAGGCACAGCACGTCAGTTTTTTCCACAAATACAGTTACAAGCGACATCGCTTTAATTAATTACTTTTTGCAAGAGCCTATCCAAGTGATAGGGTTATTATCGGTTAAAGTTGCTTAGCGGGGAAATTTGATTAAATTAATTTTATACGTTTCAAATGTGAATCGTGAGCCGTTGTTGGGTCGTGAATGGATACGAAAACTACAATTGCCATTGACGGACTCAGTTAACGCATTAATGACTACACGCACTGATACTCAGACTCGAGTTACAGATTTATTACAGAGTTATCGGGCAAAATTAAATCCCTCATCTAAAAATACGTGGTATCGAAACTAGTTTGACTATCAAAGAGAATACAAATCCGATTTTTCTAAAAGTTCGTACAGTGCCTTTCAAATTACTACCGTTAGTGGAACAGAAGTTACGGATCTTGGAACAAGAGGGTGTTCTGGAGAAGATTAATACATCTCGGTCACTCTCATCGTTCCCGTGCTCAAAAAAAAAAAAATCAAATCCGTATTTGTGGTGATTTTAGCGTTACGATTAACCCTCATTTGCTAATCGATGAACATCCGCTACCCACAGTTGATGAACTATTTTCATCAATGTCGGGAGGGATTAAATTCACGAAAATTGATTTACAACAAGCATATTTACAATTGAATACAGGAAGCGGATCGTGATTTACTTACTTTAAACACTCACAAGGACCTTTTTAAATGTACAAGACTCATGTTTGGTGTAGCTTCGGCGCCAGCAATATAACAACGTGCGATGGAAAATTTGCTGCAGGACATTCCGGGGGGGATCGGTTTTTCTTGATATTAGGGTTACGGGACCCGACGATGAAACTCACTTACATCGTCGGATTAGTTTTACAGCGTTTAGCCGACGCGAACATTAGAATTAACGAGAATAAATGAAGGATTCCATACATTATTGCAGTTATAGGATTGACAAAAATGGGGTACATAAGTCGGTTGACAAAATGGACGCGATTGATCAAATGCCCCGACCAAGTAATATATCAGAATTGCGATCTTTCTTAGGTATGATTAATTATTACGGTCGTTTTATTAAGAATTTAAGTACAATTCTAATCCCATTACATGCGTTATTGCAAAAAGGAATTGTTTTCAAATGGACTCGAGAATGCGAACAAGCGTTTCAGTTGGCAAAGGAAAATTTTAAAGGTAATACGATACTGGTACATTTCGATTTGAAGCTGCCATTGATCCTAGCGACGGATGCCAGTCCTTACGGTGTCGGTGCGGTCCTGTCCCACCGTTATCCTGACGGTACGGAACGGGTTATTCAGTTCGCGTCCCAGTCGTTGTCGAGTACCCAGCGAAAGTATGCACAGATAGACAAGGAGGCGTACGCGATCATTTTTGGAATTAAGAAATTTCACCAGTATTTATGGCAATTATTACACTATATACATCGATCATCGTCCTCTTGTACAGATATTTTCCCTTACCGATTTACACAGCACTACGTATGCAGCACTACGCGATTTTTTTACAGGGTTATACGTTTAACATTAAATACAAAAATTCATAGTAACGCCGATTGTTTGTCATGTTTGCCGGTTCCGATTGTTTGTCATGTTTGCTGGATCCTGTGGCGGGACATGATGTAGTAGACATACACGAGATCGCAATATTACAGGATTTGCTTGTCTCGATGGAGAAATTAGAATGGGCTACTCAGGAAGACATTCGACTAAAAAAAAATTGTAATCGCGTTACGGAAGAAAAAAGAAGTACCGGCGAAATTACTATTCAATATTAATTAGGCAACATTTAGTATACAAAAAAATATTCTTTTTTGTAATGGCAAGGTGGTTATACCACACTCTTTACGTGAATGGTTTCTTAAAGAACTACATAAAAGCCATTTTGGTATTGCCAAAATGAAAACATTGGCTCGAACGCTGTTTTGGTGGCCTGGGTTGGATAAATTCATTGAGAAATTGGCAAATAACTGTGGCATTTGTAATACGTACCGTAATGATCCACTGAAAGTAGAGGTTCACGAATGGAAACCCGCTAAAGTACCATTTGAGAGAGTTCACGTGGATTATGCGGGTCCATTTATGGACTCATTTCTATTTCTTCTTAATGGATGCCTTCTTTAAATGACCATTTGTTTTCGTAATGAAGGACATCACAGCAAAGAGCACTATTCAGAAATGTAAAGAGATTTTCATGAATTTTAGTTGCCCGGAGATAATGGTCATGGATAATGGCCGAAGCTTTCGTTTATCTGAATTTTTACAATTTTTAGCTAACAATAATATTACAGCCACCTATCACCCAGTCACAAATGGCCAAGTGGAAAGATTTGTTCAGACAATAAAGAACTCTTTGCAGAAAATGTGTGCAGAAGCAAGAAACAGCAAAGCAGTTTTGCGTGAATTCCTAATACAGTATCGAGTAGCTCCGCATTGTGTCATCGGAATTGCCTCGGCAGAACGTATGTTTAAGCAGCAACTGCGTACACATTTAACTTTTAAATTACCTAGTAGACAGGAGTCTACAAATAGCAATGCAGAAAAGAAAGTTCGGAAATTCTCAGTAGGGGAAAGCGTGAGATGCCGTAATTATAACAGTAAACAAAAATGGAAGTTGGGGAAAATCATCCATTATATCGGCAAGTTACATTATCAAATCAGGTTAGAAGACAGTCGAGTGTGGCAACGACACGTGGATCAAATTCTCCGTTCAAAAGAATCTGAAATTCATCCGGAGAATTCGTACAATTGGATTCAGGAGAACCAGAAATACCAGAGATGCCGGACCAAGTAACAATATCGCAAGAAGAAAACAACACCAATGAAACATTGACTGAACCGAAAGAAAGCCAGCCATTTCCATTAGCGGAAACAAATACGCCAGAGGCGGCAGTGATACGGCCGACAGAATTGCCAACACGTAACCGAGGACCGCCGGCTTGGGTTACAGACTTTTGGATGGGCCAACCTAGAAAGTAATTCTCTTGGCTTAGAGAGAGAGGAGTGTTATGTGTTAAGCGTTGTTCTAATTTAAGTATCCCGCGAATATGAGCGACCGAGCGGGGGTATTCTGCGCGCAAAGAGAGCGGCGGCGCTGTTGTGTGTGCGTTTCCGACCGTTTCCCGTGGAACAGAGAGAAGCAAGGGTGCTGTTCGTCTGTGCCATTGCGCTTTCTGTATGAATCAGATATTAAACTCACCAGTAATTCCTACGTTGCTTTACTTCAATCACCCTGACTACACTACAATATGCATATACATATACTATATATATATATATATATATATATATATATATACACAGTGCGACAAATATGTTCCCGGACAGGGCCTGAAAATCATAATTGAAACAACAATATGCATATTTTTTGGTTTTATTATTCAAAATATTCTCCTCTGGCTTCAATACACTTGTTACAGCGATTCAATAGTGATTCAAATGCATGTTCTAGCTCAGTTTGCGGAATTGCCTCTAGTGCCTGTGTAGAAGCTGATTGGATGGTCGGAATGTCATCAAAAAAGCGTCCTTTCAATTTCAATTTCAATTTTGGGAATAATGAGAAGTCGCAGGGGGCCAAATCAGGTGAATACGGTGGATGGTTTAACACAGAGACACGATTTCGAGCCAAACATTGACGGACAATCAATGAAGTGTGACTCGGTGCATTATCATGCAACAAAGACCAATCTTCTGGATCACGATATTCGGGGCGAATACGATGAATTCTGCCCATCAATCGCTTTAAAACTTCGAGATAATATGCACCAGTAATTGTTTGGCCAGTTGGAACAAACTCTTTGTGGATAATACCTTTGCTATCAAAGAATGTGATGAGCATTGTCTTGATTTTTGATGGAACTTTTCGTACTTTTTTTGCTTGTGGTGAATTTTTTGACTTCCATTCCGCACTTTGACGCTTAGTTTCTGGATCATATTGAAAGCACCATGTTTCATCACCCGTAACAATTGATTTTAGGAAGTTTGGATTATTTTCTGCGGCTGCAACGATGTCTCTGGAATAATTGATTCTCGCTGATTTTTGATCGCTTCTTAATGTGTGTGGAACAAACTTCGCACAAACCTTCGTTAACCAAATCTTCATATAATGTGGTTCGAATCGTTTCTCTACTGATATTTAAAGCCTCCTCCATCATTTTTAGTGATGCATTGCGATCGTTTGCAACAAAATCACGTACTTTTTCGATCATTTCGGGTGTTCGAACCAAAATTGGCCGTCCTGATTTTTTGTCATCTTCAAGGGTCTCTCTGCCTTCCAAAAAACGCTTATGCCACTCAAAAACAGCTGTACGACCTAGACATTGACTGCCGTAAACTTGTTGCATCGATCGGAATGTTTCTGATGCACTTTTACCAAGTTTTGCGTTAAATTTAATCACTGCTCTTTGTTCCATATTAAAATTTCTACCTCGACCAAAATCTTGTTTAACATGAACTGTCATATCTTCGTTATATGTCAACCAAAATGAATGAAATTTTGACAGATGATAGCAAAATGTTCAACCTTTAAAATGCATGTTTGAACGCACAGATGTCGCTACTGGTTGCTGAGATGTGGTTCGTGTCCGGGAACATATTTGTCGCACAGTGTATATGCATATATACCATATTTGTAACCATTTGAACTGCGCGCCGAATTGGTTTTTCGGATTTATAAACGCAATTAAACTACTGTAATAATATCACGAATTAAATTAAATTGACAAGCAATTTTTAATAATTTAATGCTCAATCAAGCATCATATTAGAAAGATATTAATGTGCTCTAAAACTAAATAAATTTATTGTAAGAAATATTACTCGGCCGGGAATCGAATCCGAATTTCTTGTATTCCGTACAAGCGTCCTAAGCCTTTAGACCGAGGTCTTAGTAATATTCTTCGCAATAATTGCTATATATAAGGAAACAACGTCTTTTTCAGACGACGTAATATAAACAATAAGAACTATATTTTAGATACATGTGAGAACACAATCAGTTCGAACTAGAAACGTCTATATTGGTCGAAGTTAGATCTTTAATGTTTAAATAATTCAATGTAAATTATATACAAGATGCATCACCAAAATCCGGACAAATCGAACAATTTCTTTAAACAAAATGTTTTTAATGAAAAATTAAATATTACAAAAAATTCTTTTACATGGCACTTGAGGGATTCCTGTAGAGCACAATTATTCGATATATTCCCTATTAAAATCCTCCATACGTAGTAGTCCAAGGGATTTAAATTTGGGTTGAGAGGCCAGAATGAGAGCCGAGGTGAGCAACTCGACTTGTCCTGGCAGTCTCAGAGAGCATCTGTCTATCTTTAATGTATATGATTTGCAATTCAACACATTGTTGGCTCGTTTACACCAATAATCGATGCTAATTTTCGCAACGATTGTCCTGAGTCATCCGAAATCAGCGCTTGAGCGATTTTCAACGACTGCGGGGGCGTTCTTTCGACTCGGATAACTCTTCCTCGCTGGCATACTGGAACCTTCGTTGTTCTAAAGCCGTATATTTTGTCACAACGTCATAAACGGTTGATCTCGAGTATCCAAAGAACCGAATTATTTCCGTTGTTGAGTATCTAGCGCGAAGGTCTTCGATGATCATGGCTCTTCGATTATACTCCGCATTTGGTTTCGACATCGCGACCATTTTGAGAATATGACTGTTTACTAGAAGCATCAAGCTTTCTCGGACGCTAACAACAACCTCTGGCGGAGGCATAATATAGCGGAAAATTTAAATTGAAATTTGTCCGGATTTTGGTGACGCACACTGTACATATATTAGATTGACAAGGAAAAAAGAAAATATTTTTTTTTAATTGGCCTCTCAGCTCAAAAGCTTCCATTTCAAAAGAACACTCCTAAATTTTTATTAAAAAATATTAAGATTTAGAGATCGCTAGTGAACGATTTATGAATCAAAGTTTTGATTTTCTTTAATTTATGTTTGATCTGTAAAAATGGTTTAAACCGGATTTTAGATGTGATACTATGTTTTTGTGGTCGCTTTACAGTACTCTCCATAAATTTGGGAACACTCTACGTTTTACAAATTTGTAAATAATTATTTAATTGAAAAACGTTTATTTCGTCGACGTTTATTTCGTCTTTTTAAAAGTACATACATACGTACGTTATTTATAATGTACATACATATGTACTTTTATTTCGTCTTTTTTCAATTAAAGAATTAATAACATGCTATTAATGTATGGAATTTTAATTAAAATGCGATTCATACGAAATCTGATTTTTCGGGGCCATTTTACAATGTTTACGAAGTCTAAAATCAACTTATGACTCAAATAGTTTATCACTTTTATAGAAACCGTTAAACTACAATTAAATGATCTATGTATATACAACGAATACAAGTACGACGTTGCAAAACAACGTGACAATATACACATGAAGAATAGAGCAAACCGCGAAATTCAATCTTGAGCGCTTTGATATGATTATTCTGTGAAATGATTATCCAACATATTTTTGGTATGTACATACAAGCTTATAGATATTCTAGATAAATTTTTATTATCATTCAAACGTATTAATACTTTTACAAAGTATTTAAAATTTAAATCAAAAATATGTATAGATCGCTGTCATGTAATCGCTTTCCTGTAAAACGTTGTTTCCAAACTTGGGTAGTACTGTACGCCTTAAGAAATAAGCCCGATTAATGTGAAAAAATGACCAAATTTCGAGTTGAAAGTCGATTTTAGTAAAGTTCCAAGCGTTCAAATAGATCGTTACTCCCCTTAAATTGTTCTAATAAAGAGTTTTTTATCGTCAAATTGAGATATTTGATTTGAGAATGTCAAAATCACAAAGCGATATACTTTAGAACTTGTAAAAAAAGACTTTTCTGTCCTTAAAAACGTTTTATAATCTAGTTAAATGTAACTTTTAAAAGCCCTGTAGGAGGTCCGGGGAAAATTCTAATTGGATCTTGTTCTTGATAAATAGATCTACAATTTGAGGAAAGTAACGTATTTGAACGCTTAGAACCTTGCTAAAATTGATCTTGAAATCGAAATTTGGTCATTTTTTCACATTAATCGAGATATATTTCTTAAGGCGTATATCGTAAGGTTAAATAAATTATTGCATTCATTGTGTTCAGCGAAAAAACATACAATATCACATTTAAAATCTGGATTAAGACATTTTTGCATAAAATCAAACATGTAGAGCTCGATAAAATAACTGATACGACTTATTTAAAATAAGAAATATAAAATAAGTTTAAAAAATCACAGATATCACTTATTTGAAATAAAAAATATAAAATAGGTTCCAACAACTTATTTAAAATATAAAATAAGAAATAGGACCCGAAAATGCATTTAAAATGCAATTATTTATTTAAAGTATAGAATAACTTTTATTTAAAATATAAAAATTACTTGTTTTTTTATTTTAAATAAGTTTTCAAAGACTATTTCTTATTTTAAATAAAAAATAGATTTCAAAAATTTACTTAAAATATAAAGTAAGAAATATGTATTCTAAATAAACGTTTAATAATAAATACAAAATATTTTAATGATTTTGCTTATTTGTCTACGAACATACATAATTTTTAAGTATAACGTTTCAATTTTTTTATAACTACAGTCTATAATTAATACTTAGTATTAACTCTCCGCGAAAATCAATATAGATCATATGTGGGTATATCATACTCCACACATGTTATACTTCATCATAAATATACTATAATTTAATTACTTACCGTCACTTTTACCGATCGATTTACGGATCGGTAACATAACTGATGCAGTTTATTCAAAATAAAAAATATAAAATAGGTTCCAGAAAATTATTTAAAATACAAAATCAATAAAAAACTGATACAACTTATTTAAAATAAAAAATATAAANTATATTTTAAATAAATTTATTTGAAATAAAACCAAGTCTAGTTCACTAGCGACCTCTAAATCTTAATATTTTTTGATAAAAATTTACGAGTGTTCTTTTGGCATGAAATAGAAGCTTTTGTGCTGAGAGGCCGATTAAAATAAAATTTTTTTTCTTGTCAGTCTAATATATATATATATAAACTCTTAATAAATGGTTGATTTTTAGCACTCTTGTGTTAAATGTTGTCTGTAATGTTATATATTATGTTGAATGTAATGTTATAAAAAACATTTTCCTAATAAAACATAAGTTTTTAACACAATAGCAATAATAAAATGCATTGTTTAAAATGTAAATGTAATATATTTTCAATTTATAGCCATTTATGCATATTAAGAAAACATCTTCAAATTACTAAATAACTAAATTTTTTAGACAGCCGACATTTGAACTATTTTTTTTTGTAGTTTGGAATTTAACTTTAAAAGTCAACTTTAAAATAGTGAAACATATTTTTCCTTTAAACATTTTTGTCTCAGAATTTTACATTTTTGTATGAAAAAGTGCATTTTTCTCATTTTGTTAACTATATTTATAACAATTTATATACAATTTATTATAAATATACAACTTTATTTACTTTCTAAAGATGTCAAAATATAAAAATCGTTTAATAATTTTTATATACTTGTAAAAGTGAAAATTAATCCAGAACACAAATGATCCAACGTGTGTAGTAAGAGTGTATTAAACTAAAGTGTATATTAATGTGGCATCTTAAAAAGAGATGTATGTCCATTGCGAGATTGATTTCTCGGTTTAGACACATCTGATACAAAAAATTCAAAAAGATTATTAATTAGTATGAGTGTCGCTATTGCCCCTGCCAAAATCGGGTCAAAATATTTACTTTACCATACTTTTCACATAAGAAAATAACAAAAAAGAAATGACCGTTTTTTCTAATTTTTCTTCAAAACAGTGTCATTTTTTTATTTTTTAATGAAAATTATTAATTGTGGTGGGGGCGGTAGCGACACTCGTACTAATTAATAATCTTTTTAAAATTTGTGTTCCAAATGTGTCTATATATATAAATCGAGAAATCAATCCCGCAATGAACATACGTCTGTTTTTAAAATACTACATTAATGCTACAAAAGCAAACACTTAAAAACAATGATTACATTCTTTATAAATTTTGTTTATACTATTAACTTGTACTTTTATAAATATTCAAGATTACTTTTAATACGTATTTACTGAGAAACATCCCTAAAGAAAAACCTCAATTTTTTGGCCATCACAGTAGAATGACCTCTTAAATAAGGATAAAATAATACCATTCGGATAGTGTAAACGTGTCTTTATATGAATATTTACAGGTGGTGCCACAAGCGCAAGCATCTTCTAGTCAATCAAAAATAATAGCAGTCAGCACACAACACCAACAATCTCAGCCTCAACCGGCTCAAACTGTTCGAATGGTTACCGCTCAGCTTGCGGGAAAACCTATTGTATTAGCAAGCAGTAACAAAAACGTTGGAGTTGCAGTGAGTACTAGTGGTGGGAACGTAATATTAGGCAAGCAGCCCACTTCTCAGCAACAGCATCAACAACAAACGCAGCAACCAATTATCTTGCCGAGTCAACTGCTCAACATCAAAACATTACATGGACTCAAAGTGATTCCCACTCCTACCGGATTAAAAACCGCAGGTGGGGCCGTATACGCTCGAGTTATCGCCCCTACAACGATTGCCTCTACACAGGTTGCATCGAATCAACAGCAGACTCTTTAAACACAATCACTAAGAAATACTTCGTACAGCACACCTTGACAGAATTAATATTATTTACATATATTTATACTTAATTTGGTTAGCACTTTCTTTTATCCACGCACACATGCGCGAGCATGCGTACACATCTACACATACTCGGTGCTTTCCAATTGTGAAATCATTAGACACTTTCGGTAATACAAATCGTGTTCGAATTGCCGTGATCGGATTTAGTGTAGTGTAGTGTCGTCGACACAACACTATACTAAATCCGAGGGTTACTAATTGGCTGTTTTTTAGTGACAATTGTATATTACCAATCGCGACGGCTATAAATTGGTAATCGACAATTTTCCTTCTTTTTCATTATAGACCTTCTTATTCAATATAAACAAAAAAAGCTACATTTAGTCTATTCGAAATTGTGCACAACGTATACATTCCGCTCCAATAGAATCGTATACAATGGTACATTTTGTGCATTTGGATGTCAAGATGTGTTAAACAATTGGAAAGCTCAGTGTATACATACAAGGTGTTCCAGATTTCATGTGAAATTTCTCGTTATAGTATATATTCCTGAGATCATATCGAGATGGAAGTGCCAAAATGTCGAGGAGTTTTTTAATGAGAAGGGATTTTAAAGTTAAACTGTCCAAAGTTCACGCGTTCAAGCATAGCACAGTAATAAAGATGTTTTCAAGCATCAGTTCTATTCTTTTTTAAACATCTTTACTACTATACAAGTGTTATGCCTAAGTGTGCTAATTTAAGTTTAACTGGCTAATTTTAAAAACCTTTCTCATTTAAAAACTATTGTAGCCTCGACATTTTGATATTAAGATTTTCGTATTGAAATGATTCAAGAATCAGTTAACGGAAGTCATGTCACGTAAAGTCTGAGACATCCAGTTATATACAAAAAAGTAAGTTAATAAATAAAGGAAACTATAAAGGAAAAAAATATATGCTTACTGATTATTTAAATTCAATAATAATCTGTAACATTTTTATCGGATTAAAAGCAAAATGTGGAAAAAATGTGTAATGAAAATATATGCGAGTTTACTTGCAATTAAATATTAATATTATTAAGGGGATGCTAAACCGATTACCGAACTTGATCGAGCTCGATAGTACAGACTTTTAATTCCAAATTCGATAATAGTGGTGACATCTTTGATTCATTTCTTATATTATATAATATATATCGTTCTGTCTAGCTGGAAACACAATGAAAAGCACAGGCAATAGGAACAGGGAATAAAAGATTTCAACCTATCAGAAAGCGTCCATTCTTCATAGTTTCTGATAAGTTGAAATCTCTTATTCCCTATTGCCTGTGCTTTTTATTGTGTTTCCAGCTTTATTCAAATGCATACATCTTTCTTTATCTAACATATGCCAGCACCATCTATCGCAAGACCGCGCAACTACTGCTACACGGAATTTCGACTCTGTTGTCTCCCAGTCTTCATAAAGCATCCGTATACACGTATTTTCTACATGTGAAGATTTTCTTCTTCTAGACCTTCAATTTACAAACTCGGTATTGTTCGTTCCAGTAATGTAACCTCAGCTGCATGCTTATTTTTAAGATATGGACTCTGAAACTTTTATATCAAATATATACCTCAAGTGATAACTGTATGAACCAAAAGTAAGTGAATTTTTTAACTTTTTTCGATTTTCTCATGAAATCTAGTGCAGCTGACGTCCTATTTGTACTTTAATTTTATAACTTGCAATCCGTAAATCCAATTTGGAAATTTTTCACCGTTTGAAAATGTGGGTAAAACAGGAAGCTTTAGCATCTCCTTAAATCTAAATTTTCTTTCTTGCGTGTACTTATGTTGTTAAATTTGGACTATGACTTAAATAATAACAATATAAATTTATGTCCAAATAAGTAATTTTTCTAGATACTTGTTCGCGATATAATGTGATCTCTGAAAATACTTCTGATACAAATATCTTATATTTTTAATAGAAAACATATGCCAGATTTTTAAAAATCATCAAATAAAATTCGAATAATCCTAAATCGATTTATTTATGTGTATATAAATTCTACACACGCGCGCGCGCGCGCACACACACGCACACACACACACACACACACACACACACACACACACACACACACACACACACAAGGTCTTTTATTTAATTTAGGCCCGATTGTTCCACCTTTTAGTAAATTTTAGGTAAATCTGGAAATCTGCGCATGTGATTAGGTAATCTTGTTACTTACCCAATAGGTAAAATTTACTAAAAGGTAGAACAACCGGCCTTTAGTCACTTAAATATCTCAAAATCAGTAAATTTTAAAAATAAATCTTTCAGACAAAAAGTAGTATGATCTAGAAGAAGAAAAAAAATGAAAATAGTTTATAAAATATTTTATATTATTGTACATGTAAAAAATGTGCCAGAATAGAGTGTTACGTCAAAGCCCCAGGAATCTTTCACGGGAATTAAAAGATTTAAAAAAGGGGCTTGGATTACACTGGTCGACGTGATTTTTGCTTTTTAAATATTATTTTCGCGCGCTGAACATGAATCCGGCAATGAACTTGGTCTATCACGCCAGGTTTTTGCGAAAAGTGAAGTTAAAGGAATCAAAATTGACGTTTTTTGATATATTTGTAATTTTTTTGCTAGCGAAGTAAATTTTTTTTCTACTTTCGTTTACGGCATCTTAAAGTGCCAACTTTTATCTTTAAAATATATTTTTTTAACGCCGTACGTTTTTTTTTTTACCGAGATAATCTCTGCGTAGTCACAAAGAAAAACGTTTTCTGCCAAAAATGTTTTTAAAGAAAAAGTTTTAAGAACTGTATGATGATTTTAGTAGCAAGGTTTTTAAGATCACTAAATCCGAATTTGAAGTCAAATTTTCGAAATTCAAAATGGAGAATCTAATATGGTGAAAAAATTTATCCTTGCAAAAAAATTTTTATCACTACAATTTGTCATTTGCGTTTTAATTTAATTTAAAAAATTTAATTTAATTTAAAATTTTAAATTTTTTTATTGTATTCCTGCATCCTGTTTTTTATTGTATGTCTGTAAATCATTTAGTCATAAAAACATAATTTTACAATCTTTCTGTTTTCCAGAGTGTATCACGTGGAGGCAGCCCGAGTAAAATATATGCTTTTACATATAAAATTCCAAGATAAGACTTTAGTTTTCATCGATAATTACAACTTTGATAAGTACGAGACAAGGCTACATTACATTCCTTTTTTTATTTTATATTTTTTTATTTTTATCATTGTTTTTATTTTTTATTGTTTTTATTATCTACATCATTTTTATTGTTTTTTAAATTTCTTCAGATTTATAATTTTATATATATGAATTTTTTAATTTTTTCTCTTAAATTACAGTAACTAAAGTATTGTAAATGTTATTTAACTTTACTGGAGGTTATATATTGTCAAAGCAGCGTCTCATATGCTTTCTTTTATGAAGTTCTCTCGGTTCCTTACACTAAAGGCTCCTGACTAGTCGTGGCGGCCATGTTGGAATCGTGACGTCAGAAGCGAGAAATGACACGTTAATTTATGTTGCGTGTCATTTTTAAATAAAGATAATTTAGGAAACGAAATGACGAGATTACTTTAAAACACTTATAAAAATTGATGAAAACTGTTCTTTCCTCCTTTGACAGTCAGTAAATGGTCGTAAAGCCTATATTCGGGCAGAAACACACGGCCCGACAGCTGTTGAAACGAGTAAAATATAAAATTCCAAGATAACTTTAGTTTTCATCGAGAATTACAACTTTGATAAGTACAAGACAAGTCACATTTTTACAATTAGGCAAATAATAATGAAGTGGCACGCAATATAAATTTCGTCATCAAAACGTCACTTTTCCAAGCCTATAAGTTCGACCATTTATCATGGTGTGGCGCTGTAATATACAAACAAGCACGAGGCATGTCCGTGTGCTCGCCTGCGGCGCGCCGAGAGTGAACGAGACAACGAGCTTTTTCTTCCACTAGTAACTTGTTTCAAACGATCGAAAATGTTTTCTCGGCAATCTCGGCCGCTCAGCGGCCCTAGCCATCAATAAGGGGCGGAGGGTATCCCCATTGGTGTCAAAAAAATTGTTATTTCGGCTCCTAATAATCGGAGAGTAATCTTTTTTTTTAAATTCGTAGAAAAATGTTAGATTTCGAATGTTTCACACGGCTATTTGATATGATGCATATTAACGAAATTATTTCCATTTTTTTTATGGAAAAAGATACCCACTTTTTAAGGTCGTTTTATAATAGTTTAATTACAAAAAATCGTTTTGTTATTAAGTGTATGTGATAGTGCAACTCTTGAAGAAGCTGCTCAAAGATGAAGAAATTAAGTTTTTCGCAGATTTTTAGTGAACAAATAGCTTTTTGCAAAAATTAATGAACATTTCAGGGTTAGATTTGTGCGTCATTACGAAGGCTACATTTTACTAGAATTTCAAAGCTTTGCGTTTAAATTTGAATGAACACAGAGCGAGTGAAAAAAAGGCCTTTTTTGATGTTTTTATTTTTTTTCTACTGAACTAATAGATCGATTATAATGTTCATTTTGTAGGTATTTCGAATACCTACATTTTTTGTACCGAATTTTTTTCCATACAATCAATATCTTTCGTTTTATAAACGAAAAACATGCTTTTTACAACTATTCAATTTTTTTTGCATACTTTCTTCACAAGTTTCGAGTCTCAAACATACGCATTTCTTTTCTGATAGTCTCTTTCGAGACTTTCGTGAAGAAAAATACTGGTTTATAATTTTTTTCCGGTAAAATTTTACTTCTACTATTCTTGCTACTCGTGTTTATGAACGAGAGGTATACTATATAACGCGCATGAAAAATTGTAGACAATTAAATATCTCGTAAACTGTTGCGTTTTAACATGATTTATTACTATTCTGGATTAATGGGAGAGGTACACTATTACTACAATTTATTAAAACTTATATGTTATTTAGAATGCCCTCCGCCTCTTATTGATGCCTAAGGCCAAGATTGCCGAGAAAGCATTTTCGATCACTTGAAACAAGTGATTAGTGTAAAAAGAAGTTCGCTGTCTTGTTCACTCTCGGCGCACCGCAGGCGAGCACACATGGACTCGTGCTTAAGTGTGTGGCCACCGTTTCACCAGACCGCCGTCTGATTCTGTGTTGCCATCGTCAACGCAGAGTTCTTGGCTGAGTAATCAGGGATACCAACAGTGAATGAGTCAAGGGGAACAAAAAAGTCTTACACCATTTTGAGATATTCGCTATAGTTTTTGAATTAAAAAAAAAGGAAATGTCTAAGCCAATGTGCGGTGAAGCCGCACCGCGCGAATTCGTAGTACGGTTCATCGCGCCTCACTCCATAGCATCGGCGCGCATGGGGGAGGGGGGGGGGGGGGGGGGGAAAAGAATAGCGACGCGGTTTCACTGCACATTGGCTTAGACGTTTCCTTTTTTAATTCGAAAATAGTGGATATCTCGAAATTGTGTAAGACTTTTTTGTTCTCCTTGACCCACTCTTGATGTCTTAATCGTAAGGAACCGGAAGAACTTCATAAAAGAAAACATGTGAGACGCTGCTTTAATAATATATAACTAAAGCCCTAGTAAAGTTAAATAACATTTACAATACTTTAGTTACTGTAATTTAAGAGAACAGATAAAAAAATTCATATATATAAAATTATAAATCTGAACAAATTTAAAAAGCAATAAAAATAAAAAAATATAAAATAAAAAAAGGAGTGTAATGTAGACTACCTCCACGTGGTGCACTCTAGGAAACATAGAAATATTGTAAAATTTTTATGACTGTTTATGATTGAATAATCTACAGACATAAAAAACAGAAGATCTTCGATCTTCTCTGCCCAGTTAACAATTTTTTTACTTAATTTAAATTTGAAATTCTTTTACAAATGTTTAAAATTCTAAAATTAATATTTTAAACAATATTTTTTAAATTAAATTAAAGCGCAAATGACAAATTTTAGTGATAATTTTTTTGCGAGACAAGCTTTGTGGACAAATTTTTCCGCCTTATTGGATTCTCCATTTTGAATTTCGAAAATTTGACTTCAGATTCGAATTTAGTGACCTTAAAAATCTTACTACTAAAATCATCACACAGTTCTTAAAACTTTTTTTTCAAAAACATTTTTAGTTCAAAACTTTTCTTTGTGACTACGCAGAGATTATCTCGGTGAAAAAACGTACGGCGTTAAAAAAAAAAATATTTTAAAGATAAAAGTTGGCACTTTAAGATACCGTAAACGAAAGTAGAAAAAAAATTTACTTCGCCAGCAAAAAAATCACAAATATGTTAAAAAACATCAATTTTGTCACCTTTCAACTTCACTTTTTGCAAAAACCTGACATAATAGAGCAATTTCATTGGTCGGATTGTGTCGAATTCGTATTCAGCGTGCGAAAATACATCGGAAATAGTATCTTTTATTCAAACAGCAGAAAAAGTCTTAAAACGTCGACCTGTGTTATCGTCTCAGATTAAGGCAGTGGATCGATGTCTTATCGCGCGTATCACTCAATTTAAATTTCAAAACGGAAGTCTACGTACATACAAACACAATGACACTACTTGAAATAGTGTGCTGCTTGGTCTGCTTTTAGGTCAAAAGGAAATCATTCCATGTGACTTGGGATAGGACCTTGCGATCTTGTGAGAGGAGGAATGCGAAAGAAGGTGGAATTAAAATAAATTCATGCAAATAGTCTTAAATAAATTTTAATCAAATAAAAAAAAATTTGTAATAACATAATAATGAAGGTAATTATTGTATATCTAAACATAATTTTAAAATTCTCAAAATAAAAAATTATATAATTAAATTTAATTATACAGGGTGTCTCTTAAGATGGGTCGGGATTACATGGGGGTGTAGAATGGATCAAAGGGAACAAAAAATTCTTATACCATTTACTCGCTGTAGTTTTCTAATTAAAAAAGGAAACGTCTAAGCCAATATGCGGTTAAGCCGCGCCGCGCGAATTCGTAGGACGGCCTACACTCGAGCAACAGCGGCGGCTGCGGCGCGCAGGGAAGGGGCGCTTCATTACCGCTCGAGTGTGGATCTTATGAATTTGTGCGGCGCGGCTTAACCGCATATTGGTTTAGATGTTTTCTTTTCTATTCGAAAACTACAGCGAGTATCTCAAAATGGTATAAGAATTTTTTGTTCCCTTTGATCCATTCTCAGCTCCCAATGTGGCCCCGATCTTAAGAGACACTCTGTATAATTAAATATAATTAAATTATTTACTCTAAAATGAAAATGTAAATTGTTTGTGTCACGTTGTGATCTATGGATGATTTCACATTTATTCGGAAGGAGTTGAATAGGATCTTGGAAAGTGTTTAAGAATTTGGACCTACCTTCTGTTCATTACTTTACATAAATTAGTTTAATTTATTAACGGGATATGAATATATATAAGAATAAATCATTCAATCGTGTTTCAAGGATTGTGTTAAAAGAATCTAAGGTTTGATCTTATGGAATGAGAAATAATAGGGATAATGAAAGAAGAGAAGGATTGTTATTTTTTCGTTTCGAATACCTGAAAGGAAAGTCCTACATTCAAGAACATTATTTTAAGGTTATAATAATTTAAAGGTTAAGGATTCTTAAAAAAGTTCTTCAAGATCATTTGAATTAAAACGGTTAGGGTAGATGATAATAATTTGTTCGTTTACTGGAGAAAAGAGTAGGAGTGATTATTAATTTTCAGGAGGTTCAGAGGAAGGCGACTGAATTTGTTTATTTATTGGAAAAAAGGAGTAATTATTTTCAGGAGGTTCAAAGAAACTGTTTTTTAAGTGAATTATTTTCTAGACCAGAGAATGTATAAGAAATTTCTAAGGTCGGTATTCATAGTTCGTTCTTATTTTAGGACTATCTTAAGTAATGTCTTAAGTAATGTCTAACGCCAATACGGTCCTCTGATTAATTCGTGACTTCTTAAGATTGTACTTCATATTCAAGATCATCTTAAGTTCAGCCTTGAGGTGTCGCGAATCAGAGGGCCGCATTAGCGTCTTAAGATATTACTTAAGCCGGTCTTGAAATAAGAACCGTGAATATCGGCCTAAGGGAGGACATGACAAGGGTATATAAGAATATAAAGTATTTCATTCCCAAAGATGCACAGTCGTCTTCAACATAGTGGCTGCTCTTTGACCAAAAAATTTGTGATAATTTAGGATAAACATTGGTTATTCTGATTTAGGATAAATATTTGATTAATTGTCCTAATTTAGTCTGACGGCCATTATGCGGAATAATGGCCGAATGAAATACCTTATATTCTTATACTATGGGTATGCTTATGCGCAAGATGTAATCACGTGACAGTCGAATGACCAATCAGAATTGTTGATAAGTTACGTGATCGTTTCGTGGTAAATTCGAATATATTATTTATCAGTATACATACTTAGCGCTCCTTGCAATACATGTTAATAAATACAAAAGATATTAAACACAAAATAAATATTAAAAAACAATATTATAAATACAAAAATATTTTAATATACGTCAACTAATATTAGAATATTATAAAATATAGAATTCGCTGAAAAATTCATTTTTACAACATAATCTTATAATCTGTGGAATGCATTAGATTATAGAAAATAATTATTTCGTTAAAAATTATCCTTTTCGAGATAATTTATTGTTCAAACTATTGTTTAAACTAAATATAGTATGAAATAACGATATCTTTGATAACGGAAACGGAATCTCGATTTGCACAGACTTTACGCCATTTAACGCAAATTGCTTCGTCTTTCGGAAATGAAAAATATTTAACTTGATGATTTTTCGTTTTCCGATAATAATTTTGACAGTTTTTTACTTTACATTTCATTAAGAAGTACAGAACTCTTAGTTTTCCAAAAAACAATACGAAGATGTGAAGTGTACATAAGAATCACAATGCAAATAAGCGTATATATATAAGACCTATAATATAATATTGTATATTAATAGTATAAAAATTCTATAAATAACGCATTACATATTTCGGCTTCTTCATTGAGCCATCTTCAGATATAGATACTCGTTACTATATATTCAGTCAACATATTACAATACTTTAGATTAGAATTAACCTGATAATATAGACGATATTAAGATAAATGGCCCTATTTGTGACCACTTATGGACTTTTATTAAATTAATCAAAAGTTTTAAGTAATTTATCTTCAGAAAGGGTATTCATCAGTGGGTTCAAAGGGTTTAGCGATTAGTTAGCCACGGTTCGAGATATGGTTTCGGTGATACTTGACTAACAAATACTCGTGAAAATGTGAAATAAGGTGCTCGTGTCTTCATCAGTGGCAAATTGAGCACGTATTTGTCGCTATGTTAGTAGAGATAGCGTTTGTCACGGCACTCACATCTTTGTTATGTCGTCCGGGATAAAATGTTTAAGAACAATTTTTTCGCAAAAGTGTCAGTGAATACTTAATAAATATTGTGCTATTGTGTGGATTCTAAAAAAGGTTGATAATTTTGAACATATAGATGAATGTGACAAATAGGTGCAACAAAACATGCATGTTTCCATTTGTGATCATCTCAAGAAAACTAGCCATAACATTAAATTTCGTTCTTTTTTTTGAAAAGAAAACAATTAATACTCATCTCTATATGTTTCTAGACAAGTATGAGTTGCATTTGTATGAATAAAACGAAAATATTTGATATATACTCGAGGGAAAATTTTAGTAACTTTTGATTAGGTCACTAAGTGGGACATCATATATTTCTGTATCTATTTATGATCACAGCTTTAAATTGTTTGTTTACAAGCAAACATTGAGTAATTTCTTTGACCAAATTAAGAAAGCTTATCATACTAGTGTGTGCTGTTGAGTTCAAATTTTGTGCTCTATACTACAACGAGTAACTTGTGACTATAGATCACGAAAATGCGACTGCAACGCATGTTCGCATCATATATTTTGTGGCAATGACAGATTTTCTAACCTGAATAGACATCAAGTTTGATTAAAGACACATTAAATATCAGGCTAATATCTCTGTTCACAGGATAGTGCTCTTTTTCTGTCAAATCTTTATTTTCACGCAAAAACGCATCAAATGAGTGTATGCTTATCGAGATTTGAATGAGGAATGATTACGAACAACATTTAACTGAGAAACAGTTAATAAATATTGATGGAACTCAGATATTCAATTGCCACGAATCTGCTTTCTATCTTTGTCCAAAAGGGGAGCATGTGCTTGTCAAAAGAGGAGATAAGGCAGTTTATAATTTCACGCAAAATGATAAGAAGGAATGCTTGACGGTGCTATTCATGACAAACGCTATGGGTACATTGGTTCCTCCAATGATAATTTTTCCGTATGAAAGAATTCCCTACAGCATCTCGCAAAGTGTACCAATTAGTTGGGGTATCGGAAAGTCAGAAAGTGATGGCTGAAACTTTCTATGAATATAATAAGAAATATTTTTGAACCGAGGTTGATAGCACAGAACATCAAGAAGTTATTCTATATGTCGATGGACACTCTTCACACATGACATTATCACTTGCCGAGTTTTGTATGAATCATGAAATAGAATTTATTGCATTGTTCCCGAACGTGACACATCTGATTCAGCCACTTGACGTTGCTCTGTTTCGGACGCTTAAATCAAAATGGAGAGAACTGCGTAAACGATTGGCGAATGCAAAATTAAAGAAATTTAAGAAGAGAAGATTTTGGTCCAATCCTTAAAATTGCTATTGAACATGTAGAACTTCCAAGAGCAATGGTTTCAGGAAATGTGGCCTTTCTCCATTTTCAGCTGACGCATTTCGATACAATCAATTGTTGCAGAAGAAAAAACATGATACAGTAATGTAACTTCGGTACAGAACAGAAAATTTTATCGATATTACTCTCAATAAATAATAAATGATTTTCAGAGTTGAAAATCATTTATTATTTATTGAGAGTAATATCGATAAAGATTTGTTAGGCAAATTCAGACATGCTAACGAAATTAGAATCTATAACGACAATCTTGAAAACTTTGGCCTCTTCCATTTTGGAAAAAGATTTTTTTTTTTCTTTAATGCCCGAATATATAAGTATTCCTCTCGTTTTAAGTACAAAAGTTTTGAGAATTTCAAATAACGCGAAAATTGCAAATCTATTAAGGTTAATTTTTCTCCAATTTTAATTTTTATGGGAGAAATGTTTCGAAATAATCTTAAGCTGGTACTTAAGATGTCATGAGTCGATCAGAGAGCCATATTAGTATCTTAAGACATTGCTTGAAGCGGTTTTGAAATTAAGAATGAACTACGAACCAACCTGAGTAAAAAAATTAATTCGCCAGTTACTAAAATGGTACATTTCATCTGCTGCACCAGCTACTAACCAGGACAGACAGTGATGTCACTAATAGGGCCAGATTAAATTTAAACGGTACACACAAGTACATTTACATAGTCCGCTATTTCTTTTTTTATTTTTATTAGATTTAGAATTAGAGTAAAACATATTTTTCGATACAAAATGATTAATCTTCAGTTCGATATAATTGATTCCTGATTTCAATCATTTTTTAGTATTTTTTATTCTTATTAACTCATGCGACTATCTTGCATGGTCACAAATAGGGATATTTATCTTATTTCGAAGTTATATTGGCTACGAACGGATGAACATCCACAAAGAATGGAGAAGATTACTCGCATACAAACCAAATGTTTGAAATTTCTCGTAGTTCTAAAGAAGGAAATGATGTTAAAAATGATTAAAATAAGCAATAATTTCATCTAAAATACTCACTCGTCAATCGCCAACTTCATTTCTTATATTAATAACTTTGTCAGAACAATTAAAACATCAATGATGATGTGAGATAATACAATACATTTTGGTTCACGATTCTGATCATTCCAAAGGTGACTGAAAAATTTAAACAATATAAAAGACGAATTCTAATCAAAAGTCTTCGAAAAAGAGTAAACATTCACAGAAATAAATTATATGTGTGTCAAGAAGTAAAATTTTAAATTTAAAATTGTGTAATCAGGCATGTCATAAGGCAGTCAGATACTTTCTGAGAAAAAATTCGACAGATTGACAATGATTAAGATAAAAATAATATCAAATTTTGTTTATGATATAGGTATAGGCTTTGCTTAGTCTCTCTATATCGATTTATAAATTAAGATTGTTACTTTGCTTTTTAATATTTATGATCTCAGTTATTAGATACTTATAATAGCACGGTTTTTCGTCCAAAATCTGGATGTTCCAATCAAATTCGTGGTTCAATTACAATCTATGATCGATAATTATACAGAACGAGCAGACGTATTCTATCGAATATGGTTACGATGTTCAGTAATCCTGGTTTTGAGCTGCCCGTCTGTTCAACATAGGTTGTATCATAATTGTCGCACTTAATTTTATAACTAACATTGTTTTTATTTTGCGTGGACGCGGATCTTTTTGTATCTTTATATATTTATTTAATTCGTTATAAAAGGAGACTTTAACGTCTTTTTTATTAAGCTGTTTAAATTTTTCAGTCACTTTTGGAATGAACGGAACCGTGAACCGAAATGTATTATCTCTTCCATCGCTTGGTAAAAATGTAGATCAGGGGAGCCACCCCCAATGACCTTGACCTTGACATATGTTGTCAAGGTCATGACCCCGAGTGACCTTGAGAAAGTTTTAATTGCAGGACGTTACTCGTTAAGAAGTTATAAACCAAAGAAGTTTAAGAAATAACTTCTTCTTTTTACTATATGCTTTAAATACATTCCCTCGCCTCCTGCAAAAGGGCGCTCGACTCTCACCTTCGACTCTCTCAGGGGGAGAGTCGAAGGTGAGAGTCGGGCGCCCCTGAAGCAGGGGGAGGGGGGGGGTGAGAGTCGAAGATGAGAGTCATGCGCCCTTGAAGCAGGGGGAGAGGGAATGTACTTTAAAGCAGTAAATTCATATAGTAAAAAGAAGTTATTTCTTAAACTTCTTTCGTTTATAAGAAAATATTAATATAAGAAATGAAATTGACAATTGACGGGTGAGTGTGTTGGATGAAATTGTTTGCTTTAACCATTTTTAATATCATTTGCTTCTTTAAAACAACGAGAAATTTCAAACATTCGATTTGTAAACCGTAGACGAGTAATCTTCTTCATTCTTTATGGAATATCTCCATCCGTTCGTGGCCAACAACTTTAAAATAATATTATCTATATCATCAGGTTAATCCTAATCTAAAGTAATATGTTGACTGCACATTGGTAACGAGTATCTGAAGATGGCTCAATGAAGAAGTCGAAACATGTAATGCATTATTTATAGAACTTTTATACAATTAATATACAATATTATACTATAGATCTTATTTATTAATTGCATTGTGACTCTTATGTGCTCTTCACATTTTCATATTGTTTTTACACTTCATGTTAATCTGTGATCAAATACAATCACCTTATAAGACGTGCTCGCAGTCGTGATTTGCGACCATGGTTCGCTTTGTCGCTCACAACAACGCTTTAAGCGTCATTTCATCCTTGTTGTTTATTAAACGTTAAACAAGGACAATGATGCTTACAAGCACTGTAAGTAAAGCGAACACAGTCTATATACATATATTGTTTGAATCCGAAACACTCCGGAATTAATAGAAATTATTCGAGGCTGATGTAATTTGTCGTCGGTCACGTGTTTACCCTCTCTTTTCTATGTGCGCAGTGGATTACCACCGGACGATCATACCCTTGTCTATATCATGAGGGAAGGGATCTTTTAATTCTAATCAATACAGAACATATACAAAGAGAAACGCAAGCTCTGTGTTGAATGCTGGAAATAGAGAGTAATCGTCGCGCCTCAAGTGATCTGGCAGAGAACTAATATTCAATGTATGTATATGTGTTGGAGCATGCGACGCAATAAACCTACACATTCCCAGATAGAGAGAGAGAGAGAGNTAACGTTATTTACAGTCATTTTGACGACAAAAGAACATTGAAGCTCCTGACTAATTGCGGCGGACATGTTGGAATCGTGACGTCAGAAGCGAGGAATGACACGTTAATTTATGTTGCATGTCATTTTTAAATAAAGATAATTTGGATGAAACGAAATGACGAGATCGCTTTAAAATACTTGTAAAAATCGATGAAAACTGTCCTTTCCTCCCTTGACAGTCAGTAAATGGTCGTAAAAGGCACGTAAAGTGAGCCTATATTCGGGCAGAAATTCGGTTCGATAACTGTTGAAACGAGTAAAATATACGCTTTTACATATAAAATTCCAAGATAACTTTAGTTTTCATCGATAATTACAACTTTGATAAGACAAGTCACATTTTCACAATTATTAAATAATAACGAAATGACACGCAACATAAATTCGTCAAAACGTCACTTTTCCACGCTTATAAGTTTGGTCATTTATCGTGGTGCGGCGCTGTAACACACAAGCACGAGCCTATGTCCGTGTGCTCGCTTGCGGCGTGCCGAGAGTAAACGAGACAGCCAGCTTCTTCTTACACCAATCGCTTATTTAAGAATCGACAAAAGTGATGGGCTAAATCCGATTTGAGGGGCTCCGCACAATAAAAGGAACAGGGAACAGAGAACAGAGAATAAGAATTTTAACCTATCAGAAATCATATATTGTGGAATACACAGTTTCTGATAGATTGAAATTCTTATTCTCTATTCTCTGTTCCCTGTTCCTTTTATTGTCCTGACTTTAGAGACTTCATGTTGTAGGTCCTTGAAGCTCTGGATTCAGGGCTGCTAACTTTAGATAATATAATCTCTATCTTCTTATATAGTTGTGTATTCATATACATACGAACACTAACATGATTCCTGTCGAGAGCGAATGAGTCAGCGAAAGAGAACGAGAACCCGACGTTCTCGCTCTGGTTGCTCTACAAGTGACTGAAGACCGAATAAATGCTTTCTCGGCCGCTCGATGTATATCAATATAAGGCATTCGAGTTTAACATATAAGTTTTAATAAATTTTAGTAATCATATATTTTTTCCCATTAATGTATAATAGCAAAATTGATTTCAAAACGCGATTTACGAGATATTAATTATTTACAATTTTCCATATACGTTACATACCACGTTCATGAACACAATATGTAAAAATTGCGTAGTCGTGCGCGTAAGATGCGAGATCAGTAAACTAGAGATCCCACAAATCCTACGTTCTTTTTTTCTTTTTTTTCACATAATTTTTCTAAAATAAAATTATTAATAAACATATTAGGGCGAACATATTTTTATATAATTATTGAATTTATACGTGCACTTTAAAAATTTTAAACCAACAACCAAAATATAGTCAAACGTTAGAATAAATATAAATAAAATTACTGAAATCATATCAGAGGACACAATATAAATAAATATTATAAGTAAATTAAATCTTCATTCTGTTAGTGAATAATAAATATTAAAACTACTTCTTTGTTTAAATGAAAAAACAATGGAATCATGAGTTAAAGTTTTTATATTGGGTGGATCCATATATCCGTTCGGTTTTTGAAGGCTAAAATGAAACAAGTTTTTTTCATACAAAGGATGAATTTTTAATCAATGTTATATTCTCCGTTTTTCACTACTAACAAAAACCGAACGGATATATGGATCCATCCAATAATTACGTGTATAATTATATAAAGTCAAATGATTGATGTACCTTAGTCAAAATTGAATGTCCTAGTAGAAGTACATCTATGTGTATATATACATATATGTATATAAAATAAATTAATTATATGAAAATTCAATTTAATAACAGATTCTATGAAAAGATTATATTCAAATAGATCAAACAGTAAAAATGCTTCGTGTCAGAGTAATTCCAAATTTAAAGTTCTTAATGTCTTAGTAGTAAAATAAGTAGGAGAAAGAGAGAGAGAGAGAGAGAGAGAGAGAGAGAGAGAGAGATAATATGAATTTTACAATGAAAATAAGTTCATCAGATGGAATGTTCATTTTCTTTTTAATATATTGTAATAATTCTAGCCCTGATTTTTATACTTTGTATATTGTAATAAAGCATCGTGTGTCTTCCTACAAGTGACACAGTGCAATGTTAGCCTTGTCGAATAACAAGGATGTAATGATATACTGTCACATCTACTCAAGATTTGGTCTGAAAATCCTTTCTGACCTTTTGTAGCAGAAAATAATAAGGTACAAGGCTAACAGACGCGAATTGTGAATTTTTGTATATGCACATATTTGCGTATATATAAATGTTATTTTATAACTACGCACCCAGTAAACGAGAATAGATTAAAATGGATTAAAATTTTTTTAATGCGTACTTTATATGTATATATATGAGAGATTTAAATCCATGAAAATGGATTGAATGGATTGGATCCGACACTAGTTTAATATTCGAAAAATAAAAATATATTTATTATATATTTAAGAGTTACAAATTTTATTCCTAAGACGTTAATAATAATTATACCTGAAATTAACTATTTCAAATTGGTATTAAAAAACGCACTTTAGTGAGATTCGAACCTGGAACCTCTGGATTATGAATCTTCTACGTTACCCACTATACCACTTCTTCAATTGGTAAATATTATTCATTCTTTACTTCAATTACAACTAGCTAAACTATTAACGAAATTATATAGATATAATAAAAATATCATCATTTGACAAATATAATAAAATATAAACAATTTACATTACTATCAGACAACATTGGGTGTCGGATAAACTAACTCGTTTAGCCGATGTCGCGCGCCATGATTAGCCTAATATTCGGGCTGTGTTCGATTTGGTTTGCGAATGTTCACATCGACCATTCATTGTACTTCTAATCAAAGAGAAACAAAAGAACATAGCTCAATTATTTTTACGTTACAACTTTTTCGAACTTAGTTGGATTAAAACGAAAAATTTCCTACTTATAATTTTATTATTTTATTTTACTTAGAACTATTTAAGTAGCATTTATGATCCATTTTTAAGTAAAAACTTGTTTTATTCAATTAGATTGAAAAACTACATTTCATATTCAGAATATTGAATTGAACAGTATTCATGTTGCACAGAAATTACTGATATTATTTTTTAATTTAACTAAATTAAAAAAAACTGTACTTCATATTCACAATTCTAAATTGAATAGTATTCACGATGCACAGAAAATGCTAATATTATTTTTAGAAAGGCATAGGGATATGCTGTATGCAATCCCTATAAATCAATAAATATGCATTCAGGATTGAAAAGGCATGACATTTGCTTTATGCAATTCCGATAAATGAATAAAAATGCATTCAGGATTGAAAAAGATTCATTTTAACATTCATGAATCTTTTTCAATCCTGAATGCATTTTTATTCATTTATCGTATTTCTGAAAATCTGAATCCATTTTAATCCATTTCAATTCATTCTTATTTGCTGGGCATACATTGTAAATACGTATGTACAAAAAAAATATTTTATGAACAAATTAATATTTCTTGTAATAAATTAATAGTAGCAATATGATCTAATATTAATATTTTCAAGCAATTAGGTACGATAGCGTATAATCGAGCTTTAAAGGAAATTATAATTATAGAGTATTAAATGTTTATTTTAAAACAATAAATGGACGTTTCAGATCCTTCTACAGCAAATAAATTACTTTTCCATGACCATGATCTCCGAATATATTAAAATATTAATATATTAAAATATATTAAAATGTTGATATTTTAAATATTCTTTACTTGTCTTTAAAAAAAACTTAATGATTTTGTATATATACAAATTAATAAAACATCGTAAAAGAATTTATATAATTAACATGATTATTGAATAATTAATTTTTTAGTTGAATTAAAGTTTCTATCAGATTAAACTTCAATTGTTACAATTAGTCATTTAACAGGTTACAAATCTACATATTTACATAATCAGTATTTGTAGTAATAATTATTTATTGTATTTTACACAGTTATATTAGTAAAATTAAAGAGAGACCATTATACGTTAGCACTTTTTTAGAAATTTATAAATGAAAGCGCAATATAATGTTTTCTTCAATGAATAATTTTATAACAAATAACGAATTGAAAACGTAAAAATTAATTAACTTTACTCTCCCAGACAGCACAGAATATTTATAAAATATTTGATAAATACTCTGTACTGGCTGGACTAGTCGAATAAACTCTTAATAAATATCCCATACGATATGTAGGCATCACATCTAAAAATTGGACGTTCATGTGTAATGTTAAATATCATTGTATAGGGATAAAAAAATCTCACTTTTCTTATATATTTTATGTTATGTATTTATTTAGAAAAAAAAACACATTAGATAATTATTATACATTGATATTAAAAAAAAAACGATTTAAACAAATATTTTCTTCTAAATATATGTTATTAATCAAAATTTGTATTATATATGTATACATTATTCCTGTGTGTTATTTAAAAATGTTAAAAAATTTTTAAATAATTTAGAAGTTGATGCGAGCACGTATAAATTACTTTACATCATCCTTGATTATATTATTAGTATAATTTCATGACCTAATATCCATTCCCTGAAAACAGATAATACAAAACAGATAACACATAATCATATATATAATCATTATATCTTAAAAATATATAGTCCAAAATAAATTAAATTATGCCTATATTTTTTTATTTATCTTTTTATTTATGTCTCATACACGTTTTAATTTATTATATAATATATGTATGTATAAGATACGTTTTTGATGAGAAGCGCCTAGGCAGACATGGTTACTGAGGAAATCCACTTGAAAAAGTCCACGACATGATTCTCGCTGATCTCCGAACGAAAGTGCATGAAGTAGTAGTGGCCGTAAGCGTATCGTACGGAACGGCATTCAATATTTTGCATGATAACTTGGGAATGAAAAAGCTGTCGGCCCGATGAGTGCTGCGATTGCTCACAATGCACCGGCTCACTCCTCCACAGTCGCCATAGCCAAATTGGTCGAATTGCGCTACGAATTGCTGCCGCATCCATCGTACTCTCCGGATTTAGCCTCCTGTGACTTCTTCTTGTTTCCAAACTTGAAAAAATGGCTCAGTGGAAAGAAATTCACGTCGAATGAGGAGGTCATCGCCGAAACAGAGGCCTATTTTGCAGAGTTCGACAAATCATATTTTTCTGAGGGGTTAAAAAAAATGGCAGAAAAGAGCGCAAAGATAAGATGATACATGGGGGCATCCGAGTGATGTTTCCAAATCCAGCTTAATAGGCGTGTTCAGATTCATACCCAGGTGCTCCCCGGATATCATCCATGTTTAACATTCGACAAAATATAAGGATAGAGTATAATACGAGGTCTGGCTATTAAATAACGAGACTGCTTATGAAAAAGAGTTTTATTTTAAAAATTATTCTACAATCGAATGCTCCCCTTCAATGTACTCCCCTCCCCTCGCCACACACCGTTCCATTCGTTTTTTCCATTGGTCAAAGCAATGCTGGAAGTCTTCTTTTGTAAGAGCATTTAGGAGCTCCGCCGATTTTCGCTTCACCTCTTCCATCGACTCGAACCGGGTTCCTTTTAAGGCAGACTTGATCTTCGGAAACAGAAAAAAGTCACAGGGTGCTAAATCAGGCGAGTACGGCGCGTGTTCGAGCACTGGAGTGCCTCTAGCGGCTAAATAACGCTTCACAGACAGCGCGTTATGGGCAGGTGCGTTGTCCTGGTGCAAGATCCACGACTTGTTTTTCCACAACTCCGACCGTTTCTTACGAACTCGCTCTCGCAGTGTTGCCAAAACTGTCAAATAGTAAGTTTGGTTTACAGTTTGACCCTCTGGAACCCATTTTCATTGATTTTGGTCACTGTTTGCGGAGTTGAAACAGAGACAGGTCGACCTGGACGTTGGTCATCTTCGGTGCTCTCTCGGCCTTCAGAAAACCGTTTATACCATTCGAAAACACGCGCACGAGATAGAGAATTCTCACCATAGGCCTCTTTCAACAACTTATTAGCACTCAGTCGGAGTTTTTTTTAATTTAACGAGAAATTTCACATTGATCCATTGCTCGTGTTTTTCGTCACACATTGTTATCGGCACGAGAAAAAAACATGTTCGTTTCTAACCTCTACAGAAAAAATACTACTACAGCGACAAAAACGTGATTTCGTACTGGAATAGTAGACACTTCCAGCTATCCAACGCTGCATTCATTTCCCACCCTACCTCTCTAGGACGCCTTCTGCGCGCGCAGTCTCGTTATTTAATAGCCAGACCTCGTATATAGGTGGTACTTAGGTGGAAATCTAAACATAGTCCTATGCGTATGGGTATAATCGAATTGCCGCTACGAATGCTTCGAATTTGTTGATTGGTCAATTAGTAAAATTCTTTCTTCTGATTGACCAATCAAATGCTTTAAAACATTTGTAACAGTAACTCGACCATACGCATAGGGCTATGTTCAGATTTCCACCTAAGTACCACCATATATTATACTCTATCCTTATATTTTATCGAATATTAAACATGGATGATACTCGGGGAGCATTTGGGTAGGAATCTGAACACGCCTATTAGGCTGGATTTGGAAACATCACTCGGGTGCCCCCGTATATCATCTTATCTTTGTTAACATAGGATGAACAACAAGGATAAAACGACATGCGGAATCACTCGAATGATATTTTCGATTGCAGCCTTACGGTATTTTTCATTTTGTGTTAGCAATGCTCGCGAGCATTATTTCAATCTTCTTATTAAATGTTAAACAAGGATGAAATAATGTTTCCGAGCGTTGCAAAGGTCAAGTAAAATGCACTTATACGATACTACGCTACAACAAGCGCAATAAGGCGGTTCCATGGCACCATGGCATTCATGTCTTTTCATTCTATAGTCATCAATAGGAAAACAGGCAGTGCTTGAAACCATCCATTTGATATGAATTTCATTCGATCATACGCACGAAGATCAATATCAATATGATTATAAAATAGATTATTTATTATAAGAAATAGCTTATCACCATTATTAAAACAAACCAATTCAAGCCAATTCAGAGAAAGTCAAAACGATGATCTTATAAAATTTGACCGTTTATTGACGCTACGAATAAAATCATTTTAATATAATTTTGATTGTTTGTAGACTTTTTTTGACTTTTTATGCCTTAGATAACATTTGAAAGAAACGTTAGTAAAATCCATTTATACACAAAAAATTATTTTAATAAATATGTGCATAAAATACATGCAGTACATGCATTTCTTTGCGTCCGGAAACACAACAACAGGGACGCTACAACATTCATAATATTTTTATCCCGAAAAACTACAAAAAAATAACAAATTTTAAAGCATATGTATAAACAAACATATTAGCATAAATAGCAAACAAAATATTTTAATAAGAGTATTTATTATATTGTGTTTGTAAAATGAAATTGAATTATCTTATCTTATAAGATAAAAATATTAATAATTATACATACATATGTATATACGCATATAATAATGGTATTTATTTATTATTAGATATGTTTTTAAATATTATATATTTCTGAACACAAAAAAGCTGAGGTAGTACATGCCATTGTTTCTACACATACGAGGACAAATCAATAAGTACCCGTGTTAGTAATGAAGACGCAAGCTTTTCACAAAAATTTTTTTTATTTTTCAACGTCAACCCATTTTAGGAGGATATACTTTTTCTAACGTTTCTGCCATTTTTTTAACCCCTCAGAAAAATACGATTTGTCCAACTCTGCAAAATAGGCCTCTGTTTCGGTGATGACCTCCTCATTCGACGTAAATTTCTTTCCACTGAGCCATTTTTTCAAGTTTGGAAACAAGAAGAAGTCACAGGAGGCTAAATCCAGAGAGTACGGTGGATGCGGCAGCAATTCGTAGCGCAATTCGACCAATTTGGCTGTGGCGATTGTGGAGGAGTGAGCCGGTGCATTGTGAGCAATCGCGGCACCCATTGGGCCGACAGTTTTTTCATTCCCAAGTTATCATGCAAAATACTGAATGCTATTCCATACGATACGCCTACGGCCTCTGCTACTTCATACACTTTCGTTCGGTGATCAGCGAGAATCATGTCGTGGACTTTTTCAAGTGGATTTTCTCAGTAACCACGTCTGCCTAGGCGTTCCGCATCAAAAACAGACGATCACGTTTGAACCAATATCTGACGGTTGTCATAGATGATGAAGAATTCCCATAGACGACATCCAACTTTGTTTTTATTTCTTCACATGTTTTTCCATTCAAAAATAAGAAACAAATCACAATCGATATTGCTCTTTTTCCATTGTATCAGAAAACATCAAACACGCTCACTACGAATTGTTGTCAAATTAAGACTATTGCATGAATCACTCTGAAATTTTGTCGTTTTTTGGCGTCGTTTGAAAGATGGTAGTGCCGTATAGTAGTATACGATGATAATGCCAACTTGCATCAGCAACGTCGCTTGTCTTGAAACACGGGTACTTATTGATTTGCTCTCATATATATACATATAAATTCTCATATATATACATATAAATTGTAGAGGAGACCAAGGTTAATAGACTCATTTTTCACTTTCGAATTTTTACAGACGAAATTAAGAGACTTATCGAAAAAATGAATTTTACACCAGTTACTACATACATTTGACTACCTAATAATATTTTAATAAAAAGGAGACACTAATATGAAAAAAATGCATTTTTCTAATGCATTCCATCTGATTCAACTAGCCCCGGGATCGGGGTAATTCGACTAAGATTATTAAAATAAAGATTAATGTATTTTAACTACATCTTTGGCTACATATTAATAAAACTTTTATAAAAATATATTTTAAACACAAACATTCACTTCCCAGGGCAAAACAATACTTCTTTTTGTAAAATTTGTTCATTTCGTGCAAAAACACGTCGAATAAGTCTAATTTTCGAGATTGAACTAAACTTATAATATTTACTACTGAGGAAAATCTCTTTAAAGTAATAAAATTTTGAGTAAGTACTATAAGAGTCGTCACTAAATAAGTCATACAGTTCCATGCTGTGGTTCTATTATTCCCATCCATTCATTTTTTAAAAACATTAACACTATACGATAACAAAGACACCTAAACAAAAAAAATCTGTTGGACTTTATTAAGTAAGAACTACACTATCTAAATAGAAATCAAATATCTCAGACAATCATATACGATTATAAAACAAAAACTTTAAAAATAAAAATATTTACCTAGGCGTACGGTTTTTTAAAATTGTGGCATAACTTCTATCATAGATATGTTCGCAACAAGATGTTATAGCAGACTTAGCGGCAGTTACACTGCTGTGTGCTCAGACACGTTTACGCATGTCTCGCGTGTTTTGTTTTCAATGTAGCCTCGATTATCCTACTTACTCCTATATTCAACTGACCCCGGTCTCCCCTATATACACAGCACGAATTCATAAATTCAAGTGGATCGCAATTTAAACTGAGTTAAGTGATAGCATTGTAAAGTGACTTTAACCGCATAACAGAACGTACTGCACAATATATATTGTTATTTGATTTTATATACATATACAGGGTGTTTCAGACCATCCTTTTTATCTCCACAGGAGATCTAATCAAAAATATGTTCAGAAAGTTGTGGGGTTTAAAAATTTATTGATAATATCAGTTTGATCTTGGGTGGCTTTGCAAGGTCAGATCAAGGTCACATCGACTTTTTTAAATGAAACATCCTACTTTTTATTCTGGAATCTAATAGCCGATGTCAAAACCCTGTAATAAAGTAGCATTACCCAAGATGTATCGCGTGGAGGTTGCCTGGTCGGATTTACACCTTGTGTGTGTGTGTGTGTGTGTGTGTGTGTGTGTGTGTGTGTGTGTGTGTGCGCGCGTGCGTGCGTGCGTGTGTATGAGCGCGCGCGTGTGTGTTGCAGCAGAAATAAGGCACGCACGTACGCATGCACGCACGCACGCACGCACATAAGGTATAAATCTGACCGGGCCACCTCCACGCGGTACTTTGAGTAATGCCGGCAGTATTGTAACATTTAATCTTTATAACTCTAGATTTACTTAATCAAAAGATATTTTAGAAAGCTCTTGACATCGGCTATTAAATTCTAGAATAAAAAGTAGGATGTTTCATTTAAAAAAATCGATGTGACCTTGATTTGACCTTGGCAAAGATGATCCAAACTGATATGATTAATAAATAGATATTTTTAAACTCCACAACTTTTGCCTGAACATATTTTTGATTGGATCTTATCCTGCGGAGATAAAAAGGGTGGTCTGAGACATCCTATATATGTATATATTTACAGAGTCTTCAAAAAGTATGGAAACGCTAAAATATTTCGAAAATGATCAACTCTAGCGAAAAATTTATAAGAGCAAAGTTGTAGGACTTCAAAAACTTTACATAACTAATGATAAAAAGTTGACCTTGGATGGAGACCTTTTGCAAGGTCATATGAAAGTCAAGTTGAATTTTTTAAATAGAACTCCCTATTTTTCATTACATATTTTTATAGCACACCTCGAGAGCTTTCCAAAACACTATAATAAAATTATTTTTCATGAAGTACTCTTCGAGTTATAAGTCTTGAAAGTTACAGCAACGCCGGCATTAGCATTACATAAAATCGTCTGACCGACGACTAAAACCTCTTATGAATGTTGTTCAGGATCATGTTCTGGATAACATTTGTCAAAATCAAGGCTAATGGAGATTATACCTCTTATTTTCATTTTTATATAAAAATGAACTTTTAGTGCAAAAATGAAAATAAGAGGAATAATCTCCAATAGCCTTGATCTTAACAAGTGTTATTCAGGACATGATTCTGAACAATATTTAAGAAATTTTAGTCGTCGGATGGATACTTTGCGTAATGCTAATGCCGGCGATACTGTAACTTTCAATTATAACTCGAAAAGTACTTAATGAAAAAATATTTTATTATAGTGTTTTGAAAAGTTCTTGAAATAAGCTATAGGACTATGTAATAAAAAGAGGGGGATCCTGTTTAAAAAATTGAACTTGACTTTCATATGACTCACAGACTTCACCCAAGATTAATCTTTTATCTTCAATTAGGTAGATTTTACTTTAATGAAAACTGTCTGATATGGAACCCTTTGCAATGCAATCACTCAGTTCAAATTGCGATCTAATTTGCAATACACCATTTTATATGTCTATATTAATTTAAAAGCAAAATAATTAATAACAAAATAAAATCGCAATCATAAACTATTATATAACTCTTTGTGAATCATAATATGTATATAACATTAATATTATTTTAGTGTTCTCATAATTATTCAGTAATAAGCAAAATATTGTCCCCACCATCTGTTCCCAAGCAATTCAAGATGTCATTGGCTACTATAGAAAAAATAGATTATTACTTTATTACACAAAGAACGTGCACAAGATTTATATATCCATATATATACACACACACACACACACACACGCGCGCGCGCGCGCGCGCGCACACACACACATATATATATATATATATATACATATATACATATATATACACACATATACACATATACACATATAAATATATATACCCAACAAACGAGAATGGATTAAAATGGATTGAAATTTTTTTCTATCCGAATGCATATTTTAAATAGCAAATATTTTCTTTCGATTTAATTGGATTCAATTAGATTCAATTGGATGCAATTGGATTAAAAAACTGCATTTCCTATTCAAAATTTTGAATTGAACAGTATTCACAATGTGTGTGTTGTGCACAGAAAAAGCTAATATTATTTTTAGATTGAAAGGCATAGAGATATTCTCCATGCAATTCCTATAAATGAATAAAAATGCATTCAGGATAGAAAAGCACTCATTTTAATATTCGTGGACCAATATTTCTGAAAATCTGAATCCATTTCAATTCATTCTAATCCATTCTTGTTTGCTGAGTATGTATGTGTATAGATAGCATATGATATCATGTTAACATTCAATATTCATACTGAATGTACTGTGATTATATTGAATAAACCAAAAACGTTAATGTGACGTCACAGTAAAATATTATTTCTTGTATATTGTCAAGATATCAAATATAGTAACTAAATTTCAATTCTGATGCTGAATATACTGCTATCTCATATCGTTTATAGAGACGTCTTTAAATTATTCTTGCGATATATCTCGTGTACATCTGTTATATATTTTTAGAACAAACATAAAATGCAGAACCAACGCTGCCTGCATTTCATTTCTATAAGCATTGCACTTATAACCCAGAAAAGATCTTCCATTTTTTCTTGGTTATCTTTTCTATAATAATAATTTATTATTATAGAAATTATGTTTTTCAAAATTCATATCTCATGACTGTGTTGATAAAAAAAAATTTGGAAAAAGTCATGGCAACTTCTTCCGATGAGTATTACGAGTATAATGATATGACAAAAAAAATTTTTTTTCACATATTATTACATCATTTTTTTCGTATTAAAAACTAAAGCCAATAGCTCGCAATCAACGAGCTGATGTCCATTAAAGATGTTGCTACAGCGTTTTTAGACGCGATGTTGGAGAATCGCGTATACTTGACATCAATCGTATCGACGAGTCGGGCTAATCGTTCGAACGTTATATCGATACATCCGTCAAACTCAAACATACGGCGTAGCGTCGTTCAATGTGCAAACTCTGACGGTTTAGCGGTCCAACGCTTATAAAATTATCTTTGTATTCGTTTCGCAGCATCTTGTAAATATTCCATCGCTGCTCGTAGAGACCCTTCCGTGTTTCGAGAGACAGCGACAGTTCATGTCCGTCATAATCTCCCAGGGTGATCTCCACGTAACTTGGTAGACCAGCGTTGATTCCAATTTCCAAAAATTTGTAACCCATAGCCGTCAGATCGTAACGTCTACTCAGTAAACGCACCGCGCGATGCTTTATGCTACGTACGTACATAACGTTAAAAAACATTTCTTTTGTGTATAAAACGTTGAAACTTACATGTTACTGCTACAGTCCTTCTTCGTTTCGTACGATGCATTGCGAAGTACATTTTTCAACCATTCGTACAAGCACGTATTGCAAGACTGATTGCATCCACGTAAATTGCGATGTATATGGTAAAAGAAATTCTCTGAGGGGAGGATTACTCCCTCTTCTAGAATCGAAGAGGGAGTAATCCTCCCCTCTTTCCAAGAATTGCGAACGTGTTGTGATACATTTTATCGCGATTTTTCTACGTATTTTCTTTGTTTGTGAGTTTATTAATGTTGTATCACGTCTTTCTACGTATTTTCTTTGTTCGCGAGTTTATCAATGTTTATACTTTATGATTTATATTTCGATGGCATCGATGACGTTGATGATGATGAGCACGTTGGCGGGTTGATTTTCCTTCGATGGACTTGGTGGATTTGGCGACAATGGACGGTATCCCTTTCGCTCGATCGATTTTCGGCGTATATATTCTTTTACTCGGTCCATGTCTTAATGCTCATAACTGAAGCTTACAACTGAATGAAAAAAGTCTTATATACTATACATACTATATACATGCATATATGTCAAATCGAACATGTCGCGACGCGTTTAACAGAAGCGTCAATGTTTTCAGATACATACATACATACATATTAGGTATACAACTTTGATTCCGCCGTTTTCCTATAGATAGCTTTAGCGGTAAGTGGTGGTCGAAATAAATAGATCATAGACGTCATACTAAACTTGGGCATCTGTCAACATAATCCCATAGAAACATTAGTCGATTTGTGTCTGCATCATAAAGTTATTCTCGATTGAAAATCTCAGTTTACGAGCCAAATTCTCGTCATTTGCGGGAGGTTTTAATTTTCTGCTTCAATATGAAGAAATCTGCGGCTGAGGCTCATCGAATGCTCTCGAATACTTATGGTGAGGCCGCTATTAGTGAAAGAACGTATCGTGAGTGGTTTCAACGCTTCAAGAACGGTGATTTTGACGTCGAAGACCGGCATAGCGGTGGAAGAGAGAAGGTTTTCGAAGATGCAGAATTGGAGGCATTACTTGATCAAGACTCGTGTCAAAATCAAAAAGAATTGGCACGAGTCATTGAGAGTGACTCAACCAGCCATTTCAAAACGCCTCAAAGCCATGGGAATGATTCAGAAGCAAGGAAATTGGGTGTCGTACGAGTTGAAGTCGAGAGATGTTGAACGGCGTTTGTTTGCTTGTGAACAGCTGCTTGAAAGGCAAAGACGGAAGGGATTTCTGCATCGCATTGTGACTGGGGACGAAAAATGGGTTCATTACGATAACCCCAAGCGCAGAAAATCATGGGGAGTTCCCATGCTTCCACGTCGACGGCCAAACCGAATATTCACGGCTCCAAGGTCATGCTCTGTATTTGGTGAGACCAGCTCGGCGTAGTGTATTATGAGCTGTTAAAACCGAAACAATCACAGGCGATCGGTATCGAACGCAATTGATGCATTTGAGCCGAGCATTGAAAGACAAACGGCCACAATACAACGAGAGACACAATAAAGTGATTTTGCAGCATGATAATATTCGACCCCATGTTGCGAAAGTGGTCAAGACATACTTGGAAACGTTGAAATAGGAAGTCCTACCCGCCATATTCTCCAGACTTCATTGCTCCCTCTGACTACCACTTGTTTCGATCAATGGCACACGGCCTGGCTGACCAGCACTTCCGGTCTTATGAAGAAGTAAAAAATTGGTTCGATTCGTGGATCGCCTCAAAAGATGACCAGTTTTTTCGACGCGGGATTCGTACGCTGCCCGAAAGATGAGAGAAAGTAGTGGCCAGCAATGGACAATACTTTGAATCATAAATGTATAACCAATTTTTTATAATAAAGCCTCGAATTTCGGAAAAAACGGCGGAAGCAAAGTTATACATCTAAGTTCATACATAACGTTCATACATATACATACATATGTACATACATATATGTTCATACATACATATACGTTCATACATATACATTCATACATATACGTTCATACATACGAGTACATGTATTACAAAGGATGGAAAAAAGAAATATGTAATAAATACGTTAACGTATTATATTTTTATTTAAAAAATTTTTTGCAACCACCATTATACTACTGTGGGCAAAAAGTATCGATAATTTCAAATTTAAATTTCCCGGGGTTTCCGATAGGGACAACCGAATTTATTTTGAAGTTGGCAATTCTGTCAGTGACAGCTGCGCCAAGGTACACGTCAAAATAGTCATTAGTGTTTGAGATAAGCGTCTGTTTGTAAGCACGTAAAAAGTGATTTGTCGTTTTTTGAAATGTCTGAAATTATGGAACAACGAAGTGCGATAAAATTTTGTGTCCGGAATGGAATTTCTGCAGCCGAAACGTTGAGAATGTGTCAGAAGGCGTACGGTGATGGCGCTTTGTCACAAGCAAGAGTTTTTGCATGGCACAGAATGTTTAAAGAGGGCCGAGAGAGCGTTCAAGACGAGCCACGTGCCGGACGGCCATCCACATCAACTGATGTGATTCACGTCCAAAAAATCCGAGATTTGGTGCTCGCAAATCGTCGATTGACTGTCCGAGACCTTACTGATCTTGTTGGCATATCGGAAGGATCAGTCAAAACCATTTTGAGCGACCATTTGGGTCTCCGTCGCACACATCACTCGTAGTTCGTGACCATTTCGCCAAAAACTTAACTCATATCATTCCACAACCACCGTATTCGCCTGACTTAGCACCATGTGACTTCTGGCTGTTCTCAAAACTCAAAAGGCCACTCCGTGGACACCGTTTCGAGACGATTGAAGAGATAAAAGAAAAAACGACGAGTGAGCTGCGGGCCATACCTACAGACGACTATGCGGCATGTTTCGAAAATTGGAAAAAGCGTTGGCACAGTTGCATTGCAACCGGGGGGGACTACTTTGAGGGGGATGATACGAATTTGGATGAATAAATAAAGAATGTTTGAAAAACAAACAAATTATCGATACTTTTTGTCCATAGTAGTATATTGTATTTTCAATACATTTTGTAACGCGCATTTCTTAACGCGCGTTTCTTAACATGTTGTCCACATCGCATAGTATTAGCAACATCCGGATTAGTTAAAGATTCCATGTCTTCGTAAACTGCATCTCGATGTACAAAAGCGTTCTCGTCCAAAAGCAAATTTCACAGCCACGTTCGTTTCTCACGTCCCTTAACGAACACGATATTCATCTTCAAATACAGCTGCCGTGATCAGGCGTTTTGCCTCGTTGTACGGGACTATCCCGTCCTCCTATCGCAACCCATAGTGATAAGCACCCAACCAGGAAACGCGAGACCTGTCGGATCTTGTCAAAAATTTCCATGGCACGGGACTCGTAAAAATGTAATGTGTGAGAACAGTCTCCTATTTCAGCACCGCCACTTCCTTCACGATAAATTTCTTGTTAACGATGAATCTTTGCATATCCACGAACGTTGGCACAAGCATGTTGTCGAGAAGACTGCGATCGATTGCGGTCGATTGTGATTTTATACCATGTCGGAGATGCACTTAGGTGATTTTGCGCACAACGTTGGTCAATGGATTATACTGAACATGACATGCGATCGTGTATGATGAGATAATAGGCTGTTGTATTTGCGAGCACGTTCTCCTTACATTCAAAGTCTAATCGTCCATAGTGCCACTCTTGACCGATTCGTTCTGTCGAGAGCAATCGATGATTACGAACGGGTCATTACGTAAAAAAGTTATAAAAGTGAGATTCGGCTCGAGATATTCGTATTCGTAGTAGCCCTTGCAGAAACGCGCGTACAAGTCGTACAGAATCGCACATCTGTTTTTATTAAAATCAAGTTATCGTACGGATAACATTCCGAATTTAGGTAGAGTTTCGCATTGGTTAATTTGCAGTCGTCGAATCGACTTATATCCTCCGACATGACGTTTTTTCGATCTGTTCGTCATAAAATGACGTAGCGCGGCTTTTCGAGCTGAGTAGCCGTTTTGATACTTGGTTGTGCTCTGCAAGAGCGGAAACTCGTACAGATCCCACGAGCGAAAAGCCATGCTCAGATATCGTCCGCTCTCCAAAGCACGCAGCATCGACAGTTTATTTATCTCGCTCAATAACACGTGCGGCATTCGCCACTGTACTTTGAATAATTTGAGATTTGGCTCTGTCGCCGGATCTCCCGTCAGACAATTGTTGTCGTTGCTCGTATTAAAATCAACTGGTGACGAGCGTTGATCATCACGCGTTTGTAATCTTTGCAAAATCCCAACAGTATGTAGAGCGGTACACAGAAATTAAAATATCCGGCCGCAGTAATCTGCGCAGTCCCAGCCGGCATTCCGCAGAATCACGCTTCTGTTGGATGACACTGTTACATAGTTTGTGAGCGTGCTATAATAGTTTCTGTTACGGTCAATCCCACATCATTGAGTTCATATCGAATCTCATCGAATATGAATGCGACGCAATTATTTCCCAATGCCATGTGAGCACCCTAAACCACTTTGTTCTTGTGAGTCTCAATCTTGACTATGCGATCGTCGAAGATCGGCTCGTCTTTAATGTTTAGGATATCAGTTATCTCAAATGTTGCGCACCGCGAATCCCAAAGACTTTAAAAATGTAACGTTCGATGCGCTGAGCTTCTTCTTCATGATGCAGCTGGATGAGCGAATGTTATCGAGCTGTGACGTCACCGGCCTTGTAAAGAATGCGTTACCTCTCTGCGTACGCTCCATTCCGTTCAGCATGAGCACACACTCACGTTATCACTGTCACCGTCGTACGTGTAATCTAATGGTGATCTCTTCTCCTCGAAAATCGAGCTATCGTCCGTTCTGGTCGACGATGCGTTAGATCCGTAATGCTCCGTGCAATAATCGGCAGGTAAATGATCTGCGCCGGCTTCTCCGATATCTTATATCCTGCACGTTCGGCAAAAATTCATGTATCGTATGCGCGCTTTTGCCGTTGCTGTACGCGCCCGCGGTCACGTTACACTGTACGCGGATAACGTTTACGTTCATTATGTTGATCGACATATCCGATTCGCCACCTTCGCAGCCGCAGTATACGCTTCGACGAGAATCCCAACAGCGATCCAAATGCTGTTGGGCTTGCCAAAATTTATTCTGTATGCACATCTAATCTCGCATCTCATCGTGTTGTAGTTTGCGCGGAGCGTAATCGGGTATTTTCCACCCTCACCATCGTCATCGGTGTCATTGTTGTTGTTGTTATTGTCTCCACGCACTACATCAATGGTTTCAAACACGTCACGGTGCGAACGTTTCCGTAAAATCGCGCGTTTCAGAAATTCATTTATGTCTCGCACTTCGTACGAATCCTCGGGAATTGTAATTTCCGCGTCGTCTTTGGCGAAATAAAATTTGTTGTTCGTTCACGTTTGGTATCGTGTAATAAGTCTCAAAGATCGCCAGACTGAGCTCGTAATCTCCTCATCAATCAACTCAAATCTATGACGGGAAAGTAGTTCGCTGCGAGGATGGTGTTCTTCCCGCTCAGCATAAGCGTCAACGACATGACGGAAAAAGCGTTCGACTAATATTAAGATTTCACGTCGAGCTTTTTAAATTCACGCGCGTCGTTTGTAGAAACCGCAGATACATCCGCAGAAGCTCTGATCGTACGTCTGAGGGGGGGATAGGACATGCGATTGTACTCTATCGTTGTAGCACCGTTCCTAAAATATCGCACCAGTTCTTTGGGCGGTCGAAGATTATCAAAACTGTCAAAGTACACGACGCGGTTGTTCCTCTTCGCGTACGCTACCCAGTGACTACCAGGCTCCGTCGCATCGTCCAGATTCACGATACCACTTTCGTTTCGGCGCGCTCATCGGTAACGTACATGAAAACGCCTCTAAAGTATAGTACGTGCATAAGTCTCGCGAACTCGTTCCATTGCACATTGGTAGTTGCGCCAAATGGCATTTTTATCATCTTTTTGGCGTTTTTTTTTTCTTTGCAGCTACGCCCTGTCCACGTTTGTACGAGCCGAGATACAGTCCGCGTTCATCTCTTGCGACCTAGCGCTTTATTGGCGAGTACTTTGTCCGCCGTGTACCTATCGGTGAGATCATTGCTCCGAGAATAAGCAATAAAGCGTGTTCTCGGCACGCCGCGTCCAGCCCATGTCACTTCTGGTTAATCGCTTTGTAAGCCGAGTGCTCGGACCGCAAAACTAGTAATCCGGAATATGTAACTCGAAAGGAAGCGCGTTTATCTCTCGATTCAGATCGCCGCGCGACGCCGACATTCGCTACAATCCTTCATCTTCGATGCGGGACCGTCGATGTGCGTCCGCTGTCACGGCTGAGTGTAGTGCTTGTCACAGCGACGATAGACTCGAATTTCCGAATCTGCCTTCACGTGTTCCGAAAGCTTGTCCCAGATGTGATTGATGTAGTCGCCGTACACGCATAAGAATACGATCTTCGATATATATTGTAATTGCTCGGCGCTCAAGTCTCGAATCGGAAGGATGACATAGCGCGAGATACATTTTATTATTGCGCGATTCGCGAGTTCGCGCACCTTTAAATAGTCGTTCGCGTAGCCTTTAGTGTGAGCATGAAATTCGTGCGGCAACCGTTGACGATACGTGTCACTAACGGTGACGCGAAATCACGAATAATGGGAGGCAGCGCGGAGAAGCGTAAGCACGGCGAAATGTTGCCGAGTCGCGCGATCATTTGCGGCTCGTCTAATTGCGGTAAAACCAACGTTCTCATAAGTTTGTTCGAAAGTTCAAATGGTGTACGTTTCGAGAACGTGTACATCTACTCGAAATCGCTGCAACAGCCAAAATATCGATATCTCGAAAATTTATTTACGTTTATCGACAAAATCAGTTACTTTACGTTCTTCAACAATAGCGACGTCGTTCCATCGAGCGAGGCGTGCCCAAATTCTATTTTTATTTTTGATGACGTGGCATGCGATAAGCAGGATGCGGTGAGAGAATACTTTTCGATGGGCCACCACGCGAACGTTGACTGCTTCTGTCTCTGTCAAACGTACGCGAAGATACCTAAACATCTGATACGCAACAACGCGAACCTGCTGATCCTGTTTAAACAGAATTGTACCAACTTGAAACACGTTTACATCGATCACGTGAATATCGACATGTTGTACGACGAATTTTGTTTGTTGTATCGCGACTGTTGGCAAAAAAATGGATTTAGTGATAGACTAGGATAGTGCGCTTAAAGACGGGAGATACAGAAAGGGATTTAACGAGTTGCAGATAGCGTAACATGACCAGTCATTATCGATACTTCGCCAAAGATGAACATGGTTGATGTGCGCGAGCGTGAAAAAATCGCGAGGGAGATCGAGAAGACGACCAAGTCGATCCGCAAGAAACAACGCGCTCTGAAGACTGAGGAGGATATGGCATTGGATAGGCATTTTAAGTCTATTATCAAATCGCTGCGACAGATCATTGACAGCTTCGGCATGAACGCGATAAAGAGACAGTCGCGCGATAACGCAGTTGTCTCCAAGCGCGAGAGAAAAGAGGAGGAGGAGGAGGAGGAGAGGGAGGGAGGAGGAGGAGGAAGGAGGGGAGGAGGAGGGGGAGGAAGAGGAGGAGGAAGAGAAAGCGAGTGAGACGTTCGAACGTTCCGCGACCCCGCGTAAATCCGATGATCGATCGCACAATCGTGTACAGCCGATAACCTCCACTCCGCGTACGACGATTGTACCGACGATAGAATCGTTGGAGAACGTTTTTGAAACGACGAACGACTTGCTAGCAATGAAGGTTCAAAATCGGTTGCAAACGTCGGAAGGTCGAGAGGCGTTGCAAGCCGGTTTGGGCTCACTGAGTCAAAAGTACATCGAGGCTGTCCTGAGGAGAGCGCGAGATAAATATAGATTATGTGTATGGCGTTTACCTACAAGGATGGATTGATGTTTGGCAATAAACACGTGGATGATGTGGATGATAAAAACATAATTATCGACGTACGATACACCGGTACACTTTACGAGTTAATTTTCAAGAGAATTCTCGACGATCTCCTTTATATGAACAAATACAAGAGTATATTGCTGGCGACGAACGCGCACAAGCATCATTCGCAGGGCCGATTATTGAGCAACAGGGGATACAAGTACTATAAATACGTAATCGCGCCGTTGATGTCGATCACAAGAAACAAGAAGAAATCTGGAAAGGGATTACCTCACGCAATGACATTGAACGACAACGCGATCGATTACGTGCACTGGGACGATCCCAACGAGCTAGAATCGTCTATGATTGCTCGACGCTTCGCATCGAGCGGGCAACAACGCTCACAACAATGAGATGCTGTCAATCATCGAGGAACTTCGCAAAGCCGGTCTTATAAATTAAATCGCGTATAGACGAGACGAATCAATCGAGTGGCGTCAGCGAGAAAAAATACTTTTGTCCTTTTATTACGCATCGAATCATGAAAAAGAGATCCAGCGGAAAGAGAAAAATTAGCTCCGAGAGACGTCGACTCGTCGAGGAATTGCACGCTCCGGCATAATTTAATTATGCTCCGGCATAATTGATAAAATCAGTCATTTGATAAAATTTCGATTCGTAAAAATATACGTTTTATATACTTATATTATTCTTTATTCATCAGCTTCGTTTTGGAGTATATAAAATACATAATTATTTGTAACAATTTATGTATGGAGCAGAATACATACATAGGTAGTAATACATAATAGTAATACTTATATAAATGTAAAAAAAAACATACGTAAAGTGTAAATTAAAATAATAGTAATACATAACAGTAATACGCATAAATAAAAACATGAGACACATAAAATATAAATTAGAATACTAATATGTAATACGTATATAAATGTTAAAAACATACGATATGTATTAAATGAAAGTACAATAATTGTAATACATAATAAATGCTATTACATAAAACATATTAATAATACTTGTATAAATGTAAAAAAAAAGTATACATTACAATAGTAATACATAATAGTAATATATACTACATATAATACATACTCGTATATGACGTTACTCTTTACACCTTTCGCCTTTTTAGTGTCTTTCTTGTCGTCCACTCTCACCGCGTACATCTTCGCTTTGAGTCCAACAAATTCGGTCATTAATACATCGTTATTCTCGTCCTTCATCAGGCCGGGTACTTTTTTGTTCACGAGAGGCATACCGTACGTTGCCTGCTGAATAATCGCTCGTGTCGAATCTAGCGATATCGCGTTTCATAGTCTCGTCGCATTCTATTGGGAGTACAAATTAATTCGGTCCGTTTTCCAAAAGATAGCTTCGGCTGTTGTGAATGGTTCATAGTGACAGTTGATTTTGGCGTTTTCAGAGAGGTTAGACATCTGCTAATATTCAGTTTATATCGCTTTGAGTTTCATACAAAAACCTTGATTACCCTACTGTGTTTGAAATGTCGGATTTTGTGTTAACCAAGCAGCATTTGTGGGAGGTTCTAATTTTCTGCTTTAATTGGAAGAAAAGTGCAGCTGAAGCCCATCGAATGCTTATTGAAGTTTATGGTGACATAACTGCCCCAACTGATAAATCATGTAGGGAATGGTTTCGACGTTTCAAGGATGGAGATTTCAACGTTGAAGACAAGCCTCGCTCTGGACAGCCAAAAAAATTCGAAGACAAAGAATTAGAGGCATTACTCGAAGAAGATCAGAATCAAACACAAGAGGAGCTTACAGAATCATTGGGAGTAACTCAACAAGCCGTTTCTGCACGATTGAGAGCCATGAGAATAATTCAAAAACAAGGAAATTGAGTGCCTTATGAACTGAAACCGAGAGACGTTGAAAGACGATTTTTCACAGCTGATTCAAAGATAACAAAGAAAAGGTTTTTTGCATCGGATTGTGACTGGAGATGAGAAGTGGATATTCTACGACAACTCCAAGAAGAAAAAATACTACGCTAAGCCCGGTCAATCGTTGCCATCGACCTCAACATCAACACCAAAGCCGAACATTCATGATTCGATGATCATGCTCTGTATCTGGTGGGACCAAAAGGGTGTTGTTTACTATAAGCTGCTGAAACCTGGCGATTCCATGGGCGATTGGTATCAGCTACAATTGATTCGTTTGAGCCGTACATTGCGAGAAAAACGGCCGGAATACGAGCAAAGATATGATAAAGTTATTTTTCTTCATGACAACGCTCGGCCTCATGTCGCAAAAGTCGTAAAAAAATATTTGGAAACGCTCAAATGGGATGTTTTACCGCACCTGCCGTATTCTGCGGACATTGCTCCTTCTGATTACTGATTATTCCGAAGGACGATTTGGCAAGTCACCGGTGCAGCACGATTTGGCAAGTCACCGGTTCACTTCTCCAAAATTGGATCGCCTCCAAAGATGAGTCATTTTTTCGAGATGGAATTCGAAAATTGCCTGAGAGATGGGAAAAAATAGTAGCCAGCTATGGGCAATACTTTAATTAATCTGTTCATTCATTTGTTTTGAAATAAATGCATTTTTGAACACAAAAAAACGGACCGAACTAATTTGTACTCTCAATATATGGTAAATGAAACTGTCCATGTCGGTGTACATGATCTTACATTTGTCGCGATACATGTACTGGGTGACATGTACTCGTGGTAAAATTCGTACAAGCAAACTTTCGATATGTCGAGTATGCACATACCCACGTAAATCGGTTTGTCGAACTTCACCTCGAGTTTGCGCATTTCGACGGCTATCAAATTTTCCGTAAAAACGCTGCGGCTGTGGAAATTCGATTTCGCGATCATTGCCTGCGCGTCATATCGTCCATCCCATTTTGTCATTAATTTTACATCGACGTAGTTGCGCATATTCTCTATGTTCTTACGTTGTTATATTAGTTACATTAGTTTATATAAATTTTTTTAGAAACTTTTTTTGTTTTTCGCAAGCGTTCTAAGTTGTATATTGAGTTCAATGTAATCGCGGAGCTATGGAGATTGAACAAATTGTAGCACCTTGTGGATCTTTATTACGCGAAGACCGTGACGAGTATTGCTGCAGATTGCAGTAGTGAATGACATAACGCTGCTTATCGAACGAACACATGTACTTGTTATTAGCCTGCGCGTATCTGCCAGAACATTGACTGAGATCGCCGCGTATACCGCGCTCAATAAACATAACCATATCAATGTCAGTGAGTAACTCGAATCTTATGCGCGTATGTTTCAGCATGGCGTCCCACGTAAAACCTGGCAATGTATAATAATGCGCAGGATCGAGACAGTAACTCGCGACGCGATTATTGCGGAAATTTTCGAAAATATCGGCTAATAACAAGACATCGATTTTCAAATACAAATCACTGTATTCGCCGAGCGTTCGAATGGAGAATCGCTTCCAGATGTTCGCGGCATGAGCGTAATCGCTCTCGGATACTGTATCGCCTTTTTTTTTTTTTTTTTTTTTTTTTTTGGGGGGGGGGGG
>JAANIC010006100.1:658365-672451 GCA_017607545.1 Acromyrmex charruanus
AGAGCAACCGTTTTTCATCTTTCGATTCAGCGCATCTCCCCAGCCTCCATGCGCTCACATTTGAACTACCCGTTACTATGCCTCCGGGTTTTTATACGAGGAGGAAGGCAAGCCCCTGTTGGTAGGATGGTGAGGGTCAGGAATAATTCCGTTTCCTTCATCCTCCACCTTACCGATCGCGACACGACAGTGCCTCCCCACGCCGACGGCCCTGCCCATCCGCGTACACGGAAACGATCGGAACACTTATTTTACCCCCGCGGTTTCAAGCCTCCCCTTCCACCCCTTACCGTTGTACGCCCACCCGACGGAACGCGTTAATCCCACGTCCTACTTACGACCCCTTCCCCACGGAGTCTGGCTGAGGCGTGCCAGAACTTCTGCTGTGTCCGATGACACTGCAGTACCGCGCCCATGTCCCCCCGTCGCGGGCAGGGAGTAATCCTCCCTCTGTCGGTGCCGTGCCACCGGGCGATTGAAGTCAGGGCCGCCAACCCTTACCGGCACATTGGGGACCGTCCCGAGGGACGAGACCTCCAGGGGTTCCTCCCACGAGGAGAGGGCCCCCCTTGGGGTGCCGGACCCGGTGTACAGACTCCTCCCATCGGGAAGGAGTCCGTACAGGCTGCTCTTAGACCCCCACGTGCCGCAAGCGACCCGTGGGGGAGCCCCCTCACCACGACAAGGTGGCAGCCCGCGAGGGGGGGATACTGTATCGCCTGTCAACGAAAAATAATTCGCGCGGTGGTAAGCGCGTGTCCTGCAATTTTTCGATGCAATGTAATCGTCCGGAAAGACACCTTTTCGTATGAGAAGATCGAAATCCTCCGCGCTGAGCTTGCAAAATTCGGAACGTACAATTTTTAATTTATCTTTGTCGAGATACGCCAATTTATCTTGCATTTAGAAATTTGAAAGAATCAATGAATCTTTTTTTTTTTTTTTTTTTTTTGGTATCGGAGGGGAAATGCCTGATGCATACCCCAGGTCTCGAGGGAGAGCCCGGGGTTATGTGGGGCTTGCACCCACTAAAACCCCTCCGGGTGTCCTTACCATGCCATAATTGAGGGACTCCCAGGAACGCGTGCAGCATACTTCTGGGAGCCCCTCTGGCCAATCGGCTTGGTGCCGATATCTTATTCCCGCCCAGGGATTTTGAACGTCGAAAGACGACGACCTCGGGCAGAATCAATGAATCTTAATTTTACACAATTTTTCTAAAAATTCTTTTCATTTTTGTCTTTGGTACTATCGACATGTTTAGTGAATGAAATATATTTTTCTTTGGTTATCGATAGTACGAGGGCAAGTTCAATGCCCTCGTATTATTCAATAAGAATTCTTAGAAAATCTGTCAGAGGGCACTCGCAGTGTCATGTCACATTACTTTTTGACAAATAGCATTTTTCAGTTGATTACTGTCAAATTTTGAGCGGAATTCATCGCGTGGTTTCATTTCTGTAGATGATTAAAGCGAACAACCTTTGTATTTTTTGCAAAATGGAAAAAAATGAGTTTCGTGCAGTGATCAAACATCTACATATGAAAGATTTAACGTCGAAAGAAATCAAAGAGTTGGATAATGTTCAAGCACCAGCGTTTGCGATTATATATAATTGGGTGAATGAATTTAAACGTGGTCGTACATCCATATGTGATGCACCTGTTCGGGACGTCCAATTGAAACTGCTACGCCAGAAATCATAATGTCCACGATATTGTTTTGACTGATCGACGAGTGAAAATGCGTAAGGTTGTTTCCCCATCCAGCATATTCGCCAGATTTAGCCCCCTGCGATTATTTCCTGTTTCCAAACCTTGAGAAATGATTCGGAGAAAAGAGATTCACCACCAGAGAGCAGCTGATCGCCGAAACAGAGGCTTATTTTGAAGAGTTGGACAAATATATCATATTATTCGGACGGCTTGAAAAAGTTGGAAAATCATTAGATCAAGTGTATCGAGCTGAAGGGAGACTATGTTGAGAAATAAAAATGAATCGATCAAAAAAAATGTGTTTTATTATGTTTTTTTAAAACTTATTGACTTGCCCTCATACATCTACATGTCCATCGTACGCAATAACAATTTCCTTAATTATAAGATGCGCGTCGTAGCCCGATAAATTGTGAAATACGATCGAAATATAAAACGAATTTTTATAATTTAAGTTACAATTCGAATGCGTTGGATCGCGGTATCTATCGGTGAGATGACAATGATCGCAGACCCGCATATCGTCCGGCGCGAATGGTTTCTCACAGATATGACAACGCGTCGCGCTACAGTACGCCTCGCATTGTTCTTTCGATAATCTTCCACCGAACGCATCGTGGTTATTAAGTCCACAAGCACAGCGCGCAATAGAACGGTTAAATTCATTACCTGTAGCAGACGGAATGGGAGATTCGCGAGAATCGTGACAATCGCGAAAATCGCGAGAACACTATAAATCGCGAAAATCGAGAAAATCTCATCGAATTAAATTCTAGCGAAGAACAAGACTCTCCTGAAAATAACAAGATCATAAATTCCGAAACGGGAAACGACGACGATACCTTTACGTTTAGTGACGATAGCACAGACGATAGGCGAATAAATCATAACAGAACTTCTAGTAAAGTCACTCTCAGACGGGAATATTCCCTTACATCACGACAGTAGCATTTTTAATCCCAAAGAAAATTACACGGTCATAGAAATGCACCGCACTCCGCCTAGCGCAAAGCGACAAGTACTGACAGCCCCGTCCGGAGAATTAGCGCAAGCTAATGGAACCACAGTTACCAGCTGGAAACGATTTGCAAACAGATCCCTTACGCAACATAATGTTGGGAATTAGAGAACTCTGAGAAGAAATGGAAACCATGCATAAAAGAATAGATAAATTAGAGGATCATCGAAATACTCAGCACGCAACACACGCAAGGAATGATTACCGCTTAGACAACATTTACGAACGTACGACCGAGGACGTACACAATCAACACCCACACGTAAACGAATATATGAAACTTAAGAAGCACGAGAAATGATATCCGAATTCGATGGAAATTCACAGGCTAAACTAAAAGAATTTCTAAGCGCATGTTCATATGCCATAAAAACCATAAATCCAATAGATGAATGAACGTTACTACATGCTATATTGTGCACCAAGGCAAAGCAATGATAGATTTCGAGACTGGGATATATATGACTTCCAACAATTAAAATCGGAGCTAGAAACTTGCTATCTTAGCAAAAGAAGCACAACTCACTTACAAATGTAATACTATTGAACAAAAATCGGACGAGAACGCTAGACAATACGGCTTGAGAGTCGATAACTTATCAATAGAATATATGAGTCGATGATCGAAGGACAGGAGCATAACAGCAAACAAAAACGCATAATTCTAAATACTATTCAAAAACAAGCTCCACAGAATTTCCAAATAGGATTGCGAGATGAAATCAAACTATTTGTGAGGTCACAACATTATGCTACACTGCAAGAAGCAATAACAGGGACCACTGCCGAAGAAAAAATCAAGGAACTTGGTAGCAACCCTCAATACTTAAACTTGTCAAATCATCATCGAGGATCATATTGTCAAAAATATGGGAAAATAGTACACAGTGGTCAAGAATGCCGAATCAGCAGATACGCTGACCAATATTTGTTGCCAAAGCCGAGCGGACAAGGTAACATAAATACAGCTGCAAAATATTGCAAAAAGACAGGACACATCCGTAACGAATAGTGAACGTTAAATGGACGCTTAAGAACCGCATCAGGCGGAAGCGTGAAAACGCATGACGGAAAAATCCGAAGGCAGGGTACAGCAGAAAATAAAATGGCGATGGAAGGAGGAGAAGAAACCGATTTCGCAAAGATGAAACCGCCAAAACCTATACGCGACTATCAAATTTCGCAAGTCACTGAGATGCCACGAGCCAGTGGCAGGGCTGGATTTAATAAATTTGCAAATCAAAGAATTCAAGAAAGAAAAAACTAAATTTCTTTTTGACACTGGAGCAGCAGTAACTCTCGTAAAACTACGGAATTTGAGGAGAGAAACGTTAATATATGAAGACAAGATGACGTTAGCTGGAGTTACAGGACACGAAATAATTGTTATAGAAAAAATAACTGCTACCATACTATTAGGTGAACGCCAGATACAACACCCCATATATGTAATTGCAGATGATTTTCCAATCGACTACGAAGGATACTTGGAGTTGATTTCCTATGAAAACATCAAAACTTGCGAAATGCGACTACAGCAACAAGCTTTTAAAAATAAGAAACAGGATATTGAAATTATATCCCTACAAAATAATAAGAATCAACCCTAGATGCGAGGCAATCATAGAAGTCACCACAACTACGAACATTACAGAAATAATTCAAGCCGAAGAAGCGCAACGAGGAATACTTATTGGAAACTGTCTAGTACAGCCGAAAAATCATCTCTGTCTGATCAATATCATAAATACCGGAGACGCATGTAGAAATGCAAGTATCTTGCGTAACTCCGATAGAAATAGCGTCGGAAGACATTTGTGAGTCGTCTATATAAAAGGGAGAAGAAAAAGAAGAAGAAATTAAGACAGTAATTTCAAGAAACACCTGCATCGAAAATACTTTAAAGTTAGAGCATTTAAATGCTGAGGAAAAGAAGAGCATAACAGAAATCTGCATGCAGTACAATAACATATTTTATTTGAAAGGAGATCCATTGACGCATACTAATACTGTCGCACATGAAATTTACACGCAGATAGACAGTGCATCTGTTAATGTGAAACCGTATCGGATAGCATAAGGAAGTACCCAAGAAGCATAAGGAAAAAGTGCACAAGCAAATACGCACAATGCTTGAAGACGAAATAATACGACCAAGAAATAGTCAGTGGAACGCGCCATTACTTGTACCCAAAAAGACTGATGCAACAGGAACATCTAAATTACGCATAATCGTAGACTTTAGAAAATTGAATGACTTGACTAAAGGTGATTCTTTTCCTCTGCCTAATATAACCGATATATTGGATCAGCTAGGAAACGCTAAATACTTTACTACATTAGACCTAGCGTCTGGTTACTACCAAATTCCTATGACTGAGTCGGCAATAAAGGCAAAACTGCTTTTTCAACCTTATGGGTATTACGAATTTAATCGGCCCTTCGGACTGAAAAATGCACCAGTCACTTTTCAAAGATTGATGAATTCTGTTCTAACTGGATTACATAGTGTTAAATGTTTAGAATTTCTAGATAACATAGTCGTGTACAGAGCTAGTTTATAGAAGTACAACGCGCAGTTCGTTGAAATAATCAGCTGAGACAGCATAAATTAAAATTACAGCCTGAGAATTTCTCAGAAAAGATGTCATTTATCTAAGGCATGTAATAACCGATGACGGGATCAAACCAGATCTGACTAAACTAAAAGCTATAAATACATTTCCTATTCCAATAAAAATAAAAAAGATACAAGCATTCATTGGATTAGCAGAATATTACAGGAAATTTATCGAAAATTTTTTCAAGATCGCCAAACCTCTAACTAAACTAATAAAGAAAGGAGAACCATTCGTATGATCAATCGAACAACAAAATGCGTTCGAATTGCTAAAAAGTAAATTGATTACCGCACTCGCTCCAATATCCAGATTTCACACGAGAATTTCTTGTGACTATCAACGCATCTGATTACGCAATCGGGACTATACTCTCTCAAGGGACTTTGGATCAAGATAGACTAATAGCATACACTAGTCGCATAATGTCAAGAGCGGAGAGTAAATACAACACTACCGAAAAAGAATTATTAGCCATCGTTTGGATAGTTAAGCATTACTGACTTATTTATATGGCACAAAATTTAAAATAGTAACTGATCATGAGCCTTTAGTGGTTGTTTAATGTAACTGATTTTAGATCGAGATTAATTCGATGGAGATTCAAATTAGAGGAATACGAGATTATTCACCGTGCAGGCAAGATGCACATGAACGCATTAAGCCGATGTATAAATATTATTACTTCACCAGAAGACACGACAAACGAAGACACACACGAGGGAAATAACGATAAAATGAATGAATATAACGACGTAGATAAACGAATACTTTATGAATACCACAACTCACCTTTAGAAGGACATCAAGGAATGGAAAGAACTATTAAACGGATTTGATTGAAACACAATTGGCCAGGATTAACTAAATACATAGAAAATTATATCGCGAGATGCGAGACATGCCAGAAAAAAAATTAAAAGGGAGAACAAAGGAAAAGCGCCACTGGAAATCACAAATACAGCTTGACGACCTTTCAAGAAATGTGCTTTAAGCATCGTCGGCCGCTGAGCAATCATGGAAATAAATATATATTAACCTTCCAAGATAATCTCACTAAATTCAGTAAAGCTATATCAAATCAAGAAGCCGCCGAAATAGCAAAACAATTTATACTCAAAATTATTTTCGAATATGGAATATCTAACAAAGTATTGACCGATCAGGGCACAAACTTCATAAGTGAAATGTTTAAAAATGTCTGTAAACTATTACAAATCAGTAAAGTACAGACAACTGCGTATTATCCTGAAAACAATGGTGCGTTAGAACGCTCTCATCGTACCCTGGCAGAGTACTTGCTCTCATCGTACCCTGGCAGAATACATTACATTAACGCGGATCAAACGGACTGGGATGAATGGGTTCCATACGCCATGTTCATATACAATATTTCTTCATACACAGCAACAGGGTATACTCCATTCGAGAACTAGTTTTTAGATACCAAACCGACGTTACCCTCTGCACTGACAAAATCTCCAAATCCTACATACTATTATGACGATTATGCCAAGGAGTTAAAAGAACGACTACGGACAACCAATCGAATCGCTAGAGAACATATAATTAAAGTTAAATTAGTCGCCAAAGAATAATATGATAAAAACACTAAAGCTATCTTATTTAAACTAGGAGACAAGGTATTGCTCCACGACGAAACTCTGCGAAGAGTTCGATCGAAAAAATTAGATTCATTATGGACAGGACCATGCGAAATTATCGAGAAATTATCAACTGTCAATTATAAGATAAAAATAGGACGAAAAATTAAATGTATACACATCGTCTAAAAGCATTTATCGAATATAAAATATAGAAAATGGAAATATAACTAATAAAATAAAAAAGATGGAAGGAAGATGAAAATATATATAAGTTATGTCTAAGCATATGTATATATCTATCTCATCTTATCCTCGTATTCCTCCGAGGATTCGCTAAGAAACTCAATGAAGTTCAACAAATCTTGAACCTCCTGGTCAGTAAATTCAACATCGTCTATAACAACTCTTGATTTACAACACCATGAACTGAATCAGCACGCTGTAGCGGTATATGAGACAACATAGTTACAGTATAATTGAATAGCAACGATTAAGAAAGCAAAAGAAAGGCGAAAAGAAATATAATAAAATATACAAAAAAAATTTTTTTGCATAGTATCAGCAAAATACACCGATCAATAACCTGATACATTTATTTCAAATTAATGACCGCTCGTTCAACAACCGGGCGACATATAAAGAATGAAGCTTACGAAGTAAAAAATTTTTTATATGAGCCAGGATTATACTATGAAAAACTAGGAGAATTGTATCAAGCAGAGTCATCATGGAAGCTGGTGATAAATATTGACATTGGCTCGATAAATAAGCAAATTTACACACTACAAAATTATATCGATCATGCTCATCACCTGTGCAAAATCCAGACAAAAGGACGCGAAACATACGAAAATATGAAACAGCTAATCGAAGCGGAAAATCATAAAATAGTTACTAGCCGATCGAATAAACACCATTTATCAAACATTCCAAAATAAAAACGTGGATTAATTGATGGAATAGGTGGATCCATTGCTAAAGCACTTTTTGGCACTATGGATGCTTCGGATGAAAAAAATCATCAAAGAACAAATTGCGAATCTAAATAATAAACAGCAAACACTTCATCATGTCATGGTGAATCAATTAAAAATTCTAAACACCATACTCGCGCATGTCGATAAGTTACAAGAAGTAACCAGCTACAATGCTCAATTACTTTTTAACATTACCACTAGAATAAATAGCAAGATGGCCAAACAAAACTTAAGAGAGGAGATGGATGAATATTTTCTTACACTAAACGCCATTATTACGGACATCTTATAAGATGTAAATTCTATTATCAACCACCTCACTTTTGTTAAAAAAGGAAGACTACATCTTGGAATTACATCAATAAATGAGATCGTAACCAGCCTGAAAGCTCAAGTACATTTGCCATTAGGACTTCATTTCTCTTTCAGGATCCTTGAGTCAAATTGAATTATTGATAGAAAAATGCATCACTGTCAGTGCGATTATGACGAACCAAATATACACACCATTTTGAAATTCCCTCTAACCTCTTATCCGAAATATGATATACTCAAGGTCATACCATTACTCATATACGACTACGATAATGTATGCTCTGACTGAAGTAGATCAGACCATAATAGCCGTAGATTGCGAAAATCAGCATTATATGACGTTAACACGCGAAGATTTAAGCATAAGATGTAAACAAATTAACTATACTTATATCTGCGAACACACCAATCCTATATACCACGAAAACACAAATTCGTTATGTGAAATTCAAATGTATGTGCAAAATTCTAATTCTAAGATATTGTGTAACACGCGATACATTAAATCTAATCATTCCATATGGATAGCTCTCGAAAATCAACGAGCATGGTTATACTTCACTCTTTATGAACAAATAAATACTATAAACTGTAAAAATCATGAGGAATATAGAATGAAAATTAAGAACGGGAGAAGTTGCGCTATACGGAGAATGTAAATTAACAACTGCGGACATGATTGTAAAAACAATAGGTAGGAACCATCAAAGTTACACAACCATTCAAACTCGCTAATCAGAGTACAATTTAACCCGTTTGCGAAATCAACTAGAGCATAAGGACTTAAGCCAACCGGAAGTAGTAAAATTAAAAAAAATTATTCGTGACCCGACGGAATTAATGGATTTAAGCGTCAAACTACAAGATTTAACAGCAGAATTAAAAAACGCACGAGATTCATCACTTCTGCCGGAACCTATTAGATGTACAACTTTGCTTCCGCCGTTTTTTTCCGAAATTCAAGAAATTTATTATAAAAAACTAATTATACATTTATGATTCAAAGTATTGTCCATCGCTGGCCACTACTTTCTCCCATCTTTCGGGCAGCGTACGAATTCCGCGTCGAAAAAACTGGTCATCTTTTGAGGCGATCCACAAATCGATCCAATTTTTTACTTCTTCATAAGACCGGAAGTGCTGGTCAGCCAGGCCGTGTGCCATTGATCGAAACAAGTGATAGTCAGAGGGAGCAATGGAGTCTGGAGAATATGGCGGGTGGGGTAGGACTTCCCATTTCAACGTTTCCAAGTATATCTTGATCACTTTCGCAACATGAGGTCGAGCATTGTCATGCTGCAAAATCACTTTATCGTGTCTCTCGTTGTATTGCGGCCGTTTGTCTTTCAATGCTCAGCTCAAATGCATCAATTGCGTTCGATACTGATCGCCTGTGATTGTTTCAGTCGGTTTTAACAGCTCATAATACACTACGCCGAGCTGGTCCCACCAAATACAGAGCATGACCTTGGAGTCGTGAATATTCGGTTTGGCCGTCGACGTGGAAGCATGGCCAGGAACTCCCCATGATTTTCTGCGCTTGGGGTTATTGTAATGAACCCAGTTTTTCGTCCCCAGTCATAATGCGATGCAGAAATCCCTTCCGTCTTTGCCTTTCAAGCAGCTGTTCACAAGCAAACAAACGCCATTCAACATCTCTCGGCTTCAACTCGTACACCCAATTTCCTTGCTTCTGAATCATTCCCATGACTTTGAGGTGTTTTGAAATGGCTTGAGTCACTCCCAATGATTGTGCCAATTCTTCTTGATTTTGACATGAGTCTTGATCAAGTAATGCCTCCAATTCTGCATCTTCGAAAACCTTCTCTCTTCCATCGTTGGTTTTCGACGTCAAAATCACCGTTCTTGAAGCGTTGAAACCACTCACGATACGTTCTTTCACTAATAGCAGCCTCATCATAAGTATTTGAGAGCATTCGATGAGCCTCAGCCGCAGATTTCTTCATATTGAAGCAGAAAATTAAAACTTCCTGCAAATGACGAGAATTTGGCTCGTAAACTGACATTTTCAATCGAGATACTTTATGATGCAGACACAAATCGACTAATGTTTCTATGGTGTTATGTTAACAGATGCCCAAGTTTATTGTATGACGTCTATGATCTACTTATTTCGATCATCACTTACCGCTAAAGCCATCTATAGGAAAACGGCGGAAGCAAAGTTGTACACTTAATATTATATATACAATTTTAAGTAGTACTATTACAATATATTAATTATTGTAATTATTGTAATAATTGTATATACTATCAACAAACGAAAGAATCGCGCGGCGAATGTAACAAATCTCGCGTAAGAAAAAAAAAGAAAATGTCAACCCTTCGTTTTCTTTTTTTAATGGGGGAAGAATGTTATGACCTAAATAGGTCATACCCAAAATCTACGTCTGCAGATTCTCAGTTAAAGCATCACAAATCAAGTCACCTACTTTTGATTTCAAAACTGACTACATACTTTACTTTAAAATGCAATTATGCATTAATTCGACCTAATTTGTATATATAAAAACATAAACCTCGAGCATCGCGGGTGGTTCCAAAAAGTCAAGAGGACACGACTACTGTGAGAATCTCCGTTACTGCGAGCATTACTGCGAGACGTCGTAAGATTGGAACACATCGAATACTCGCAAGTGACAATAAAACTTCTTACACCACGAATGTTGGCCTAGATTAATTGGAGAGCCCTTACCAAACGACACCGCCATGTCCAATCTGTGATTCCGCCACGCCTGAACGGAACGTCATACGTTGATGGTAGGACTGGTTAACGGCTGACCCGTAAATTCTATAAACGGTGCCCGGAGCGGCACCCTTGCACCCTGAGCGTTACAACAAGTCCAATGAAGGTTCCAATATACCAACGAAGAGTCACTCGAAAGAACGCACCGCGAGGATTAGTCGTTAAAAGGGCTTAAGCGCTGATTTCGGATTCAGGGCAATCGTTGCGAAAATTAGCATCAATTATTGGTGTAAGCAAACCAACAATGCATCGAATTGCCGAGGAGGACCTTCGATACAAATCGTACACATTAAAGATACGACAGATACTCTCTGAGGCTACCAGGACAAGCCAAGTTAGTCGTTGCAATCTACTATTGTGTTCTTTGAAAAACGAAGCATTGGGATGAATCAGATTCTTTTCTGACAAAAAAATTTTTACTATTGATGCCAAAATCAAGGAATGATGGCCTATAATCCTGGATGTCCCTGTTGTCGCCAGAACAAAATTTCTAGCCAATGTTCACGTGCAAATTGTTGTGTCCAGTGAGGATGATGCCACCACATTTCTTTAAAAAAGGGGAAACTGTCATAAAAGAAGTGTATTTGCGCGTTCTGATGGATGTAGTGAAGCCGTGGATGGAAACTGTGGCAACCGGAAGGCCATATGTTTTTCAGTAGGACGGTGAACCAGCTCATACGAGTTATTTGATTCAAAATTGGCTCTCAGACAACGTCAATATGTTTTGGTCCAAGGAATTCTGGTCTCCCAACAGCCCAGATTTAAGCCCAGTAGTCCCTTGGACTATTATGTATGGAGCGTAGTTGAAAGGGTCACAAATAAATCTCGGCATCCCAATGTGACGTCATTAAGGGCTGCTATTGAGGCAACATTCGTTGGCATGGACAGTGCTACATTACAGCGTGCGTGCGAACGTTTCAGACCGAGAATAGAGGCTGTCAAGCTAATGGGGGATATATCGATAATAATTGCTCTACAGGAATCCCCCAAGTGTCATGTAAAAGGATTTTTTGTAATATTTAATTTTTTATTAAAAATATTTAATTTTTCATTAAAAATATGTTTAAAGAAATTGTTCGATTTGTCCGGATTTTGACGCACCCTGTATACTTTTATGTTTCTTTAACGTTTTTTAGTTGACGCTTCCTTTACGTTTCATGTTCCAATTTTCGCTTCTTACGGGTTTAATTTACGTTTCTGTTACTCCTTCCTTACACTTCCTTCACACACCAATTAACGCTTTATTGACACTCGTTTTACGTTTTATTTTCATCAGGGCGGCTTCCCTCACTCCGACCGGCGCACTATCTCGCCCGCGTTCTTCAACTTTTCAATGGTTTTAAACAAATTTTTTCGGCAACAAAAAATTCGAGAATTTTTTAACAGCAAATTCAATTCTTCCTTGACAAATTGATGCCAAATGGAACTCTTAATCTTAAAAATTAGAGCTATAGTGATTTTTTGAAAAAAAATTGTTGTCTCGGCTCCTAATAATCGGAGGGTAACCTTTTTTTTTAAATTCGTAAAAAAATGTTAGATGTCAAATGCTTCACGGCTATTTGATATGATGCGTATTAACAGAATTATTCCATTCTTTTATACGAAAGAAAGATACCCACTTTTCAAAGTCATTTTATAATAGTTTAACTGCAAAAAATCGTTTTGTTACTAAATGTACGTGATAGTGCAACTTTTGAAGAAGAAAAATCATCCCCGTCAATTGCTGTGCGACTACTCAAAGATGTAAGTAATTAAGTTTTCCACAGACAGGTTTTTAGTGAACAAATGGATTTTTGCAAAAATAATGAACATTTCAGGTTTGTTCAGGGCTAGATTTGTTCGTCATTATGAGGGCTACATTTTATGAAAATTTCGAAGCTTTGCGTTTAAATCAACTCAATAAACAGAGAGTGAGTGAAAAAAAAGTCTTTTTCGGTTTTTAATTTTTTTTTTATTGAACTAATAGATCGATTTAAATGTTTCATGTCTTATTTTATAGATATTTCGAATACTTACATTTTTTATATCGAATTTTTTTCCATATAATCAATATCTTTTTTTTTATAAGTGAAAAACGTGCTTTTGCAACTATTTGTTTTTTTTCGCATATTTTCTTCACAAGTCTCGTGTCTCAAACATACGCATATTTCTTTTCTAATGGCCTTTCGAGACTTTCGTAAAAAGAAATGCTGGTTTATAATTTTTTTTCGATAAAATTCTACTTCTACTGAACTATTCTTGCTACTCGAGTTTATGAAGGAGAGATATACTATATAACGCACATGAAAAATTGTAAACAATTAAATATCTCGTAAATTGTTGCGTTTTAACATAATTTATTACTATTCTGGATTAATGGGAGGGGTACACTATTACTACAATTTATTAAAACTTATATGTTATTTAGAACGCCCTTCGCCTCTCATTGATGCCTAAGGCAATGTTCCCAGATGAGCTCGCTTTTTGGCTAATGCGCGACGAAGACATTCTCAATAATATACTTAGTCCGCTGTAAAAGGCGTACAATTCAGTACAACTATTTCGAAAAATTTTTTATTTTCCTTCGATGGAGAAGACAAATGAAAAAAATGTTAAAAAATAAAAAACAAAACAAAAGTGGTTATGAATTCAAATTTCTAAAATAAAGAGCATAAGAAACCACAAACACAAGTTATCAAATGTGCTATTTAATTATTATTGCAACAAAATTAAATTATTACAATAAAAACAATAATGTTAAACGTTTCGGCCACAATCTGGCCATCTTCAGTAAACGAATAAAAATCTTTGAACGCAGTGTTACATCAAGTTGGAATACAAATCAATCGTCGTGTGTTATAATTGTCAGAATATTCTTGAATGTAGTGATCCATCAAATTAAAATAAATTTCAATCGTCGTGTGTTATACTTATAAAAACGTGTTTATTTCTAATCGACGCTACTTCGTCTACTAATAATAAAACGTCCGAAGTCATATATGCACCGTGTAGAACAAGAATTTCCAGATTCTAATTTAAAATAATTTATTAAAACGTTAATATCTTTTGATTAGATTAAAAAACAAAGA
>JAANIC010006100.1:675495-711085 GCA_017607545.1 Acromyrmex charruanus
AATGATAATTTTATGTATATATGACTATTTGTAATGTGGTAAGCATAATGTGATATGACATGCGTAAACAAAAGGGAAAAAGGTAGATTTGAATCATATATCAACGTAAAATGAACAGAAAATTATAAAATAAAAAATTATCAAGAAGTTATAATGTTATTTACAATATTTACCATCAGATGAAATCGACTGTCTTGAATATAAATTAGCTGAATTATGTAATTGTAAATGTCTAAAATCAACTTTAAAATTTGTGCAATTAACATTTTCGGCCTGGAAACTCGATTGAATTTTATAAATAGCGGAAAAAGTATGATTTGACAATCTATTTCTTTTTTTATTTTTTATGTCTGTAACTATTGAAAAGATTCTCTCAGCTTCGACGTTTGAGTGAGGAAAATTTAATACAGTTTCGATTAACAATTCTAAATTTGGAAACATTTTTTCTTCACTAAAATTTTCAAATTTCAATATTCTTTTCCATACGTCCTTTCTCTCTAAAGAAGCTAATTCTTGTTTTTCTGAATCATGACAGAATTTGCCATTCAAATGCTAATTTTTGAATATTAATATTTTCTATACGCGTAGCAATCTGAGATAAATCTTTGTAAATAAATTCTATCTATCTCTAAATTTATTTGTCTTTATCATAAGGTGCAAATTTTGCTTCTAAAAATGATAATTGTTCAAACAGGCTATCGTTATAGGGTAATCGTTTTAATAATTCTTTAAACGCTGTCTTATAAAAATTTAAACATGTTGATCGAATTTCCATGCACATTCTATAGATTGCCAATAAATTTTCACACTTCAGTTCTATATTAATATCAATTAGGTTCTTAATATTTTTATTATTGTCTACATTTAAAGTAGAAATGTCTTTTAAAGCCTCGGAAGTAAAAACATCACTACCTATTTGACATATAAATTGTTGACTTGTATGAAATAATTTGTGAACTAATACTTTGCGTGACTGAAAAAAGGCATTAAAATTATTTAAAAAATTTAAAATGTATTCTAAAAATAACAAATAAGCTTTTATCGAATTATCATTTAACATTGCTAAAATATTATCTGCACTTTGTGATTTATCTTCAACTATAGTCAAAGTAAAATAATGTTTTAGGATCTCCCAATTTTCTAAAAGTCTTACAATGCATTTTTCTAATACAAGCTATCTTGTGTTGCATAGTTAAAGAATTTTTTTACATTCAACATGAAAAAAATCTTGAAACTCACTTGAAATTGCACATCTCTTTGAACTACCTGAAATATACGTAGCAACGCTTCTAATTAAATTTTCACAGGATTGAGGCAATTTTTCGCAGGCTTTACTAGCTATTATTACGGAGGAATTACAAATACAATTTAGTAATATTAATCCAAGTATTTTAAATGAGAGTAAAAAGAATTATTGCATCCAACCATTACTGGCGCATTATCGCCATACCTACTATGTTCTTTAATGGAATTTTTTTTTTCAAAAAAGGTTTTAAACACTCCGAAAATTTATTTGCAGTACAATTTGAACCATCTAATGCTAATAATTCTAATAATTTTGTTTTCCCTTTTTGATCGAAAGGAGAAAAGTATTGAACAAGAATGCACATGAATTTACTATCGGTTATATCCGTATTTTCATCAATCAAAATAGAAAATTTGCGATTTTATAAAACATTATGAGGACAAGTCAATACGTTTTTAAAAAAACATAGTAAAACACATTTTTTTATTCATTTTTATTTCTCAACATAGTCTTCTTTCAGCTCGATACACTTGATTCAATGATTCTCCCAACTTTTTCAAGCCGTCCGAATAATATGATTTGTCCAACCCTTCAAAATAAGCCTCTGTTTCGGCGATCAGCTGCTCTCTGGTGGTGAATATCTTTCCTCCGAACCATTTCTTCAGGTTTGGAAACAGGAAATAGTCGCAGGGACTAAATCTGGCGAATATGCTGGATGGGGAAGCAATTCCCCGTAGCGGAATTCGTTGAATTTGGCCATCGGTGTCGGACACGTGTGAACCTGTGCATTGTCTTGATGGAAGAGCACTTTTTTCTTCGTCAAATGGAGACATTTTTTCTTTAAAATGTTGAAACGGTCCAATAAGGCTGCGTAGTAATCGCCATTGATCGTTTGCTTCGACGGAAGGTAATCGATATGAATTATATCGCGTGCATCTCAAAAAACTGTGGCCATCACCTTTCCGGCCGACTTCACGATCTTCGCCTTCTTCGGAGCTGGTTCACTCGGTAAAGTCCATTGTTTTGACTGTTCCTTCATCTCGGATGTGAAGTAATGGATCCATATTTCACCCACAGTAATGAATCGACGCAGAAATTCATCTGGATTACGTTAAAACATCTTTAAACATTGTTTTGACCATCTTGCCGATAGCTTTTTCATACCCAATTGTTCGTGCAAAATTGAAATCTGTGATATGCCTGTGGCCTCAATAAGCTCGCGCACTTTCACTCATCGATCAGTCAAAACAATATCGTGGACTTTATCGATGATTTCTGACGTAGCAACCTCAATTAGATGTCCCGAACGAGGTGCATCACATGTGGATGTACGACCACGTTTAAATTCATTCACCCAATTGTATACAGTCGCAAACGCTGGTGCAGATGTGCTATGAACATTATCCAACTCGACTTTTATTTCTTTTGGCGTTAACCTTTCATATGTAGATGTTTGATCACTGCACGAAACTCGTTTTTTTCCATTTTGCAAAAAATACAAAAGTTGTTCGTTTTAATCATCTACAGAAATGAAACGCAATGAATACCGCTCAAAATTTGACAGTAATCAGCTGAAAGATGTTACTTGTCAAAAAGTAATGTGACATGACACTGCGAGTGCCTTCTGACAGATTTTCTAAGAACTTATTGACTTGCCCTCGTAATAATTTTTTCTGTTTCGTTTTGCAATTACTTCCGTTACGATATTAGAATATTTAGGGGGTCCAGTGAAAGAGATTGTATAACTTCAGGTTCCACAAATTTTTTTTAATATACAAATCAAATATTCTGTAATTTCAAAAGTAATGTTATACTCAGCAAAAAATGCTGTTAATTATTTCTACATTTTTTACTTTATTTTTAAAATTAGAATTTCTAATGTTATCAAGACTAATTATGATCTTTTATTTGTTTTGTATGTGAGACTTTCACTGATTAGAAATGTTTAACTAGATTTGTTTTACAACATATAATGGTTTTTCACATATATTACAATAGACTTTATTTTCTTCAGGATGAGGAGCCAATCATCCTCTAAAAACATTTTCGTTTAACTATGATCGATTAAAATATCTAATTTTTCATTTCTTAATAGCTCCTTCTATTCACAGCCATTTCTAATATATAAACTTAAATAATATCATACAACCTACTTACTTATCCTAAATCATATCTTAATATGCTGCTTAACCTTGGCGAGAACTCTGTGCCGCCACCGCCCTGCGCCCATAATATTTTGCGTACATGCATTACTGGAATGTTACTGGATTCCTAATTCAGCGCGGCGCATGAGTCAAAAAGCGAGTCCATCTGGTATCACTGGCCTAGGGCCGTCAAGCGACCGAGATTGCCGAGAAAGCATTTTCAGTCGCTTTAAGGGTCGACAGGAGGGATCCGTGGAGATCTCTAATCGAAGATGAATATTTTTATACTGAAATTACGGCTAAAAATATTGGATGGATCGCGTTTTAATTGCGATATTCGTAATCAAAGGCTCGTACAGATCGATTTTTTTTGTAAAAAAAAGAAAAATAAAAATTTGTTCTGATATCTCATTCGATGTGTACTGCAGTACAGTTGAGGTGTACATGATCTTATTAATAAAAATTTTCAAGAATTAATTTGCAAAATCTGGCCTTCCTAGTAATAAAAAAGAAATCCCAACAGATTTCATAAAGAAATAATATTTCTTCGAGAAGAAAAATAACCTAAGTCACCAGAACTGTTCTGCTACTGATTGCTAATCATAGGGAAATTCTTCACATTGAGTTGAACAAAGAAAGCTAATAGATTTCCTTATCTTTTTTTATGGCACTGACAATTTTCACCTTCGGTGTGGCTGAGAGCAAATGCTAGACAGCATGAGACAACCTCTTGAAAAAAAAAGCTTTTTTCGATCTGTCGCTTGGTAGAAACGACCGAAGACTGAAAATGCTTTCTCAGCGATTTCGGCCGTTTGGCGTGTATCAGTATAAGGAGCGGCGGGCATTCAAGATAACATATATGTTTAATACATTTTAATAATTGTACTTCTCCCATTAATGTATAATAACAAAAATGATTTCAAAACGCAATAGTTTGAGATATTAATTATTTACGATTTTTTATGGGAGTTATATACTACATGTATAAACACAGTTTGTAAGAATTCCATGTGATCGTGTGCCTAAGGTGCGAGATCAGTATGGAGATATAAGCTGGAGATATAAACTCCCATATTCTAATCCTACGTTTTTTTCCTTTTTTCACATATTTTTTCTGAAATAAAATTATTAATAAACATATTAAGGCGAGCATATTTTTATATAATTATGGAATTTATTCGTGTACTTTTAAAAGTTTTAAACTTACAATTAAAATACAATATAATCAAACGTTAGAAAGAATATATTGTAGATAAAATTATTAAAACCATATTAGAGGTTGGATACAATATAAATAAATTAATTTATTAAATCTTTATTATGTGTTAGTGAGTAGTAAAAAGTTCAAATTAGATCTATACTTTGTTGAAAAGCGAGAAAAATTGGAATCATGAGTTAAAGTATTTATAATTACGTTATATATGAAGTTAGATGATGAAATCGACTACTTTATTTTATCTCTTTCCTGACATATTATTCTTGTTTTATATCTAATAAATAGAAGATGGAATAACAGAAATAGCGATGATGTCTTCCCGAACGCACTCGTCAATTTCAATTTCTATTTAAAAGTGGTATTGTTTGTGAAAATAATTTCAGTATGAGGAGAGTGGCTTTTTATCTCAACACATAAATAAAAGCACGTGTAGATAAAAAGCTGTAATAATATTTTACAATGAAAGCACAGTATAAATTAAATTAAACATTGAATTAATTAATCAACATTTGGGTATGTAATATATGAAGAGAAGTTATTGTTAAATTAGTAAATTATTAAAACAGGTTTTAATTAAAAATATTTTTTTCATTAATGCGCTAAAGAGTTTATTTAATCTTAAAATTTTATTACTTTATATAATATATTTATTTATATTTTTATATCAAAATTAAGGAGAAAACCACAGGAGAAAGAGAGAATAATTCTATTATTATTTTAATATTAATATTTATTTTTTATTAAAAAAATGTGCGTGCGTGCGTGCGTGCGTGCATGTGTGTGTACATGCGTATCTAAAAATATTTAATTTATGAAAAATATTTGGATTTTATTGACTCTTCCATGGCCCCTATTTATGTGATAAGGCGGTTGCGATGGTAATAGCTGTGGCTGCGACTGCCTTGGAGACTCCGGTTCTTGTAGTTGCTGTTGTTGTAGCTGCTGTTGTTGTTGCTGTTGTTGTTGCTGCTGCTGCTGCTGCTGTTGTTGCTCTCGACGACGTTAGCGGTAACGTTGGCGATGTTCCATTTGTCGATTCTGCATAATAAAAAATTTTTTTAATTGATTGCATGTGTATTACAAAAAAATTTAATAAATTAAAGAAAAGGAATGAAAGAGAAGTAAGAGTCAACGTGGTACTTAGTGTGCGCAAATATTAGGTGTAGTAAAAAGAAATCCATTATTTCTTTAATCTAAAAAATGTTAATTAATACTTTTACAACGCGAGATACTGATTACTAAAGCCATCTATTGGAAAAATAATGGATTTCTTTTTACTACACTTAATACAGGGACCAAAAGTCCGTTTAAATTTAAATCGGTAGCTTCGACGAGCAGCGACGGTGGGGTGGGGCGGAAAGGTTACGAAGCGCAAGAGCGGCCATTGGGAATTCAGTACCATGTCATCGTTCAGCGATAAACAACGTGCGTTCTGTGTACGCGAGTACTACCGCAACAACGATTCTTTTACTCTAGCGCAACGAAAATTTTGCGCTCATTACAACATACGGCGTAAAAATGAAGCTCCATCGATTCAATTGATTAGAAAATGGGTACAGAAATTCGAGGAGACAGGTTCAACAATGAATCAACCACGATCCGGCCGACCTAGAACATCAAGAGATCCCGAAAACATCGAGCGTGTAAGAGCGTCTATTTGTGAAAATCCTGGACTCTCTACTCGGTCTAAGCGGTCTAATGCCTTAGGTGTGCCCAGATCATCTTTGATTCGTATTCTTCACAAAGATTTACATTTACATCCGTACAAAATCCAAATGGTACAGGAATTAAAGCCTCAAGATCACGCTCACAGGCTTCAAAAAGTGATATCCAAAAGAGGTGATATTAACTGGCCACCTCGTAGCCCGGACTTATTCCCAATGGATTTCTTTCTTTGAGGATACCTTAAAAGTAAAGTTTTCAACAGCAACCCAGTGTCCCTGGAGGAATTAAAGGAAAATATTCGAGAGGAAATGCAAAACATTTCACGAAACACTTGTGAGGCCGTCATTGAAAATTTCCGCTCTAGGTTGCAGCAGTGTCAAAATAGTCAAGGATCACATATGGATGATGTAATTTTTAAAAAATAAAATCCCTATTTGTGTACTTTAATAATAAATTAACAGTTTTTATCTCACATAACAGTTTCTTTTAAATCATCATTTGAAATGTAAACGAACTTTTGGTCCACCCTGTATAATAATATCATATAATACAATTTAATAATTAATTTCAGATATAAAAAATTATTCATCCATATTCGATCCATTTAATATTTCATTTTAGATATAAAAAAATTATTCATACATATTACATCCAACTTAAATATGCATGAATTTAATATGTATGAATAATTCTTTTATATTTAAAATCAAATATTAAATGGATTAAATTTGGATGAATAATTTTTTTACATCTTAAATCAATTGTTAAATTGTATTATATTATTATATTTGCGCACTAAGTATCGCATTGCCTCCTATTTTCCGTTTATTTCTTTAATTGTTAAATATTGAGAATCCTATGCAATTCTTTAAATTATAAAAAAATATTTCTTGCTAACTATGTATTATACAACAGAAATATTTAACATTATAAAGTTATCAAATTTCGGCATATACAAACATTCTATTAAATAAAATTAAAATTCTTTACATAAGCTGTGTCAAAATTCATTGTCAGTGCTGAAAATCTATAGTGCACATAATGTAAATTATATATCTTCAGAGTTAACAGTAAAAATAGCATAGTTATAATATATATTGTACATATATTAAAATTTTAGTAAATATTAATATCATTTTTTTGTAACTTACAAATTGTGGTGCAGCATCTGTAGGGTATCCCATATGGATACCCTACAAATATGGGATGTTTCATGTACCTGGATACCACATATCCGGATGGATACCCAGGTATAACAGGAAGTGCAATTTCTTGCACTGGTGGTGCGGGCATCGGCGTAGAGATTGTTATAAAGAAATAATATATCATCTGTACACACATTTGATAAATATATTAATATTTTATTTGGCGTGCGTGCGTGCGTGCGTGCATGCGTGTGTGTTTCATGTACAATCATAATTTTTATCTTACCGTTTATTTGTTGATGATGTTCCATATTGAATCGCACTGTACTTACTGTACAGTGATACGTCTGCACTCTCATACACTTTGCAATACAGCTGTGTCTTAAACCTGGTAAGTGAAGATAAAATTCTCTGCACTTTTCTAAGCGAATCGCGGCAAACACAGTGAATCGCACAGTAGTTGAAAGTCCGGAAATATATATAAATTTGTATAAGGTATTATTGAATCGTAATTATGGGGAAAAATAGATTGTGTTAACCACAAAACGTATTTCTATTAAAAAGATAATGCGTGACGTCCGAAAATCTATTAAAATTCCTGTAAATATGTCCAACATCTCATCTTGTTTGCAGGGTGTTAAAGAAATTTTTCAAAATGTATCGCAATCATGTTCAGGTATATTGCATGAATCAAATGCATGTACTGATAAAAGAAATTATACACAGTGCGACAAATATGTTTCCGGACACGAACCACATCTCAGCAACCAGTGGCGACATCTGTGCGTTCAAACATGCATTTTAAAGGTTGAACATTTTGCTATCATCTGTCAAAATTTCATTCATTTTGGTTGACATATAACGAAGATATGACAGTTCATGTTAAACAAGATTTTGGTCGAGATAGAAATTTTAATATGGAACAAAGAGCAGTGATTAAATTTAACGCAAAACTTGGTAAAAGTGCATCAGAAACATTCCGATCGATGCAACAAGTTTACGGCAGTCAATGTCTAGGTCGTACAGCTGTTTTTGAGTGGCATAAGCGTTTTTTGGAAGGCAGAGAGACCCTTGAAGATGACAAAAAATCAGGACGGCCAATTTTGGTTCGAACACCCGAAATGATCGAAAAAGTACGTGATTTTGTTGCAAACGATCGCAATGCATCACTAAAAATGATGGAGGAGGCTTTAAATATGAGTAGAGAAATGATTCGAACCATATTACATGAAGATTTGGGTAAAACGAAGGTTTGTGCGAAGTTTGTTCCACACACATTAAGAAGCGATCAAAAATCAGCGAGAATCAATTATTCCAGAGACATCGTTGCAGCCGCAGAAAATAATCCAAACTTCCTAAAATCAATTGTTACGGGTGATGAAACATGGTGCTTTCAATATGATCTAGAAACTAAGCGTCAAAGTGCGGAATGGAAGTCAAAAAATTCACCACAAGCAAAAAAAGTACGAAAAGTTCCATCAAAAATCAAGACAATGCTCATCACATTCTTTGATAGCAAAATATTATCCACAAAGAGTTTGTTCCAACTGGCCAAACAATTACTGGTGCATATTATCTCGAAGTTTTAAAGCGATTAATGGGCAGAATTCATCGTATTCGCCCCGAATATCGTGATCCAAAGATTGGTCTTTGTTGCATGATAATGCACCGAGTCACACTTCATTGATTGTCCGTCAATGTTTGGCTCGAAATCGTGTCTCTGTGTTAAACCATCCACCGTATTCACCTGATTTGACCCCCTGCGACTTCTCATTATTCCCAAAATTGAAATTGAAATTGAAAGGACGCTTTTTTGATGACATTCCGACCATCCAATCAGCTTCTACATAGGCACTAGAGGTAATTCCGCAAACTGAGCTAGAACATGCATTTGAATCACTATTGAATCGCTGTAATAAGTGTATTGAAGCCAGAGGAGAATATTTTGAATAATAAAACCAAAAAATATGCATATTTGTTGTTTCAATTATGATTTTCAGGCCCTGTCCGGGAACATATTTGTCGCACTGTGTATGTTAATACCGCAATGGAGATTGTTATCTAATACATTTTCCGATATATGTACGGCGATACGTCCACAGAAACTCTGAAATTTTCAATGACAATTCTGTCGGTTCTATCAGACGTTTTTGAATTTTATAGCAATAACACACATGTATATGCGAACAACACACATGTATATGCGAGTACGATCAGAAATGAATTAGCTAACGATACGTCAACATTGCTGTCAAACACAGAGTTTCAAATATCGGTGAATGAATGTATGCCGGTAATCGAATTAAGTAATATAAATAATATAGATAATGAATATATTAATAAAAATGATGAAATCGATAACATTGTCTTTCATGTATATGGAAATATCAATGCACGTCGTTTGCGTTCTATAGAGATTAATGAACCATCTTTCGTCAATCTGAAATATGTTTTTATTGAATTGCAAAAACTGTCTATTCACGGGATTGGAGAATATCGTTTTATTGATATCTCATAATAACGCAAATGAAGCATCACGGTCTCAAAACTCAGTATTTTGTCGAATGTCAAATGTGTCATTTCTAAGATAATTTTTGGAGTGAACCGATGAACGACAAAATATTGAATATCAATAGAAATGTTGCGGTATTATATTGACAAGGATTGGTCATAAGCAACTTGAAGAACTTCTTGCTACTATGGATATTTCATACATGAGTAATAAAATGTACATTAATTATTATAATGAAATATTAGAAGCTTTTGCCGCCGTTGCAAAAAAAGAAATGCGCGTAGTTGGCGAAGAGGAAACGCGTTTGGCAATTGAAAGGGGAGATGTAATAGACAGCACTCCGCATATACCTGTAATAACAGATGGCTCGTGGATGAAGATAGTTACAATTCTCCATCCAGTGCAGCTATTATTACGGGATATTATTCTCAAAAAGTTTTATTTGTTGATGTAAGAAATAAATATTATGTGATTTGTGCACGAGCAGCTAAAATATCTTCAACATCAAAAGAACATAGATGCTTTAAAAACTGAAGAAACAATGTTCCAGTATGGAAAACGATATAATTCTTGAAGGTTTCCGATGTAGCTTAGAAATGCATGGATTAATCTATAGTAAATATATTAGTGATGGAGATAGTAATGTTGCTAAAAAATTAAGAGATTTTCCACTGTATTCAAATATTATTGTGGAGAAGATTAAGTGTACGAATCATTTTCTTCGCAATCTTTGTAATAAAATACGTGAAGTAGTGGTGGCAGAAATATTTCAAAATTAAAAAAGGTCGTAACGAACAACGTAATGAAAATTCGGGACGCTGTCGTAAAAGCCGTCTCATTTCGTAAAGTTGCAGGATTAATCAAAGATTTACAAAATATATTTAGTCATGTATTTGGTGAGCATATAGATTGCGCCTCCCTTCAATATTTATAGGAGAACGAAAAGAAAGTGAGGAAAATCTTACCCCAATTACAAAAGGCAGGATTATTTTAAAAAATTGAAATTGCAATAAAACGTATTATAGAAAATGCTGATAGTTTATTATATCAATTTACTAGTAATTCCATGTTGCAATGGAATTATTAATAAAATGATTGATGGCAAACGTATTCATTTTGCGAGGAGAGGTTCTTATGAGACGCGTGTAAAAGCATCTGTAGTACAAATGAATACTATGCAAACATTGAATTCTATTTGTCATATTAAGAACCATCAGCACGTACATAAATAATCAAACGTCAAAAAAAATGAAGCTTATCATGAACATGTTCGCACGGCAAAAGAATTAGGTCTCTCTGTTCGTACATCAAAATATTTTGTTAAAACATTTACGTCCGATAAAGATTACGGACCAAAGGCAGAACGGCCTGATAAAGAAAACCATATGTACGAACAACTGAAATCCAATCTTTACAAAAAGTTAATAGAATAACAACGTGATCGCGTTGTATTGGAATGTGCTACGCGGGGTCAGCATGAAAACCCGTAGTGGTACAATACGGCGAAAACCTTCTCACTGTTTCAAATTTTGGAAAGGTTTGTAGTAGAAGAGAAACAACTTCAAAATCTTGTAAGCAAAACCCTCCTCGTCTGACAAACGCAGCTGTTGAGTGGAGTAAAGAAAAAGAAATTGTGGCATGACAGCAATTGCAGGTAGAAGTGGGAATAGAAATAAATGAATGTGGATTATTTATTGATGCAGAATTCCCATATCTTGCAACGCCTGATGGAATTATCGGAGATGATACTATTGTTGAAATTAAATATTCTTATGCGGCGCGGCAAATGTTTCCTATTGATGCGATGCTCAATAAGATTGCAGACATTCATAGAATTTTTGATAAAATGGATGACACTCGTATGAATCGAAGACACGCGTACTATTTTCAGATATAAGGGTAACTCCATATAACAGAAAGAAAGTATTGTATTTTTGTTGTACGGACGCCCTTTAGATTAAAGTACAGTAGATTGTTGAGCGTGATGATAAGTTTTGAGAAATAAAAATATTACCATTGCTGAAATAATTTTACGAGGACTGCTTAGTTCCAGAAATAATCGATAGTAGAGCGGCAAGAAATATGCCAATTCGGGAACCGCATTATATCATCGAGGCACAGAAAGCAGTTCGGAAAGAATGTCATTGAACTATTGTTTCGATAATAATAAAATGTATATCCGTATATGTACCTAAGTAGTAAAGTAAGGCGGATTCTAACCCAGGTCCTCTGAGAGGGCGCGGTGCGCGGGGGGTACTCGTAAGCGCGAGGAAATCCCGGCACTATGTTTACCGGTATGATGATACATACCGCCATGTTGTGACGTCACGTATCATTAGGAACAGCCGCCGCCGCCGCCGCCGCCGTCGCCACGGACCCCGCGTCCACTCCAAAATGCGTTTCAGGCCGTCGCCGCGGATCCCGTGTCCGCCCCAAAATGCGTTGCGGGCCACCGTCGCTATCACCACCCACACTCATCACAAAATGCGGTACTATAACGCGGACTTTTGTCTAAGAGACCGGTAACATATCATCGATGTGCCGGCTGCTAAACAAAGCGCCATCAATGAGAGGTAGATGATAAAATCATAGTTCTTTCTTTCAAGATCAGAAACGTCAATAATGATATTGATCTGGGAAGAACCGCGAGATCGATGACACGTTGCGACGCGTTAATAGAAGCGTCGATAACGATATTTTTTCTAAGAAGAGATCGGTGACACGTCGTCGATGCTGCGACCCAATAGGGAGGGTAGACAAAGGGACAAAGAAATCGCAAATGGAATATATAATGGGTCATAAGCGTGCAACACCTCAGTTGGCGCCTTGTAATATACCGAATACCTTGTAATACCGAATCGATTGCAATAAGTGTAATGCGAAAAGTATGGCTGACGTCGTGCGGACGTTGAGGACATGGATGGTGTGAATACAGATAAGTTATTTGAAGCGATGGAAGTAGAATTTGAGGACATAATGGACCAAGAGTCATCCAAAGAAAAAGTACAATCCAACGATACTGAATGTCTTATTGGGTTGAGCGATGGCAATATGAATCACGCAAGAATGTATCTCGTCAGAAAGCACAAAGACTGTTCTTTCCATACACTAGACAGCAGGTGATCGTATTCGGAATACCGAAGAGCCGATGTACATTGTATTTCCAGCAATATGCCCATTCTGCGCACATTGAAAAACTTTTAAATGCTCCATGTAAGAGTGTAATCTAAAAAAAAACATGGAAAACCACGAACGCAAACTGTTGCAACAGTGTGGCCAGATCGCTACTCTGATGGAGTGTTTCGCATGCTACGAGTGCATCGAGCAGCTCGAAGAACTTTGTCGTGTCGAACGTGTCACACCTTGCCATTGGACACAGACAATCCGCGGTGGCGAGGATCGCGCGACTCGCGAGTGCAAAGTTGCAATTGGAGCGATGTTTCGTGCACATTGGTAGCAAGTACGCAAGTGGCAACGAACGATCTCTTGTCTGGCGAGAACGCCGCGTTCGAGAGTCATATATTGACAGGTGCGGTGATAAACTCTAATTACATCGAGTTGTGACGGTTTTTAGAAGACGCTGGCAATGTAATTCTAGAGCGAGTGCAAGACTGTAGAAAGACACGGTAGTGTAAAAGTGAACACCGCGTTCAATGGTGAGTTCGCGACGAAGAACAAACGTGTTAATAAGAGCATAATTACAAAGAGCGAGATATCGATGCACTGATATGCGCGAGTGATACAAGCAACACGTCGTCGAGCCTATCCTAGCATCGCTCGAAGAGTTCCAGGAACAGCGGGTGGGCATTGTCCTCAACTTGACTGTTAACGTGAACAAACTAAATCCCCTGCGCACGAGATGTCACATCAAAGTGCCACGGGAAATAACCACGAAACGAACGGTGATTAGTGTTTGTTCGACGGACAATGCATGCTTCGCGTGGTCCGTGGTAGCCGCTCTGTACCCCGCAGAAAGACATGTAGATCGGGAATCATCGTATTCGCAGTGTTAAATCTCACGGATATCGAATTTCCAATGACATTATAAGACATTCCGAAATTCGAACAGTTGAACGCGGTGTCGATCAATGTATACGGTATCGAAATTGGACAAGTTCTTTCTCATCGATGACAAGAAGGAGAAGCATGTCTATTTCCTACAAGATCTACGCAACGACAGCCTGAGCCACTTTGCGTGGATCAAGAATCTGTCGCGTTTCGTGAGATCGCAAATTACTAAGAACAAGAACAAGAAATATTTCTGCGACCGGTAAGTATAATAAGAAAAACCATTAAAAAATAGTAAAAAGAAATAGCGAAAAAATGATTTCTCTATTATTTACAAGTATCTCCATTACTTCAGCTCGTGCGAAAAATTGCAGTCGCACGAAGTGGACTGCCAGAAGATCAACAACTGCGTCATTCGATTGCCGAATAAAGACGACAGGTGGTTCGAATTCGGCAACTATAACAATCGGGAACGAGTGCCGTTCGTCGTCTACGCCGATCTGGAGTGCGTATTACGCAAGACGGAGTCCAACAGGGAAGATGCGTCGTCGTACGACGTCGTATCGACAGCATGAAGCGTTTAGCATAGGCTACTACGTGTAATGCGCGTACGATGACGCATTATCATCGTATCACTTCCATCGCGATGAAGATTGTATAGCGTGGTTCGCGTGACAACTTAACGATTTGGCGCGTGAAAAATATCGTATCTATCAACGTGGAAACAGTATTGTCCGACATTCACGCGATTTGCAAAAATTTTCGACTTACAGTAGAAGTACAGTTAGTGTTTGTAATTTGCTTGGTCTAGGTTGCATGATCAGCTCGCTGTTACCGATGTTGAGGTTGATCGATGTACGTAGTCTGCTCTGCTTAGTTGCGACATGCGTTGTCCTTGAGTGAATTGCGGTATGGCTGGATCCCACTGCTGCCACCAAATGTTGTACCACTCAAAGTGCAAGAGTGCCGCTCCGAGCACCGTTTATAGAATTTACATTAACCAGTCATACTATCAAGGTACGACATACCGCTCAGGTGTGGCGGGATCACAGATTGGACGTAGCGATGTCGTTTGGTAAGGACTCGAGGTCCTCCAATTAATATAGGCCAGCGTTCGTGGTATAAGAAGGTTTATTGTCACTTACTCAATGTGTTACAATTTTATGACATCTCGCAGTAACGCTTGCAGTAACGGAGATTCTCACAGTAGTCATGTATCCTCTTGATTTTTCATAACCACCCGCGATGCTCGAGGCTTACGTTTTTATATATACAAATTAGGCCGAATTAATGATTGCGTTTTAAAGTAAAGTATGTCGTCAGTTTTGAAATCAAAAGTAGGTGACTTGATTTGTGATACTTTAACTGCAGAAAATCTGTAGACGTAGATTTTGGATATGATTTTGGGTCATAACAGACTGTTCTAAAAATATATTTTATCACAACGTCATAAACGGTTGATCTCGAGTATCCAAAGAACCGAATTATTTCCGTTGCTGAGCGCCCAGCGCGAAGGCCTTCGATGATAACGACTTTTCGATTATACTCTTGATTTCAACATCGCGGCCATTTTAAGAATATGACTGTTTACTAGAAGCATCAGGCTTTCTCGGATACCAACAACAAGCTCTAGCGGAGACACAATATAGCGAAAAATTTAAATTGAAATTTGTCCGGATTTTGGTGATGCACCCTGTAGATAAATTCTTCGGCAAGCACGAAGCAGAATGTTTGTTGAATGTAAACGAAGCGTGATTAGACAGTCTAGAGAACATAAACGGATTATCGTCGAATTCTTAGAACGTGAATGAAATGTAATCGAAGTCCTTGGTAAGCAAATGATATTTTAAAATATACTTCATTTATTCGGTAAGTATCTAAAAAAAGTGCTATGCTTTCTTCTTGGAGCCCTAGGGGCTCACTTCAAAAAATTATTTTATTAGAACTTATTTTATTAGAAATAGCTGAAAAATCTTTCAATGCTACGTCTTTTACCCTAGTCTGTACGGTTTTTTAAATTTGAGAAGTTAGTTGTCACTAAGTCTCTCTGATGGCAGTGCCGCGTACTCAACGACGCTTTGTTTACGTTCGCTGTACAACTCAATGACGCTTTAAAATAAATTTGTTTTATCTCTATATCCTGGAAGAGTATTTGAATAGTCCGTGTACTTTTTGCCGAACGTTTTCTCAATGAACAGAGAACGGAAAAAGACCCTTTTCAGTGTTTATTTTTTTTCTACTGAACTAATAGATCGATTTTAATGATCCACGTTTCATTTTGTAGATACTTCGAATACCTACATTTTTTACCGAATTTTTTTCGATACAATCAATATCTTTCGTTTTATAAAAAAAGATGCTTTTTGCAACTATTCGATTTTTTTTACATATTTTTTTCACAAGTTTTCTTCTCGAGTCTCAAACATACGCATTTCTTTTCTGATGGCTTTTCGAGACTTTCGTGAAAAGAAATGATGGTTTATAATTTTTTTCCGGTAAAATTCTTCTACTGAACTATTCTTGCAACTCGAGTTTATGAAGGAGGGATATACTGTATAATGCGCATGAAAAATCATAAACAATTAAATATTTCGTAAACTATTGCGTTTTAACATGATTTATACTATTCTGGAGGCGTTCATTATACTTAATGGGAGGGTACTCATTATACTTAATGGGAGGGGTACACTATTACTATAATTTATTAAAACTTATATGTTATTTAGAATGCCCCCCGCCCCTTATTGATGCCTAGGATCGCTGAGCGGCCGAAATTGCCGAGAAAGTATTTTCGGTCGCTTGAAATAAGCGACTAATATGAGAAGGAGCTCGCTGTCTTGTTCACTCTCAGCGCGCCGCAAAACACGGACATGAGCTCGTGCTTAAGTGTGTGGCTACCGGTTTCGCCAGACTATCGTCTGATTCTGTGTCGCCACCGTCAACGCAGAATAGTATAGAGCACTAGAAACGTACGTATTCGTCCACCATTTTTATTCCTTTTCTCAATCCTTATTCTGTCCCCATTCCATCACTGAACTGTGACGGGTTATGGTCATTACAAGTTATGATTTGTATTTGCTGCTTGAAATGTTGCTCCTTTCATTCCATTTTGCTCTCAAAATCAGTTGAATATCTATCGGAATATTAGTGCAGGACCTGAAGAGCGTCTAGCGTTCAAGTTATTTTTAGATAAGGTGCCAAATATATATGTCAATTTGAAGAAAAGGAAAATGAAATTTCTCTGCGAGGAAGTGTAGTGATGTTTATTCACAAGTATTTATTTTACAGCAATATAGCAAATTGTCAACGAATATTATCCGCAGGAAATTTAAATAATCGAATACCTTTTTCTGATCTATTGATACAGTTTACTGTAATACGGCATTTTATAAATTTTTTTTGCTTTCGTCAATATATAATATTTTAGTTTTTTTTATATCCTTCTTTTCATATTTTACGCACGCACGCACGCGCGCACGCACACACGCTCATCATCCTTTTCTATATGTAGTAAATCATTAATTTATACATAAGAATGAAATGATACGTAATGGAATTATCTTTATTATTCCTTATTAAATTCTACGATATTTTTACATTGTTCATAATATACAACTTACCTTATTAGATAATAATGAAATAAATTCTATTTGTTTTCTTCACAATTCTACTTTAACAATAACCTTGATATATGTTCTGTGGACACATGACGCCGTGACAGTTTATAATGTATATTAGAGAGTCTATAATCAGAGTGGCACCATACGAGAGATGACGTCATATTTTAGCGAAATTCTGCGAAAAAGAAAGAGATATACGGTCTCAGTCTATCCAACAGACTGTCAGTTTTAGGGGTTAGATGCAACAGCATTGAACAATACATAAAGGTACATTGATAAAAATAAAATTATCGAAATTATTTTAGAAATATGGTTGGATGTACAATACCGTTTTGTAACAATTCATTAAAAAAAGGATATGTTATGAAAATAATTCCGAAAGACACAGAACGCCGAATGAATTGGTTAAAGAGTATAAATGGCAAATATAAAAATTGGACACCGTCAAAAAATTCATCTGTATGTGAGGTAAAGTAATTTATTCTTTATAAATAATGTATTTAAAATATTAAAATAAAAATGTAACATAAAATATACACAGATTAATTATAATATCTGAAGTGTCTTGGCACTAAGTATATGTACAGTCATCACATTGGTTACGAATTTAATTCTTTCTCTTTTTGTCGTAATCTTTTCAATTATATATCACTGCATTGTGAGTCTAAATCAAATAATATGATAATTACGATATTTAATATATAATATTTTATGAAATGGTATATACATATATAATATTTTTTTGAATTTTTTATTTCTTTTATATTATTACAGATGCATTTTGCTCCTAAAATGTAGGAACAGAGAATGGATAATAAACTACGCATTTAATAGCGCTAATAATGTGCAATAAATAACGTTTTGTATAAAGTAATGTGCAATATTACAAAATGTACAATATTGCAACAGTACAAAATAAATGAAATTTTATAATAAATAATAGATGTAAAAGTTTTATTATTTTATGTACAATATTTATTTATTATCATTTTTTAATTTGTCACATTTTTTGAGCATTTTTTAGCATGAATTCAAAATTTAGAAAATAATGCGTTTAAAAAACTGGAAGGAATGGCTAAAACATGGCGGACCAATCACAAGTGATACCCATATGGCGCCACTCTGATTATAGGCTCTCTAGTAATCAGAAGTCCCGCTGGTAGTCGACATTTCTGCTTTCTATACTACTTACTTTACTACTAGCACGAATTCTGATTAGCTGCTGCTTTTCCGTTTTCTGCTTTTCCATTAAGGTACGAATGCGCCCTTATTACTTATTAGATACCCGATCACTCTATTACGTAATATCATCGCATAGTTTTATAATTAATTAATATTAATTAATATTATTAATATTATTAATTTTTTTTCGTTTGACATTTCATACTTCTGGTAAAACAGGATTCAAATTAATTCCCACAGGTTATATTTATTCTCTGTTCGACGGTAACATTTGTGTGAAAGAAAAGAATCGTGGAATCTTTCCGACGTAACAGTAACATAAAATATCTCGTAAACTATAATACTGTGATTTGTTATAATTTTGAATACAGCCAATGTAAAGAAATCATATGATTTTATTTATAAAATGGAAAATTAATTTTACAACACAATTAATAAGAGATGAAGATCTAACGGCCGAAGCTGGATCTTTAATGCTTAGATAATTCCATGTAAACTTATATATACTATACAGTAAGATCTAAAAGTTCTGGAATATATAAAGTTCTGGTTAATATAAAAAAATATTGATTTATTTGGAAAAATATTTCAGACAAAGTTGTAGAGTTTAAAAAGATCTATATTCTGATCTTAATTCGCACACCGTTTGTTCTTGAGTGTCGCCAATGTCAGGTCAAAGTCACATCGATTTTATTAAATGAAATGCCCTAGCTATTTTTTATTCCAGAATCTAGTAGCTAGTATACCAAGAGCTTTCCAAAACATAAAGTTCATTTTCATCAAGTATTTTTCAAGTTATAAGGCTTGAAAGTACCGACATTAGCATTATCCAAGTCCGATCAATAGTTGAAATCTCTTGAACATTATTCAAGGTCATGTCCTGAGGGTCGATTCTGTATCTTCAAACAAGGTGAAAATTACAAAAGTGAGCAAATTTATTAGATGTTAACCAATGAAATTATCAGTATTCTAGTAAGTTCGCTCACTTTTGTAATTTTCACCTCGTTTCGAGATACAAAATCGATCTCCTGAATAACATTTATTAAAATCAAGACCATAGAAAGTTACTATTCTTATTTTCATTTGTGTACTAAAAATTCATTTTTATGTAAAATTGGGTTTATTCGACGCGTTTTTACATGAAACGAAAGAAGTTAACGACTATCAGGTTAAGAAAGCTTGTCAGTTTTGTTACATTGATGGCATATAGAAGGACATAAGAACATGTAAACAAGGCTACAACAAATATTACTTATATGATCATAATATGAACAGGAAAATATGTATTTCTAAAAGTTTTTTACACAGCCAGTTTTATAACTTTTTAAAATTCATGCAGTAATAGAAAACCAATTATAGTAGAAAATTTTTAACTTTTTTCATATTACATCCCTTAATAAATAATTCTTACAGTTCTAATATATATATTACGTATTATATTATATTATAAAACATAATTAAAATTTATTACATTTATTGCACTATTTTTGCCAAAAGGTCATTCTAAAACTCAAAGAGAATTATTACATAAAAATAGGTTTTTGTAATATATCTTGTATATATGTTCATATATTAGCAATGTTAATGTAGAAAACAAACAATATAACTCTTCTTTAATTGTTAACTTTAACTGTTCTTTAACTTATGAAATAAAGATAATAAATAAAATGTTTGAAATTATATAATATCCTAGAAACATATTGAAATAGCTATATATTCATATATATTCAGTTAATACAACAATCCTGCTGAGAATCTACTCCAGGTGGGAATGGAAAAGTGGGATTACTTCCGAAATCAAATTGAAAAGGCAAGAACTGTTCGCCAAAAAGATCGTCAGGTGCTTGACCATAATTTTGCATTTCCGTCATAAATTTTAATACACATTCAAATCGATGTTGTTTAATATCTTCTGTATCATCTTCCTTTTCTTTTTCCAATTCAATACATACCTTACATAGAATATAAATATATATAAATAAATATATATTAATTGTGTAAATTATGTGTTCCACATAAATCATAGGTTAGTTAGTTTATTAGTTTATTATTAACATACCTTTTGCATCAATTCTGACTGTTTTGTATACCTCTCTAAATCAGAAGCATTTAAAGTTGCTTTATGCTCCTCTAACCATGCTGGATATTTATCAGATAGTTCTTTCAATGACGGATAAAGAATTTCTTTTGACAAAAGATGCTCCATCATTCCTTGCATAAATGGTAATATATCACCAGTATCGCCGTCAAAAGATGTTTGTTCAAGCATAGCTGCTACATCTGTTTCATTCTAAAATGTATTATTTATTTTGATCTTATCAGAAAGATGAATAGAAAATAATATTACTTATTTACTATTATTGGCTACTTTTATAAATTTAAAAAAATGTTAAATTATAAAAATCAATATAGACAAGTATTATTGCTATAAAGATAACTTTTATGAATCCTTATATGGTATAACACACAAATCGGTGTATTATCGATACGAATCTGGATATTTCGAGTCCGTTCACTTTTCCACTTATTTAAAGTGATTCAAAAATATTTAAAAATTCATGAACATACGTTCATGAAGTTTCTAGAACAAGTTTCTAGAATAATGTCTGAATTTCGTTTTAGACAATAATTAAATGTAATATAATTTACTGAATTTTCTTACCAAAGAAATCATAAGTTGAGTAAAAGTATCATTTGATTAAAAAAAAATGTAACTTTTTATAATAAAGGCATATAAAAATAGCTAACTTTTTAGTTTAGATACAAACAAATGTTTTGAAAAAAAAGTACAAGAACTTCAAAGGACTTCGTCGTAATCTTATGGAAATTGGATTTCGGCGGAATTGAAATTTTGATATGTTGTAGCTTTCGGCATCCTGAACAAATGTCTCCATAGGCACAACTCTCGAGAATCAATCCTTCGCTCGCTACGAGTCGACAAACTAAAGATCAGTAGGTAGGCCTAATTGCAATAACAGGTTATATATTACGGAAAAAGGATTGATTGGATTTCTGGGGGTTGTGCCTATGGAAACATTTGTTCAGGATGTTAAAAGCTACAACATATCAAAATTTCAGACAATTCCGTCGAAACCCAATTTTCATAAGATTATGGTGAAGTCCTTTTTCAAAAAATATAATATTATTTGAGCACACAAAAATAAGAGATTTTTAATAAGCACGCGCACGCGCGCACAATTTTTTAATACAATTTTTACTTTGCACAAAAAGGATACATTCGGTACAATTCTGGGTCATTATTGTATAATGCGGAATTGAATCACATACTATTTACAAGGAAACTGACAGCTGCTTTACACTGCGCACAGATGTTCCCTACTACAAATTTTTTTTAATAAGAGAATAATAAATGAAAGATTAATTGAATTTTTAATGAAAAATTTGCACGAACAGGAATCGATCGAATCAGACACAAAAAATACCCAATATTGTACCATTATATTAAAATAACTATTAATATAATTATTATAGTAACTAAATTTGTCACTTATGATCTTATTTTAATCTTTCGTCGGTCATGTGAAATTTCGCATCTTTCGTTAGCAACCTAGGTCTTTGAGGTTTAGTACAAATTTTTATATTATTCTAGACAATATAAAAATCTGAGAAACAATCTTATAAAAACTTTAGTAACTGTTTACTATCATAGAAATCGGATTTTACTTATTTTTTACAGATTTAAATTTACCTATCAGAATTTATAATAAAAAAATCGATTATATCTTCAAGGTTAATTTAGTCAACGGAGGATTAAAATAAAAGCATCATACACTATACAAGTTGACTTGAAAAGAAAGTTGTAAAATATCTAAAAAATAGTTCGAGAAAAAAAATTTCATGCAAAAGTTATAGGATTACAATCACTTTGCGATATCTCATTTGATCTTGACCACAAGAGTAGATATAGAGTTTCACTTAATGTGTCACAACACTCGTGTGCATCATTTCATCCTTGTTTGACATTCGATTATTACGAAGCTGAAATTACGCTCGCGAGCGTTAAGTGAAACGCACCCATAGAGGAGTTATCAAATTTAAAATTTTTAATGAAAACCCACTTTTATTCAATATTATAGCTAATATTATAATCTCTTCAAAACATTACAATGAGATTCCTTGGTATTTTCGTATTTTTCGAGATGAATTGATAAACATATATTGTTGGCATTAACATTATTCAAGATGTTCGACTGATGGCCAAAACTTTTTGGATGTTATTCAGTCGTATGTCAAGGCCATCAGAGATTATCTTTTATTTTCATTTTGGAGTGCCTCATACATCTGTAGTCATATATGAAGCTGCATGAAATATACCATTGTTTTTGCGAATGAGTGGATTAAATCAGTCACATCCTGCACTTAATTCTTCCTAGTGTTCCACTTGTAAGTATCATTCATTCCTATCATTCATTCCTATCCTTCATATTTCATTTCTATTATCATCAAATATTAAACAAGGATGAAATGATGCATGTCAGAGATGTATGCGAGTGTTGCAAATATTAAGTGGAACGCATGCCCCAATAGTGTGAGATGCACTCTCTTAATCCTTTCAAGAATGAAATAAGCTGCAGTTAATCCTTCCTGAATACAGTGAAGTATAAGTTGCACTCTCCACATGTCCAATCAAGAGAATCTCTCTCTTATCCCTTGCTTTGCTACTTTTAATGATGAATGTTTCAGCATAGGCTCCTCCCACATCAAAATTAAAAAAAAAAAAAATTCTAGTTATTTGTAATACTATTACTCTCTTTATCATTATCTTGTTATACGATTTGACAATGACGAATTTTTTTTATAATTGTAACAGTTATATTAAAGTTGGAAAGTCACGCCGGTCTCACGTAATACTAAAAAAAATTAATTCGCCATTTGTAACTCATTATCTTTTAGTCGTTACTTGTAACAATATTACTCGTTGCTTGTAATGAGATAATGTTACTTATTACAAATTACTTTTTTCAGTAAGTAAACGCATAATAATGCAAGTTGTTTCAAAGTGACTTTTCCAATCTTAGAGCAATCTCAGCGTTTAGTTAATTATTATTACAGTCATAAAAAATTGCAATCATTATCAAATTATTATAAAAAGTAAGGAAATAGTAACTTTTCCATTCCCCGATTAAAACATACTATTTGGCATTTCCTCTGAGTCTACTATACAAGGAAAAGGAAAAAATAGAAGAGATCAGAACAAATCTCTGTACTGAAACATTCATCATTGAAAGTAGCAAAGATCAATACAAGAGTTAGCCTGTACCGTAACAATTCTGATTGATCTCTGGCTAGTAATTATCTCAGATTATATCTCTATAATGCGAGTTTAACTTCAAATATCTACAGTTCGTTAGCTGTTACGTTGGAGCTAAGGCTCTTAAGAAAGATTCTAGAAACAGATCCAAGATATATTGTGAAAAGAACTGATGTTCTATACCTTGTGGTCAAGGAGCATTAAAAACACAAATATGTTTTATTTTTAAGACTTTACAAGAGTAAATCAATTCCCTAAAACATTAGTGACTTAAAAGTGAAGCAATCCATTGTGCTCTTGGAACCAGATGGCACATTGGAATATGACGTAAAACTTACAAAAATTAAAATTAAAAAAAGAGGAACAACTTCCAATGGCTTTAACATACATTGTCAAAGTTATGTTTAAGTCCTGAACAATATTCAAGTTTTTAGCTGTCTCTATACCTAAAATTTATTAGTTAAATACTGATAATATCTGAAATTTGTTAACTTATATTTCAAAAAGTATTTAGTCAAAAGGAGTTTCATCATAGTGTTTTAAGATCTTGATAACTAATAAGAACATTGAATAAAGTTTCCAAAAAAAATTTAAAAGTTAACTTTGAAAGCTCCTCTATATTCAAAGTTAATGGATATCACTATTAATGTCAATATCATTGCCATTTCATACATTTGTTGAAATACAGTTGTCCTACAACTTATATTTGAAACACTTCCCAAAATGTCTTGTCTTTGAGATATTTCACTGATTCAATATTTTTTAATTATCCTTATAAAGATTAAATACCTGTAAATTTTCAGAATTTGCAGTTAAATCCTTCAAAACTTGTGAAACAGCGGACTGAAAGTCTGTATTCACATTTTTTTCATCCATTGCATTACTGGCCGACATTTGTCCAAGCTTCTGTAAAGCAGCTTCCAGTTCGCTATCTTCTGATAATAAATTATTATTCTATAAATATTTGTTTAGCATTTTTTTCATATATTTTTAATTATCTTACCATTTTGCAATAAATTTTGTAAATTTTTTTCAAATTGATCAGCTGTTTGTTTGAGAAAATCCTCTGTCCATTTCTCCTCAGACGTTTCATGTTTATCTGTTTGCTTCTGTGAATCTGCTGTATTTATGTCATTGCTTTTTTCAACATTTGATAAGGATACTTTATCAAAATCTTGTAAAGCACCTAAAACAAACAACAAAATTTAATGTATATTATATATATATATATATATATATATGGGGCAATTTAACAAGATATTTATAGTTTACAAAACAAATATAATGATATTAACTACTATACTTCCTTAATGTCAAAAATATGTATTTAAAATTACAAAACAATTTATTATGTAAGTATGAATAATTTATTTGTTTAATGACCGTAGACTGAACTTGCGACATACATTTCCATAAGGTTAGATCGATTTTTTTAAACATATAAGATATACTTACTATCCAATAAATCATTCAAATCTTGATTTTCTGTTTCATTATTTGTTTGTTCGATATTATCAGTCATATTTCCGTGATTTTTTAATATCCTATTAATCTTTTTAATCTCCTCTTTAATACCCTACTACACTCTTTTCACAGAGAGAGAACTATCACGTACGGTTCTTCTTCTTCCCTAATTGATTTCCAACCTAGGCCATCCTCATAAATTGGAGTGCGTTCGGATTAGATATTCTATAATCAGGCCTTCTTTTTAGATGAATTTTTGCATCAGTGTATCTTTCTTCCTCTTCTTTTCTCAAGAATATCGATCATGTAACTTTTTCTCTAGAGTCGAAACGTGAAAAGTAAAAATTTTTATGCATGCATGTGTGAACATATACACACATATATAGCTTAAAAATTTTTTTTCTCTAGAGTGGAAACGTAAAAAGTGAAAATTTTTATGCGTGATGAACATATACACACATATATAAATTTAAACCAGATCAAAATGTAAGAATCAACCAACTACAGTCGAGTATTCCCCTGTTACAGTCGAACGACAGGGGAATGCTCGACTGTAGTTGGTTAGTTCGTACATTCTGATCCGGATTAAACTCTCGGTGAAAACTAGACTAGTCATGAAACTTTATCCCCAGGATGGAAAGTGAAAAATGAAAATTTTAATTATTGAAGTTAATGAAGAAATTGTTTACTTTTTACTTTTTATTCTAGGCCTGTTCTTTTTGACTAAACTTTTGCACCAGCATCTTTCTTCCTTTTCTCTCTAGGGTATCGTTTATGTAACTTTTTCCCTAGGATGGTGAAAAATGGAAATTTTTTTGTACATATGGATGAAGTACCTAAAATTGTGCTCTACCACTCACTGAGCGCTACATAACCTTATAGTCTAAACACGGCATTAGAGAAATACAGTAATAAACAGTAATAAATAAATAAGAAAAATGATATTAAAGATTATTTATGTTACTAATTATAATAAATAAACATATTAATAATAGATAAATCTCTTTTTTGCTCAGTGAGCGATCGTCGCTTCTGAATGCACCCACTGAATTAACATTTGAATCCAAAATGGCGTCGAAGTACTATCCTAACCTGACTCTGTTAAAAGGTCGGAAATTCATACAGGGGTCTGAAAGAAGAAGAAGAACCTGATTTTGTTATTATCGAAAATGGTTGCTGTGTTGAAAATTGTAACCGCAGTGAAAGAAGCTGAAATTTTGAATAACCGCACGTCATGGAATCAAAATGGCAGCAGTTCGCGGTACTTTGTGTGCCTTCCAACAAGCGATACAGTGCGACACAGTGATCATGTCATCTTTATTTAACATTGGCAAACAATAAGGGTGTAATTATCCATTGTGTCACACCGTATCATTTGTATCACTTGTTGGAAGGCACACTTTGTTAATCTAGTGACTTTAAACGACACAGTGATCATGCCATTTTTGTTTAACATTGGCAAACAACAAGGATGTAATGATCTGTTGCAGAAAAAAATCATGGAAGAGTGGAGCGGATAGTGTTTCTTTTCTCTGATTAGTTCCGCCTTATATAGTTTTTGTGCAAGTGTGTATGTTGTACATACAGGCCCGTATGTACGCGCTTTTATTGATAAAATCGCGCTTTTGGCCCGTATTTAGAACGTGCTTTTATCGATAAAAGCGCGCTTTTATTTCTGAAATTCTATTCTAGTATGCGTAACGTAAATTATAGTAAATTAGCGCGCTAACATCATTGTAAACGCGATCTGAATACGGGCCATACAATACTAATGCGGTACAATAGCATAGACTTAAGGTGCATTCACATGCAAGCGTCAAGCAGTGAAACAGTAACCAATCAACGAGGCGATTTTTACAATAAAAATATTTTTAAAAAATATATTTTTTAGGCCGCCGTCCCATGAGCAGAAGTTTACAGCGGAACGGAACAGCGCGACCAATCACACTCTGCAGTCATTACTCAGCTTTCCTTTCTGCGATTGTGATTGGTCTTACTGTTTCGTTCCGCTGTAAATTTTCGCTCACGGGACGGCAGCCTTACACCACTGCCCGTATCGTCCAGCTGATATCGTCCAGCTCGTATTGACCGTTGATCGCTGCTTCCGCTGTTGACGCTTGCATGTGAATGCACCTTTAATCTTCCTTCTTGTAGACGACGCTTAAGGAAGGGTGTTGTGTAAATGTGATCTATGGTTTTAGCACTGGAAACGAATTTTGGACAGCCCTTATAATTGAAATTTATTTGAAACAATGGATCAGGTGTATAAGCTTTACGATCGTCAAGCATCATCACAGATTTGTATAAAAGATTATTTTCATCAATATAATGAATTAATCAAGTCATCTATGTGTTATGAAATTGACAAACAAAGTGAAGAAAAGATTTTTCAACTTATGGATACCGATCTCTCACAAGCAAGAATACTTTTAATGAAACATTATTGCAGGTATTTTATTTTACGACATATAATAAATATGACTTATATTTCTTAATAAAATGAATGCTCATATATATTGTATCAAAATCTTTTTTATAGTATTGATAATTTAACATTACCAGTGGAAGCTGTTATTATGGAAGAACAGGAAAAACAAGGATATGTTAATGTACCTGAAAGAATTTTAGATAATGTTTCATTGGAAACAATTAAAGTATTAGAGATCTTATCTAAACAAGCTTCAGTAAAACCTAGAAATCAAAATGGCATTCCTATTGTAAGTAATTATTTCAAAGAGCTATTAAGACCTATAGAATAATAAAAAGATTCACTAAAATTTACTTGAATTATAATTGTATGATCGATAATTATATAAGCACTACATTGGTTTTCTTGATTAATGTGCATGATTAGTACTTATGAAAAGAAGAGCACCGTACAAGATATTGTTTGTGATATTTAATTATCATTACATTAATAAAACATTAGACGTTTCAGCCACAATCTGGCCATCTTCAGTAAATTCACAATATTTTTAAAATGCAGAATTACATATACTTAATATTAAATTCAACCGTCATGTAATATAACTATATATAAATGTGTGTGTTCTTTCATCGTGTGAAGGTGCCTCGTACAAAAATGTTACAGCGCCAATTGTCATATTATGAAATATATAGAACAAGAATTTCTAGATTCTATAATAATTTAATAAATTAACCTATCATTAATATCTTCTAGTCGAAATATATGAGAATAGAATCGTTTTACAGCAAAAAAATGATGAATCTCAAGTACATCCTTTACACAGATGGAAATTTGTCGTGACATTATGTGTTATTATTTGTCATATCATATATGTTACCACTATTTATATATATGTGTCTAGATTGTTATAGAATTATTTATTAAGTGTGAGAGAGATCTTTCTTAAGAAAAGGCAGATAAACATCGGGCAAACCTTCAGTGTCACTTTGCTTATTGATACCATTTATTTGGCTTTTAATGTATATCATTTCAGAGATTCTTCTTTTCATTAATGATTCTGTGTCTAAAATTCTGATATTATCCCAATCCAATTCACGCATCTCATTCAACTGGTGATGTGAAACCACTGACATCTTCGAAGTGGATCTTCTTATGTCAGCTCTATGTTCTTTTATTCGAGTTTTTAATTTCCTTTTTGTTTGGCCAACATAAGAAGACTCACAATTTAAACAATTAATTTTATAAACAATTAATTTTATAACCACTCCACAATGGTCCTCTTTAGGCAAAGGATCTTTTCCAGTTTTTATAAATCTATTCATTTTATTTATAGATTTGTAAGCGATATTAAAATCCTGAATATGTGATTGTGAGTTTTTTGAATTTTTCCGATTTTTACTTAATTTTTACTTAAATTTTTACTTAATTTTTACCGATCTTTACTTAAATATTGTGAAAAACTTTTTCTTTAAATTAGAATTAGAGTTGCTTTCGTTATTATTACGCTTCCAATACTTTACTTATGAAATTGTGAAAAACTTTTTCTTTAAATTAGAATTAGAGTTGCTTTCGTTATTATTATGCTCACTATTTTTATCTAAATTAGATCTATTTTCTAAAGTTTACATAAGGATTTAGTAGTAAAGAGTATTGAACTTAGGTGAAACTTGATCGAAAACAAGACTTCGATTCCTTTACATGAGTTTATCAAAGCAATTATGATTATAATTAGCTCTACATTTTTTAAATTCGACAAAAAAATATTTAGACATATTTTTGGCATACCAATGGGCTCTCCATTGTCCCATATATTAGCGAATATTGTTCTACAAGAACTTATTACTACTTAGAACAACAAATTATTACTACTAATAATGTTATTTCGTCTTTTTATTTCCGTTATGTTGATGACATTGTATTAGCAGTGCATAAAGACAAAGTGGAGAATGTTCTGGAATTGTTTAATTCATATCATGAAAGGCTAAGATTCACAGTTGATTTTGGCGATGAATATGGCATTAATTTTTTAGACGTTAAACTAATGAGACAAGAAGGAAGAATCATCGATATTTACAAAAAACCTACTAATTCAGGGAGATATTTAAATTATTTTTCGAATCATCCGTTAGTACACAAAAGGGGTGTAATCATTGGGCAATTAGATAGAATATTGTTTTTATCCCATCCAAAATTTCAGGAAAAAAACATCTCTGACTTAATTCACACTCTGTTAATGAATGGTTGTCCTCTTAAATTCGTCTTTTCAACAATAAAAAATTAAAATTTTAGAAAATAGATCTAATTTAGATAAAAATGGTGAGCATAATAATAACGAAAGCAACTCTAATTCTAATTTAAAGAAAAAGTTTTTCACAATACCATATTTAAGTAAAATATCGGAAAAATTCAAAAAACTATCACATATTCAGGGCTTTAATATCTGACAAACCCTATAAACAAAATGAATAGATTTATAAAAACTGGAAAAGATCCTTTGCGTAAAGAGGACCATTGTGAAGTGGTTTATAAAATTAATTGTTTAAATTGTGAGTCTTCTTATGTTGGCCAAACAAAAAGGAAATTAAAAACTCGAATAAAAGAACATAGAGCTGACATAAGAAGATCCACTTCGGAAATGTCAGTAGTTTTGCGTCACTAGTTGAATGAGATGCATGAGTTGGATTGAGATAATATCAGAATTTTAGACACAGAATCATTAATGAAAAGAAGAATCTCTGAAATGATATACATTAAAAGCCAAATAAGTGGTATCAATAAGCAAAGTGACACTGAAGGTTTGCTCGATGTTTATCTGCCTTTTCTTAAGAAAGATCTCTCTCACACTTAATAAATAATTCTAGAACAATTTAAACACATATATGTAAATAGTGGTAACATATATGATATGACAAATAATAACACACAATGTCACGACAAATTTCCATCTGTGTAAAGGATGTACTTGAGATTCATCATTTTTTTTGCTGTAAAACGATTCTATTCACTCATATATTTCGACTAGAAGATATTAATGATAAGTTAATTTATTAAATTAGAATCTGGAAATTCTTGTTCTACATATTTCGTAATATGACAATCGGCGCTGTAACATTTTTGTACGAGACACCTTCACATGATGAAAGAACACATTTATACATAGTTATATTACACGACGGTTGAATTTAATGTTAGCTATATGTAATTCTGTGTTTTAAGAATATTGTGAATTTACTGATGGTCAATTTAAGATGGTCAGATTGTGGCCGAAACGTCTAATGTTTTATTAATGTAATGATAATTATCACAAAATAAATATCACAAACAATATCTTGTGCGGTGGTTTTTATGCTCTTGTTTTCATAAGTTTTGATTTATAAATCATGTTCGTTTTTATTATGCATGATTAGTATTGATCTCAAATCTAGAGCATTGAAATAATTACTTGTTTCTTTTTAGAAATATGACAAATCAAGATCTGTTGATGATAATTCTTTAAAGCCGTATGAAGAATTTTTAGTTTATATCAGGATATATGAGCCATTTAAAAGTCAGCCTCGTTCTCTTAAGTATAGAACAATACCTGTTCTTAAACTTAAGAGTGTCATATCGATATTGGGAAGCCAAACTCTTTATGAATTACGTCAAAAGATAATGTGTCAATCTGACTTGTCAATTACAAAAGAAATTAGTGAAAATCCAAATCAAAGGCCTGAATCGATGGCAAAAGTAATCATTTTTTCAATTTTGAATTATATCTATTTTATAACAATCCATGTATTTGTTATAGATTAGATATATAGAAATATTTTATAAACGAAGCGTTTTTGAGAAAAAGGTTTTTCATATAAAAGTCGTAATTCACTATTAAAAATCAAAGATTATTTAGAATAGCCCTCCCTCTCCCCCATTCTTTTGTTTTCATTCAAAACAAAAGAATCGCAACTGAATCTGGCAAAGAAACGCGGCGGTCGGTTTTATAAATCAATTATTAAGATTTTAGAGGCTAAGATATTTGTCCTGACTCAATACAGTGCTGTGTATACATTCTGCATTACATAAATTCTCTGCTTCACAAACACAAATTCACTGCTTTAAAAATAAATTCACTGTTTTAAAAACACAAATTCACTGCTTTATAAACAAAAATTCACTGCTTTAAGCACACAAATTCTTTACATTAGCAATGAATTTGTGTTTTTGAAGCAGTGAATTTTTGTTTTTAAAGCAGTGAATTTGTGCTTTTAAAGTAATGAATTTGTATGTGAAGCAAAAAAATTTGTTTTTAAAGCAATAAATTTGTGTTTTTAAAATAGTGTAATTAAAGCAGAACGTATACATAGCACTATATTGAGTCGGGATAACAGATATCTTAATCTCTAACGCTTAATAATTCGATTCACGAAGTCGACCGCCATGTTTTTTTTTTGCCAGATTCTTTCGTTTTGAATGAAAACGCGTTGAATGACTATATTTTTATAAAGATTTTTTTGGGGGGGGGGGATTATTCTAAATAATTATTAAATCAAAATAACCTCCAATAATTTTGATCTTGACAAATATTATCAAGTTCATGACTTTGAGTAACATTCAAAATTTTGTCATCAGTTGAATTTAATGTATAATATTAATGCTAGTGCCTGAGTTTTGTCAACTCATATTTCGAAAAATACTTAACTTATTTTCGTAAAAATGCTTTGTTTTAGAGATACTTCACAGTTTCTATTAAGATGAAATATTCAATATATAAAATTCAATTGCATTTATTATTATAGGATGTTTACCAATCTGGATTTTTTTATATTGAAGATACATTTTATAATGATACTAGTGTACCAACTAACATTGATTATAGTAATATTATATTAGAATGGGCAACAGTTCGTGATATAGGTCCATTTAAAGTTGCCACTATGGATGCTCTGATAAATTCTCTTTATACAAAGTTTGGTTTTCCATGGGTATATCAGCATCAAGGTTGTTGCGAACACTTAATTGTCTTGACTGATGCCAGGTAATTTTTATTAACATAATTTAGAGGAATCTATTAAATTTAAAGTTTTTAAGTCTTAATAGTTCTTAAGGGAGAAGCCTGATGTAACATATTGAAAAAAAGTGATTTCTGAGAATTTTTTTTTAAAGAAACGATTTAGAAACTTGGAAACTTTTAGCATGCTTTTATATGTATATTTCAAGAAATAAAAAAAATGTTTCTTTGATAATATATTTGAAAATAAACAAGCCGTTGTCCAAGCGCTCGACGTCATTGACATATAGTCTAGCTTTTATTGTATTTGTCTGAAACCAAATTCTCAAATATTTTAATTTTATTATAATATTCCGCTATGAATAAACTTATCTCTAAAGTGAAAAATGTAAAATTAAAAAAATAATGGGAAAGTATTGTGATGTTCACAAAATATTTGCGAATTAAAAATGCAATAATACAAAAAATGTAATAATTACTTAATAATATCATCAAACAAATAGGTTTGTGTAGAGGGAAATTTAGTTACCTATATATGCACAGGGAGAAATCGATTAGTTGAATATTTTTTTAATTATACTGCACGCCAATTCGAAAAACTTGTTTTTAAGAAAAACATGTTTAAAGGAAAAGTAGCTGTTTTTAGATACTTAAGTTTTTTTAAGTTATTCTGCTATTCCAGATCCATAGAGTGAATCTTCTATTTCTTCATAAACGTCTTTCAGTTGTATTTGTTGCTCTCTGCAAGTTGCTCGGAAACCAAAGCATTTTTCCGACCAGTCATGACTGCGATTTCTACGTTTTCTTCTTATCCCACATCTTACATCATGTCACAAATACGTTATAATTACGTCTTGTTATGTTTCGTTACATCTCGTTCTCTGCCATAGCCTTGTTTGTGTGACGCGCAGGTATAAGCATAGACTTATGAGGTAGACAGAGCATTCGTACGAGAGAAAGTGAAGACTTGATAAAAAGAAAGAAAAATAGTCTCGGAATAGTCCTCTTTTTATCTAGTAGCGAATTGATTGGTCGCCGTGATTGACCGAGAGCAACGAAAATAAACGTCCGAGGATCAGTGGCCGAGAGTTGTGGGCTTACGTTCAAGCTGATTGGTCTCGGCCACTGATTCTCTCTCCCCCCCCCCCCACTACTCACTGTGAAAGAAAGAAACAACTATGTCTGAAATAGAGCTATCCTTCAATGTTGTATTCAGCTTTTCTCGTACGAATGTTCCGTCTCATAAGTCTATGGATATAAGATAGTCAAAAATATCGTTAAAACTTCGAATTTTGATCTGAAACTTTACGAACATATTTTTCAAATATAGTACTAATAATTTATGCAAAATCGATTTTTTTTATCTGTTACATCAGGCTTCTCCTTAGGATTTCTTTCACCAACTTCAGTTAAGTTAACTGATGGTTACATGGGACTCATTTAAGCCGAGTTTCATAACTCATAGTTAACTTTTAACCGAGATTTAACTTAAAATAAGTTGTGAGAGTTGTGAAACTGAGCCTAAATGAACCCTATGTAACCATCGGTTAACTTAACTGAGGTCGGTAAAAGAGATCCTTAATGCTAAAATGAAATCATGAAATAAAAGAAATGCTATGAAGTGAAAGATACCACAGAACTATATACTAGTTACACACTATAAACAGCATTATCTACTATTACATTTGAGCAACTTCTGAATTCAAATTTGGCTGTCAAAGTATATTAATCTGTTAATTAGTTAACACTTTTGTAAAAAAATAATTTGTACTCAAAAGTATTGTGTTCCTGATTACAAGAATGAGTAAAATAATCCTAAGCTCCATTTATAATTATTTTCTGGTAAGGAATGGGAATTTGAAAAAAAGGAAGATTTAAGGCTGTGTGAATTGTTTCAAGCAAATAGTTATTTTTGGTATTGTATTAAAATTACTTTGCTTAATGAAAATCAGTAGTATTTAGTATGGTCTATTTTATATTAATAGTTTTTCATCAGTTTTTAATATTGAATTTTTCATATTTATAAAAATACAAACAGCCGCAATGTGTTTGCTTTTCTCTTTCCAGCTTTGCAATTACATAAAGAACTTCTGATGAGTTTATCTTTATTTAGTTATATGAATGCAAGGAAAGATTGAGATTTATATTGAGTGTTATTACTGTTATTTAAATAATTTATTGAAAAAAATATTTTGATTCTAATTTATATCTATCTTTATTTTAATTCAATAAGATAATTCGATAGATGGTCATTTACATTAGTTTATTTACATTAGTTTTTTGAATGATAGATTCTTCGATCAATCTATTTTCAGAATTTAATTTCAGAATTAATATTTTTGGAAACATTAATACATGACAACTTTATAAGTCGGCTACTTTTAGAAATACTTTTCAGTGAACAGATTAGTTAGAATTTCGGCAGGCCTTATTATTTTTGATAGATATCGAGCATGAAATAAATAATATATCACAGGCAATATGAAAACAACATCCAACTATGTTTACTATTAGGGCAATTACATAGTATCTAACTAATCCAAAATTCTAACTAATCTGTTCACTGCAGAAGAAGTTTATCCAGTAAATAATAATAAATAATTTTATTACTGTAATGTGATTAAACAATAACTAAGAATATTCAAGCCTATAATGGTTGAAACTAGATCTTTAATGTTCAAATAATTCAGTGTGACTTATATAT
>JAANIC010006100.1:711728-725168 GCA_017607545.1 Acromyrmex charruanus
TTTTACGCCGTATGTTGTAATGAGCGCAAAATTTTCGTTGCGCTAGAGTAAAAGAATCGTTGTTGCGGTAGTACTCGCGTACACAGAACGCACGTTGTTTATCGCTGAACGATGACATGGTACTGAATTCCCAATGGCCGCTCTTGCGCTTCGTAACCTTTCCGCCCCACCCCACCGTCGCTGCTCGTCGAAGCTATCGATTCAAATTTAAACGGACTTTTGGTCCACCCTGTATATATATATATATATATATATATATACTGTATATGTATATGCATATATACCATATTTGTAGCTATTCAAACTACGCCGAATTGGTTTTCCGGACTTATAAACGCAATTAAATTGTTAATAAATTTACATATATTGATTATTGCGAGGAATATTACTAAGGCCTTGGTAGTCTAATGGCTTAGGACGCTCGTACGGAATACAAGACATCCGGCTCCCGGCCGAGTTAATATTTTTCGCAATAAATTTATTTACAGTTTTTCAACACATTAACATCTTTCTAATATGATATTGGATTGAACATCAAAATTATTAAAATCTGTTTGTTAATTTAATTTATTTTGTGATATTATTCCAGTAATTTAGTTGCGTTTAAGTCCAGAAAATCAATTCGGCGCTCAGTTTGAATACAAATATGATATATATGCATGTACATATATACAGGGTGGCATGAATATATGGCCCCACTCGTCCCGAGCAGGTAGAGTGGACTAAACTGAGTAGAAAAATCCTCTACCATTTTGTAATGCTCGCAATGATTAACGAGATATTAACGTTTAAAGATAGCCGAATACGCATACACGTCCTCCCGACCTATTATTGCCGAAAGTACGGCCCACCGAGCGCGCGGACCGCGAAGAGTGGGCCTCTAAGCTCGAACGGCCCGCGCGCCGTGCGCTCGATGGGCCGTACCTTTGACAATAGTAAGTCGGGCGGACGCGCGTATTCGGCTATCTTTAAACGTTAATATCTCGTTAATTATTGCGAGTATTGCAAAATAGTAGAGGACTTTTCTACTCAGTTTAGTCCGCTCTACCTGCTCGGGACGTAGCCACTCTACGAGTGGGGCCGTATATTCATGCCACTCTGTATATATATAATTCATTGAATTATTTAAGCATTAAAGATTTAGTTAAATTGTTAAATAATAATTTTCAAGCAAAACATTTCAATGTAGAATTTTATAGATAAATAAAAAATATTAGAGAGCTGATAAAAACTATTTGTGTCACTAATTTTTTCAAAAAATTAACGAGAAAATGTAAATTTAATTTTTTTTCAATGTGGTCCACCTTTTAAAACAATCTGAAAAAATATATTTTGGTAGGAAGTTAAACAGAGATTCATGTGCAATTTTTTTAAGGTGATAGATTGATAGATCAACATAATTAGGATGAAAAAATTTTTTTAAAGTTATTTTAATTTTTTTTAAATCGAAATTTACTCCAAAAAAAAAAGAATTGAAAAAATATCCTTATTGATATCCAAGATTTCAGATTTTTTTCAGAATTTTATTTGATTTTTTACTAAGTATTATATAATAATTAAAATCGGAAAATTGTAAAAAAAATTATTTTTTTACTTTAATTTGGTCACGTCACGATATAGAAATCTGAAATTTGATATGTAAGCGTCTTTTATAAAATGTTACCTTAGAAAAAAAGGTCAACTCAAAAAGGAAGCATTTACACCATGGGGGCATTTACACCATACTTATTTCGCTAAACCCTTACCTAATGATCTATATTGTAATTATTTTGTTATTTAAAGTAATTTGATTTTAAGAAAAATTAGGATTTAATAAATTACTATGATTTAATAAAAGTGTTTTCAAAGTTAACTTTTTATTTAACTTGAGTTAACTCAATTTTAACGCTAGAACCACGAGTTTAAATTAATTCAATCGCAATTCAAGATAAATTTGGCTTTTTACGAGGGAACGTTGTCACCACAAAAGAAAAAACACTTATAATTAATTATGATTATTTATGAAAAGTCACAAAAATCTAAAGCGTGCAAATCCAAATTAACAAAATTCTGAATATGAAATGTAGTTTTTCAATTCAATTGAATTCAGTTAAATTCAATTTAATCCCATTATAAATAACAAAAAAGTTTTTGTTATTTAAAATATGCATTCAGATAAATAAAATTTGAATTAATTTTAATCCATTTTCATTTACTGGGGATGTTCCTTGTAATAATCTTTTTAATAATAACATTATTATTTTATTATTTTTATTTATTAATTTTAATCCTTGCCTTGCGGCTTAGGATGGCTTCCAGTATACATATATTTACATTTGTTCTTAATTTAATAACATCTGACCCCTATCCTCCTTCAGTATCTATTCTTCATATCTTTCTCATACNTTATTCTCTCTCTCTCTCTCTCTCTCTCTCTATATATATATATATATATATATACACGTATAAATATTTATAAACGTTTGAAATAATTGAAATACATATAAATGCTATTCATTCAAAAACAAAACAGTGTGTATCGCATATTACAAACTTTCCTATCTATAGCGTGTCTACATAACTACTTGTGACTTTATGATTGCTTTTGGAACTGCCCTTAAAATTATATACAACTTTGCTTTCTAATCTACTTGGTGTAGCAATCTGTGATAAGTTCTCACTCTTGTTTCTTTTCTCTCCCTTCTTTTCTTGTCTTATCTATCCTCTTCATTATCTCTATCCATTTACCTTCTATCCCTATGAATTTTTCCATCAGCATCTCTCTTTGTCTCCTTGCATTCCTTGAGTATATGGCTCATACTCTCTTCTGCAGCATGGCAGATTCTACATCTCTTTTCTACATCCTCTCTCTAGTACTGGCCTCCTTTTATCTCGTTCCCACATCTGAATCTTGCTATTAAACTTCTATCTTTCATTCTTTTTTTGCCTTCCAAGTATTTTGGTAACTTTTCTGATCGTATATTTTTGCTATTATACCTTGACTCGTTTATCTTTACTTGTCTTTCTTCTTTTTCTCTTCTTTCTAGTCTCTTCATGAGATCTTCTGTTATATCTTGATCTCCTGCCTCTCTTACTCTTCTTATTTGTTCCTGCCTCTTTCCAGCACTTCTCGTCTCTTCTTTTCCCAGTCACCTTTTCCTCTACTGTCCTTTTCTAACTCCTTTATACATTCTTTTATTAACTTTTTCCTCGAGTTCCTTATTCTTTCCTTGTACTTTACTGCTCTTCTGATTGCTTTAATTTTCATTTCATTTATCTTTGTTTCTTCTACCAGTATATAATTAGGTGTTCTCCAGTCCAGTTTTAGAATCTATTTCACGTACTTCCTTTTTATTCTAGTCTAGTCTATTGTCGTCCTGCCAGCCCCACACCTCCGCTCCATACAGGGCTATACTCTCCATCAAAGAGTTGAATATCTTCATTCTCCTTTCGAAGTTGTCTTTGAATATTTTTTCTCCAATACTCCATGTTCTTCATTGCCACTGTTGCTTTCTTTATCCTTTTTTTTATATGTTTCTCAGTCCCTCCGTTTTTTTGTAGCGTGTATCCTAAATACTTGATTTCTTTAACTTCTTCTATTTCCTCTTTTCTCCATTTCCACTATCTCTTTTTTGTCCTACCTCTTCCTTTCTCAAATACCATTATTTTTTACTTCTCCGGGCTCAGATTCAGTTCTTTTTTTTATATAAATCTCTCAAATCTCTTCAGCATCTCTCTCATATCAGCTTCTCTATCTGCCAGTAGAATCATACATTATTGTCCAGCATTTCTCTTTTCCTATTACTATTCCTCCTGTCTGACCTTTTGCCATCTCTTCCTCCAAGTCTGACACATATATATATTAAACAATGTCGGGCTTAGTGGACATCCTCTAAGGCCTTTTTCAGTCCAAAACTCCTCCGACTTCCTATTACCTACTTTCATTATATTCCTTGTTTCTCCATAACTCGAAGTCTGAGGTTGTTCTCTATCTGCATCTTTCTCATCATTTCATTTAGCAGCTTCTTGTCCACATTATCGAATGCAGCTTTCAGATCCGCGAAAAAGGCAAACATCTTTCCTCCTCAATTCCCTGTTAACCACGTGATTTACTATGTAGACTGCATCCATCGCTCCTCTTCCTTTTCTGAATTCATATTGTCCTTCCTTCAGCTTTTCCTCCGCTTCTTTTTAAAGTCTTCTGTTTAGGATAGTCGCGTAAATCTTATATGCCGTGTCCATTAATGTAATTCTTCTATAGTTTTTAATTTCTTCTTTATCTCCTTTTTTGTAGGACAGATTAAGCCTTTGTTCCAATCTGATAGTATTCCTTCCCCTTTCCATACTCTGTTAATCATTTTCCAGAATTCTTCTCCGATTTCTTTGGACATAAACCTTCATGTCTCATTCTCTATCTCGTTTTCTTCCGGAGTCTTTGCTTTTTTTAATTTTCTCAACACCTCTATTAACTCTTCTTTTGCAATTTCTTCTACTTCTTCTCTTGCTGTCTTTTCCTCTTCGCTTTCCTCACTTTCCATACTCAGAGTCGTTTTCTCCCGCGTGTTGCCTAGCAGCTCCATAAAATGGTCCCTCCAGCTGTCCATCTGTATATCCTTACTTAGTCCCTCTGATTTCTTTTTCCTGTATTTGTTTATATATTTCCATGCCTTTTTCTCACTTCTTATATTTTTTTATCTTTTCTTCTGCTTCCTCATGCTTCTTCTTCTGTGCTTCACATCATTCTTTATAATTCCTCCTTTTTATCACATAATCTTCCCTGCTAATTCTTCCTTTCTTCAGTTCTCTCAGTTCTTTTCTTAACTTTCTTTTCATACTTCTCTATTCTTTATTATACCAATCTTTCTTTCCTAATTTCCATGGGAGTATTTTCTTTTTATCTTTCTTGATCGCACTTTTAATCTTTTCTTTTATCTCCATCCAAATGCCCTCCGTATCCTCCCGTGTGCTCCTCCATTCTTTACTCTTCTCTTAATAGCTTTTTATCCCCTCTTCCGTCCAGTCACTTCTCTATTTCCACTTCCGTCTCTTTCCTATCTTTTTTTTTCCATTATTTGCGGTCCTCGCAACTCTACCTCTAATGGGATGTGATCTCTGTTCTATTGCCTTCTTCTACCCTTTTGATTTCTTCGCATGATTTGATTCTTCCATCATTTCCTATCACATAGTCTATGAGCGAAAATCCTCTCTCCCCTATATAAGTCCATCCCCCCCTCTTCTTCGAAGCTTCCATTCAGTATCGCCCATCCTCTCTCTTCTATCCTTTCTATTAGTCTACGGCCCTCTTTGTTTATTATTATATCTATTGATTTCCTGCTCTTGTTTCTTTTCTCATTTTCTTCCTCTATTACCGGTCCTCCTTCACTACCTGTCCTTGCATTCAAATCTCCTCCTATTATTAAATACTCTTCCTCTTCTTCTTGAATATGTTTCATCAACCTTTTCATTGTTTTTTCTATCTCTTGACTATACACTGTTATTATTCTCCATTTATTTCCATTATAGATCATTTCACATTCCATCGCTGCTTCGTTTATTTCCCTAACTTCTATATTCTTTATTTTCTTGTTCACTGTAGTGATTATCCCACCTTTTGCTCTTCCTTTTTTATATTCCTTCTTTGCCGACACATAGTTCCACTCGTAGTCTTTCAGCAATCTATTTTTAATTTTCTCCCACCTTTCTTCGTCTATCCATGTCTCCACTAATCCCACGATTATCAAATTCTTCCAAATATTCCCATATTTCCTCACATTTATTAGACAGTCCCGCAATATTCCAAAAACAAATTCTTAATCCTCTTTTCGTCTCTTCCTCGCCATCCTTTTCCTTTTCTCATTCTCTTCTTCCTCCTCTGTCTTTTTCTATTCTTCTCTCTCTCTCATTCCAGCGTAGCCACTTATCTTTCACAAAAATCTTACCATAGCTTACCTTCATACTGTTTCCTTTCTCTTTCTCCTCTTTAGCTTTTTCCTTCAACTGCATTTGCATTTCTCTCTCTTTTCTTGTTAGATCATTATCTATAAATATCCCTGCACTTAACTCTTTCTTTCTTGTCATAACCTCTCTTTTTTCTTCCCAGCTCTCTAATTCAGCTATTATGGTGTACTTATTCTCCGTCCTGTACCTTAAACACCTTTCTTACTTTCACCTCTACTCTCAAATTTTCTTTGACGAATTCTACAACCTGCTGTTCTATCTTGTTTCCGCCCCATTGTTTATGCCTCTGATTACTATGTTGTTTCTCCGTCTTCCTCTATCCTTCTTTTCGCTCTCCCATTCTAATTTTTTTATTCTTCTTTCCAGTTTTTTCCTTTCTATGTTGTGTTCTTCTTTATCTTTTCTTCTTTTCTCCATCTCCAGCTTTCCTTCTTTCCATTCCTTCCTCATTTGTTCGATTTGTTCCATCATGTTTTCCATCCGTTTGCAAATATTTTCCTCCATCTCCTTCATAAACTTTATCATAGGTTCCTCTTTTCCTGTCATGTATCTCTGCATGTTTTCTTCCTTAGGTTTGTTTTTATTGCCTGTCGGTCTTCCTACCATTGGTACCATCTGTCGGCTGCTGCCGTGGACTCTTCGCTCTTCCTCCTCCAGATTGCTCTGTCTTCCGTCTAACCTAGCGATTTTCCCGAACCTGTTCAGATCTGTTATTCCTTCAGATTCTTCTTTTCTATACTCGCCTTTTTTTCCCGACCTTTTCCCACCTTTTCCCACCTTCTTACTTTCTTATCCACTTATTATTTTTTCTTTCTCTTTCTGTTTTTCACTGTTTTTTGTTACTATTCCCTCTGTCAACATACACACGTCACCATGCTCTCTATTCCTAATCGGAAGTTCCTTAATAATAACATTTAATATCTTCTAATAATTGTATTAGCAGCGTAAAATTATTTAAAAAGAATTAAAAAGTATATAATTATGTTTAGATAACGCTTCCGTCATTTTCGTGATTTCTGAAGTACGCAACTAATGTATGGTATTTACCATGGTGGAAGAAGATAGATACAACTTGAGAGATGCGCAGTAGGACTAAATTTAGAACCCAAATTTGATTCAGTTTGATTGGCTGTTGTGTAATAACGAAAATTTAGGATTCAAATTTGATTGACTAGTTGATTGCTTTGAATTGTGCCGTTATGCGCGTTGTCTCACCTATCTTCTTCCACCATGATATTTATATTAATAATATACAAAAAAATAAAAAATGCAATAGAACGAAATAACCATCATAGATTTTTGGGCATTGAATATGATTTTGTTTGTCAAGTTATGACCGCAGCACAAACTCTTGTATAACGCATAATGCACAGTGCATAAGAGAATTAATTAATTAGAATTTTTCCTTTTCTCCTATTTCATGGAAAAAAAGAATTTCGATTGGTTAATTCCCTTATGCGTTATGCAAGTCTGTGGCCATTATTCTATTACGTTATAATTTTTCGAAATTTGTAAATAAAGATATAAAAAATAGCTTTTTTTAATGTCTTTTAATGTATATATATTACAACTACAACATACATTGGAAATGTTTCATTGTATAATAATCAAAATTAAATGTATCATAATCGACATAAAATCTTTTTAACTTAATTTTAACACTAACGTCCGCACAAAAATCTGCTAATATGATCGTTGTGCCTCTTATAACTAATTGTTATCTTATACAATACGAACGATATGCGACTAGCATTTATTCGATGACTGCATGCGACATTCAATGTGTGTCGCCATTTGTCTGATAATTTCGCTTGCGATATCAACGTGGTGCCACCGGACGGTATAGTGTTAACTGTAATAAAACTTCTTCAATACGCCACATATTATAGCCATGCTATTGGTGATTCTCAAAAAATTGGAATTATTTGATAGTGATTTTGTTCACATACTTTTCCATTGAATTTATGAAATGTAGTAGATTTAAAATATTCCATAGGATAGTTAGTTAGTTTTGTCACAAAAGCAGCCAGACATCCAAATAATATTGGATATGGGAAAAAGTTTGTGGCGTTTTTCCCACTAGATGACATTAAATGCTCAGCACTTGATAACTACTAATCGCATCGACAATATTAGACATGCATTTAAAAAGTGACATTTCAACCTTTGTTTTGAGTCGAAAAAGATTGAAATCGGTGAAGTGGATCAAAAATTATTTTATTTTGAAAATGGAAATAAATAAGGAAAAAATTCGCTACATTTTGCAGTATTATTACGATAAAGACAAGAACGCTGCACAGGCTTGTGAAAAAATTTATGCTATTTACGGTGAAAATACTCTATCAAAATCAGCAGCACGGAAATGGTTCGCTCCGGTCGACCAATCAGTCCGATGAAATCATGGAAAAAGTTGAGCGTAATAAGCATGTGAGCACTGTGGAGATTGCCAGGGAAGAGATTGCTAGGCATCGACCACAAAACAGTTTTAAATCATTTACACAAAGCTGAATACAAAAAGAAGCTCGATGTTTGGATTCCTCACGAGTTGAGTGTTAAGAACATGATGGACCGAATTAACATTTGCGATACGCTACTGAAACGGAATGAAATTGAGTCATTTCTGAAGAGAATGATAACTAGTGATGAAAAATGGATCACGTTCGACAATCGAACTCGCAAAAGATCTCGTGGATAAAGGAAGGAGAGAAGGCACAAGCAATCGCAAAACCTGGATTGACGACGAAGAAGGTGATGTTATGTGTGTGATGGGATTGGAAGGGAATCGTTCACTATGAGCTGTTATCGCCCGATCAAACAATTAATTCCGAATTCTATTGTGAACAACTGCAGAGATTATAACAAGCAATTGAGAGGAAGCGGAATTAATTAATAGGAGGGGTGTCGTCTTCCATCATGACAATGCTCGACTACGCACATCTTTGATAACTCGGCAAAAATTGCGAGAGCTTGGCTGGGAAGTCTTAATGCATCCACCGTATAGTCCTGACATAGCACCCTTAGGCTATCATTTGTTTAGGTCTCTGCAGAACTCTCTTAATGGTGTAAAGCTGGCTTCAAAAGAGGCCTGTGAAAATCACTTGAAGCAGTTTTTCGTCCAAAAACCACAGAAGTTCTATCACGATGGGATTATGGCTCTGTCCCAAAAATGGCAAAATATTATTGAAAATAATGGAGCATCAATTTAAATAAATTGATTTTAATACTCTAAGAAAAAATTTGAATTTTAAAAAAACCGCCACGAACTTTTTCCTATACCCAATATAATAATATCATGATAATCTAACGATATAGAGGATGTCTCAAAATAATCACCAAATATTTCATGGACAGGTAGTGTAAACTAAACTGTCTCGAAAAGTTCTGTACCATTTTGCAATTTTCGCAATGGTTAATAAGATATTAATTACTAAAAATTGTTGAAAATTGGTCTTCAATAATTTTTTACACAAATTTTTTACACTATTAACTTTACTATTAATTAACTTTACAGAAAAACTGTAAGAGACAAAAATTATTTATTTTCTTCTCATAGAGTTCTAAGAATTTTTTCAGAATTTTTATTGCATTTTCTTATTTTTATCAACATGAGAAAATACAGTATTAAAAAATTAAAAAAAGAATCTCAGAACTTTATGAGAAAAAAATAAACAATTTTTGTCTTGAGTAAAAGAATACTGAAGACTAATTTTCGCCACTTTTTAGTAATTAATATCTTGTTAACTATTGCGAAAATTGCAAAATAGTAGAGGACTTTTCGACTCAGTTTAATCCGCTCTACCTGCCCATGATAATATTTGGCGATTATTTTGGGACTGTGTACAGAGTGATCCAGATCACCCATAGGAGACGGCATGTACGTATCTCTTATGAAAAACTGAATAGAAAATGTTAATAGTTGAGGTGTCAATACTTTTGAATGGTGAGTCTTTGAAACTGTCCAACCATGGCATGTAAAATTCGCGCCGTCGACCACGTTCGCTCTTTGACGGATATAGAATCTTGCATAACGCATAATGCATCAACCAATCGAAATTCTTCTTTTCCATAGAATGGAAGGAAAGGAAAGATTCTGATTAGTTGATTCGCTTATGCACTGTACGTTATGCGTTATGCAAAAGTACTGCGGCCTTATCGTTAAACATCACGATGCTGAATAAGTATTGAAAAGGTTTCGTGAAATCTCTATTAACGTCTACTGCTGTATTCTTAAATTACATCCAATTTAATTGGCGAGGAGTAATTTCAATTGCAAATATAACGAAACATCAATAAAAAGTGTGTTTTTAAAATACACATTTTAAGTAATAAATATTAATAAATTAAATCAATATTAATTAAATCATCCAAACAAATAATATTAAAAACATTAGCCAACATACATTTCCAAAACTTGTATAATTTCTCCATAAAAATGTCATTGCATATTTGTGTGATAATCTTGAAGATGCTAAGAAGGCCCTGAAGCACCTTCACTACTTGTCATATCGTCATGCGCGATCGACCTAAGCGCGCGAAATATCAGCTCCGTGATTAGTAAACTTTAATCGTTATTAATTAAAAAATTATTATAGTCTCTCGACATTTTCGTATTAAGATTTTCGTCTTAGAATGTTCCAAAGAATCCGTTCTTAAAAGGATATTCATGCGTTTTGGGATCTCTGTATATAAATAGATTCAGTAGATATATAAACTTTTATTAGTCTCCTTGGTACATTTTTCAGTTCTCTGTCATACTTTTTGACAGGGAACTAAAAATTTTGAAATTAAATGTGAATAAGTTTAAACTAAATTAGTATTTCATTCTGATATCAAAAAGCAATGCAATATTATATTCATGTTACATTAAACAAAACTTAGTAAAAACAAAAAATTTGAAATATAATACATACCAAATAGCTGATGCTGATGGTTGAGTAACTTAGCACTTTTTTCGCAGCGAATATGCGGCGTAGCATAATCGCGAAACATAGGCTATGTTTAACTAACCTTATTTCGTATTTATTAAACATGTGAAAGTCGTTTCTTTGCTGATACTGTGCCATATTTTTGCCATATTTTTAGAAACAATTTTAAGGCCTTGGCACATACAAAAATTTAAGATGTAAGACTTGAGCAAGGAAATCATCATGTTGGATTCTATTACTTACCGTAAGCTACTGCTTACGTTATGATCCTACGTCTTAAGTTATTTTATGTACTATATACCTTTCTATTTAAAAGGACAAAGTTTGATGGCATTTTTTGTAAATAAAATTTAATCTAATAATAAAATAAATGAAATTTAATCTAATAATAAAATAAATAAAATAAATTTAATCTAATAATAAAAAATGTGAATGATAAGTGTGACTAATGTAGAATACATATAAAGCGAAAAAGTTAATAAATAACTCTAAATTTATGTTATGAATATTGGATTGTAGTATAAATTTCATAATTGTGTGTGACATTCTAAGGGACTCAGATTTTCATATACAGAAGTTCATTTTTAGACGTAAATAAATTATCGGTTCTTTATTGGTTGCCTATATAGGTATAGTTATAATCTTTCTCTATGAGAAAAATCGAATACAATTTTAACATATTTAAATGTATTTAAATGTATTTAAAAAGTATAGGATGCAAAAATTTCAATTTTTTAGAATCACCCATATGACAAAAAATATTAAAATAATTTTCTTTTATTCTGTTCGAGAGCGAGTTAGAGCGAGAGCGATAGTGAGAAAATTTTGAGTGATTCGGCATTTTAGCTGAAGTTTGATTTACGCGAATTTTCTATCGCGGATCGAACGCGGCGGAGCGTCTCCTAGGCGGTTGCACTTGTAGCGAAGAGTTGATTCTAATCGAGAACAGAAGTAAGAGCGAAGAGGAGAGGCATTGCTTCTCGATTTTGCCTCTTACCCTCTTTGAAGAACAAAGGCTTCCCTTTGCATTCGCCTATGAGATTCTCGCAAAATTGAAAAATTTGAGGTGACCCTCTTCGGGCAGTGATTGGCAATTTTGAGCGCGATGGCCAAGCGGTACGCTATTGCCATGCGCGCCCGCTAAATCTGGAATCTTGATTGGGATGTACGCATATTATGCGTTTTGCGTCATGCGAGCGCGCGTGCGCTGCGACCGATCTGAGTTAGCTCGCCGTTATAGCGGTTGAGATTTGTGTACGTACGACATACGGCTTAGCTTATGTTTTTCGACTTTATTGACGAGGTAATGGCCAAGTTTATGTTTTGGAAACCTCTAAAGACGCTTGGAATCCTTCTAGAAGCTTCTGATCCGCATGTCGCACGTACGCTAAGTCTGCAAAAACTGTCTGCGTTAGCTGTATCTCGAACATATCTCAAAAGGAGAAGGGTCAATAAGGACGTTTTTGGTTCGCTCAGGATTTTCAAATAAATAATTTTTTATTATGTGATTATTGGGAATATAAAAAATAATCATCAAATATGAAAACTTAATCCATAAAACTACAATTAATAATTAGTCTGGGAATACCACTATAATATTATCAGTCATGAAAAAAACTTTTCATGACTAATAAATATAACTTATTGCCATCATAAAGCTTCTTCATCGCGTCAAGGTTGTGATCATTGTAGAGATTTTAATATTTAAAAAAATCTTTATTTTTTCATTTTATTTTTAATAGATTTTTTATTTATAAAGTTTTTGGATATTATTAAGGCTTCTACATGAATCGTGATGCCATAAGCGAGAAATGACACGTTCGTTTTTGTTGTATATCATTTGTAAATTAAAGACAATTTGGATAAAACGATATATGATTTATGTCTGTAAATAATCATAAAAGACACTTAAAAGTGTAAATAGGCTACGAAGTAAATTGCCTTTTACAATCTTTTACGATTATCAGGATAAGAGCTTCAATCCATTTTTCCAAGTGTTTTGAAGCAGTCTCATTATTTCGTTTTATCCAAATTATTTTTATGTACAAATGGCACGTAACAAGAGTTAACATGTCATTTCTTATTTGTATCACGATCCAATATGATCGCAACAACTATTAGTAGCCTTAAACATTACGATCATAATTTTTAAGCATCTTCTGATGATAATTGTTCAAAATTTGACGGTTAGAATTTAGATATAGTAACAAAGTTGGAAATTACTTCATAAAATTAACGCATTAGCGTAGTGTACCGTATGGTGGGTATCAAACTATGGATTGAATGACGATGAATTCAGACGAATACAATTGACGGTTGCTCGGATCTATTTTAATTCAATCACGTTGCACTCCCTATATCGTAATTGGCTGAAATATAATCGGGCAAGTGTTAATTGCCAATCCATAATATACAAGCATTATCGTTATTTTTTGTAATGTTAAAGTATATTAAATTTAAAAATGATATTAGTTAATAATTAATATGATATTAGTTAATAATTAATATGATATTAGTTAATAATTAATATTAATTGTGAAATGTTAAAGCTTAATATTTTAATATTTTAAGTTGGTCT
>JAANIC010006100.1:725252-738678 GCA_017607545.1 Acromyrmex charruanus
TCTGTAATAATTCTTTATATTAATATTTTTATTTTTTTATATATATGCTTATTATTAGGAAATTATAATTTACAAACGCAGATTAAAAAAATATTTATTAAACATTATTTTCGATGTTATTGAGAATGTATTCTAACATTCTTTGTTGATACTAAAAAATTTATAATCCACATTACATATAGGCTGCGGTCCGATTCACGATCACAACGCTTAAAAATCATTTCATCCTTATTGTTTGCCAAATGTTAAACGATGCTCATGAGCGTTGTCAGCATGAATTGGACCACGTCCATAGATATATTACAGATTTTCAATATCGGCAGTAAGTATCGTAGCCTAAAATACGAAGTATAAAACATTTGTCGATATTTATATTTCTATTATAAAATATTTATAGCTAATTGTAAAAATAATGCGATCTATTGAATAGTTATGAAGGTAATAAAGAATTAAAGTAATAATAAAAGTAACGGCTTAATTTGTTATCGTTGCAGATAGAAAAAAAGTAATGACCGAAAAAGTAACGAAAATTGTAACGGTGTTACAAATAATGTTACTTCCTAATCTTAATAGCATAGTAATATACTTAGATTAATAATAATGACAAATTATAAACAATTTATTGGCTATTCGAATAATAATTATGGCTTTAATCAAAATTGTGTAACAAAAGGAACATGAAAGCCAGTGCTGGTTTTTGTTGCGAAACTAATCTACATGTATCGTTTTTTAATTATCAGGAAAACAATAAATGTTTCGACTTTTATTGTATAATACGACTCAATATTTAAATATCATTGAATACATATATAAAAATACGATCGCAAAAAAGCTTTTGAAAAAATTGCGTTAATTTTCTATCATTGTGTGATTGAACTAAATCAGTTATTATCAGTATTCAATACTTGCGGCCTATGCGTTCAAAAACTACCTTCACGTATTGAGTCTTAATAATAATAATTCGGACTCTCAAATATTTAAAAAAATTAAGGAGAGAACGAGGGTACGTCAAGGATGCAGATGGTATAGCGTGATAAATAAAACAAATTTTACAACATTTAATATATATTCACTTAACGTTTCAATTCTTGATTCTTTATTTATCTTCAGAATGTTTCAAAGTGATGATAAGCGTCAATATAGGTAGATTAATTGAGAGAAGAATGGATTTTATTATCGATCAAGAATGAAAAAACTCCTTGGCTAAGCAGATGCCAGAATTTAGAATTGATCAGAAAGTCTCAAGCATGAATTCAAACAAACACTTTTTCTTAGCAAATGAGATAAAGAGCTAATAACAAAAAGAGACTCACTCTGAAATCCATAATTTACAGAGATGTATAACAAAGATATACATTCGTTGAGTCCGTTCAATAAAAATTATATTTACTAAAAAATTTAAAGCAATAAAAGTTAAAATGGTATTATGTCTAATTACTGTGACAGTCTTATAATGACTGACGCTTATAAATGACAAAGAACTAAGTGTCGCAGGCCAAACAAGAGACGTAAAATATATAAATACAGGGTATCCCACGTAACTGTGATCACGATTTTTCCGGCACTTCCGATAATCTGACAAAAATTAGCTTGGATAAAAGTTAATCAGTTTTCAATAGGCTATAAATTGCAATATAAAAAATTTGCAAAATACTCTTTTTTAGGAAAAAAGTCAAGATCACCCTAATTTTTTTAAATGGCATTACATATTTTTTTTACTTCATAATATTGTAACTGGTGTCAAGACGAGTTCAATGACCTGCTATGACCTTGAGATGACCTTACAGTCAGGCGTAAAGAACAAACGTAGCCATTTCGGAATTCGTGATATTTCCGAATGTAGTTCACATGTGTACGTAGTATATACGTAAAAAAAATATCAACATAACTTGTAGTATAGTGTAGCTCGAACGCTTCAACAGTTTTTGTGTCCAGTCTCAGTTTATCGAAAATGTATTCCTAAGAGAAAGTTGATATGCTGTTAATATTCGGTGAATGTAAAAGGAATGCATGAAGCTGTAATTCTGTATGTCACAAGGTATATTTAAACTATAAAATTAAAATTCTTAAATATATTTATGAATTTCTCAGAGCAAGTAGGAAGATAAGACATCACAAACCAAGGAACTTGATCTACTTGTGGTCGACTGTATGTTATTATTATTAATCTGTTTTTTATTCTGTAAAAAAGTCTTTATTAAAAATATGTCTAAGGCGTTTCTTGATTGTTTCAAATATGTATTTTAAAGGGTAGTCGTTTTCTGAAAAAACGCGTATGATATAATTAAAATTTTTCTCGTGAAATCTAAGATGTGAATAAAGGAAAGCTGTCCACCAGACTCATTATCATGCCTCTTTTTAGAGAATCTGGATGCCAAGACAAATAATTCAGATACCTGCCTGAAAAGGATGGTTTATGATATCGAATTCAATATCTTTTTCATAATAATGATAATTGTGTTCAAAAAATTAAGTTTTTGACTACCCACTTTCATAGTAAATTGTAATCTCCTATGGAAGGAATTGAAAATCTGAAGAATGCAATCGACTTTGTCAATCGGTATAACCATGATAATATCATTTATATATCTATAGTAGAAAGGTATTTGAAAATCGAATTGTCTTAGCGCCTAGATTTCAAGATTCTGCAACACCAAATCCGCAATTATCGGAGGGGGAGCTCATAAGTATTCAGAAATTTTATTTGTAAAATTTCTCGTCAAATTTAAAGTAAGTAGAATTTAGTATGAGTTGAATAGCGTCAATAAATTCTTTTTTGAGAATATTGCACTTGTTAGCCCACCATGTGAGTCCACCTTACAGAAATGCTATTAATAGCTAGATTGATAGGAACATTCGGAAAGAGGGAAACCACATTCAAAGAAACCAAAATATAGTTATCCTCCAAATGAAGTCTCCTCAATTTGTCAACTAGTTGAAAACTATCAGAAATATGGCTATCAACTGTAGGTATGTTATTCAAAATTAAGCCATGCAAATATTGTGCTAACAAATGCATGGATTATCAATGGAAGATGTAGTGATTCTTAACGTGAAATTCTCCTTGTATTCCTTCGAAGGACCATAGAACTCTGAAAAGCATCACTGATCATAGGATTTAATATGACCATGATTTTGACTGGAATAATATAATTATAGGATGCGATCGAGTTGCCATTTCAAAGCATTTTTTTTATTGGTCAATTAGTAAAATTTTTTCTTCCGATTGATTAATCAAATACTTCGAAGCATTCGTGGCAACTCGATCACATTCATAGTAACAGACTCATTACAGAAATGCTACATATAAACAGCAAATCAATAGTTTAAATTTGCAATCGGACACAGATTGTTTACATCATTCTTACTTATTTATTATCGAAGAATTATAACATTTCTCACATATATTTATATATTTTACATCTCTTGTTTGACCTGCGACACTTTGTCATAAACTCTCACAGTAACCAGACATAGTACCACATTTTAATTTTTATTGCTTTAAACTTTTTACTAAATGTAATTTTTATTGAACGGACTTAACAAATATATCTTTGTTATACATTTCTGTAAATTGTGGATCTCAGGGTGAGTCTCTTTTTGTGTTATTAGCTCTTTATCTCATCTCATTTTGCTAAGAAAAACTGTTTGAATTATAGTGATATTCATGCTTGAGATTTGGATTTTCTGATCAATATTCTAAATTCTTCTCCTTAGCCAGGTAGTTTTCATTCTTGAGATCGATAATAAAATCCATTCTTCTCTCAATTGATCTATCTATATATCTATCGTTTGATGCTTGTTATCACTTTGGAACATTCTGAAGATGATTCAAATAACGAACCAAAACATTAAGTACACTACTTATATGTTGTAAAATTTGTTTCATTTATCACACTATACCTGCGTCTTTGACTCGTACTAGCCATTCTCTCTCTAATTTCATGTATTGAATATTGTCTTCCAAGAGAAGAAACCTTCTTAATCGATAATCATGATTATTTAGTATAGAAGTCACAAATCCTATGAATTATTAATGTAATTCAACTTCAAATAGTAAATTATATTACGAGGGGTGTTCAAAAAGTAAGTTTCCCTGCTCCGGGAAAAAAGCAAAACACAATTTTTAGGTTAAAGTAACATATGTATTTATTGTTTGACTTATAAACTATTTTTCTACATAGTCCCCTTGGACTTGAATACATTTTTTATATATATCTGTTCTGAAGCTTTGACAAACCTAGTTTATAAAAATCCGTGCCCTGTTTTTTAAAGAATAATTTAACAAAGTCTTTCACTTCATCATTTGAATTGAAGTGATGGCCACCCAAACTTTCCTTTAACTTAGGAAAAAGATAAAAGAAATTGGAAGAAATCAGAAGAGAGTGCTCCAAAAAAAGCAAAAATCCAGTATTCTGCTGGTAAGGTTATGGCCACAGTTTTTTGGGACAACGAAGGTGTTCTGTTGATTAATTTTCTTGAATCCGGTACCACGATAAATGCAGATCGTTACTGTGAAGTGCTAAATAAACTTAAAAGTGCCATTAAACGAAAGCGTCCTGGAAAATTATCGAGAAAAGTTGCTTTTTCACGACAATGCACGGCCTCATTCAGCAAAAAAAACACAAACCTTACTGGAAAAATTCAAATGGGAAATTTTTGATCACCCACCCTACTCTCCAGATCTCGCACCAAGTGACTTTTATCTTTTTCCTAAGTTAAAGGAAAGTTTGGGTGGCCATCACTTCAATTCAAATGATGAAGTGAAAGACTTTGTTAAATTATTCTTTAAAAAGGGCACGGATTTTTATAAACTAGGTTTGTCAAAGCTTCAGAACAGATATAAAAAATGTATTCAAGTCCAAGGGGACTGTGTAGAAAAATAGTTTATAAGTCAAACAATAAATACATATGTTACTTTAACCTAAAAATTGTGTTTTGCTTTTTTCCCGGAGCAGGGAAACTTACTTTTTGAACACCCCTCGTAGTATAGCTATAATAAATGAAACATAAGTCATGAATGTAAAAATTATAAGTATCGAAAAAAATGTTTTTAGAAATTTTAAAGTCAAAGTCAAAATTTATATTTAATAATCAAAAGTAAAATACTTATGCGTCTGACCTGATCTGACTATAACTATCTATCTTTTCTCATGTTCTTTTATTATAAAAGTAATGACCTGATCGGAGTCGAAACATTAGTTTAATGTAGGCATATTTTTATTTTTATTTAACATTATTTATATCATATTACGTACATTAAATTTGTTACTTTGGCTTGTAGCCCTTCTTAACACAATTTCTTTCACAACAATCTAACTTACGAAAATGTTTGTTTAAATAATTCAACATTTGTGTAGATAGAAAGAACTCATTCAGGGAAGAAGGATTCCCTCTAAAATAGAATTCGTGGAGTGGATATACTTTCAAGGACAGAGAAATAAATATTCGGTAATTTATCAGTATCACTTTGCCTTTAATCCATAAGTCAGTTTTTTTTCTTATATACATGATTTCAGATAATCGTGTAATATGAAGGTTCTACATCTAGGATTGCAACTGATTGCATTCAAAATCATGATTTTGTTGATTTAGATTAATCACATACAGAGAGAGAGGGAGAGGGAGAGAGAGAGGGGGGGGTTGACATGTTTGTAGCTTTTTGCAAATGTATTTTTATGTATGTATTTTGAACGATAAGGTCCACAAAAAAAAGTACCTTGTGCTGGGGTGGAGACCCAGCTATTCTTATGTATTTTGAGTCGCTGAATACGAATCTGACATAAAAATAGGACTTTCCAGGGCAAATTTTCAATCTAGAGCGAAAAAATCATTTTTTTAAGAATAGCTGGGTCTCCACCCCAGCACAGAGTATTTTTTTTTATGAGCCTGTGTAATTTTTTATATTGAAATTGATCTAATAAAAATCGAAATATTTATTGTTTTTCTGAAAATGAAAGAATGATATTTCGCAACAAAAACCAGTGTTGACTTTCATGCTCCTGTTGTCACACAATTTTGATTTATTCATAAATCCTTTATTATTAGTTTTATTATAGCTTTATAGATCAAGTTTTTTTTCATTTAATGGTTATTTTTGACCTGATGATCATACGAGATAAAAAAATTGTTTTTTGAAAATCATTAGCGGACCAAAAATGATCTTATTAATCCTTGTCCCTTTTGCAAATTGTAATGTAATAGAAAAATTTGTATGAGAGATCATATTTAATGCTCAAAAAAATGGGAAATAATTACTCGTATTCTTGTATTTGAAAAAATAATTTTTTATTAATATAGTAAGTCTTTTTTTATTTAATAATTATTAAATAAATGTTATTAATGAATCAATTATTTTTAGGTTGGTAACTATAGATGATGTATTAACGTCATCTGCTTATCCAAGAATAGAAAAAATAAGACCTATTTCTGGAAAAAACTGCATCTATTGCGGAATATTTAATGTACATTGGATTGTAACAGAACATGATAGAATACCACATGATACAAGTTACTTTTGCAATAGATGCTTCATATCTTATAACTATGTAGACGGCAAAAAAGTTGGAAATTTTAAAGCATATAGTTATCCTTGTATACCACAATTAATGTCGATAATAAGAAGACCTAAGAAATCTTAAACTTTTATGTATGTATCCGTTGTATGTGTGTGTATAAATATATTTGAAATACATATTAGTGTATATTTAATGTAAAATATTAGTGTAACAAAGTTATTTTATTGATGCTTTTAATGTATACAATCTTTGCAAGTTGTCTTTTGCACTGTATAAATCTGGCTTTAATTGTAGTGCTTTCTTATACATCTCCTCTGCAGCATTTAATTTATTCCAACGATGATATAAGACACCTAAATAAAATATTTCTGATTTTATATATTATTTTAAATTATTCATATCTTATGCATACAATTAAAAATTAGTGTTGTCATACTAGTTTGAAGAATAGTCTGAAAAAATCGTCGAAGTAATGATGTACAGTTTAGACAAATTGTTATAGCTGTACTTATTTAAAAAATTCAGAAAGAGTTTTTTATCAATAAGTCTTTTCTTTGGCTTTCTTACATCAAAACTTAATTTTTAAAAAACTTTAAATCTATTAAGGATTGAGAGGAGTGACAAGCTAATTCACATTATTTACGGTGCAACTACATATCTGCATTCTATAAAACCATATATTATCTTGTAGAAGAAATATTTTACCGTGAAACTTGTTTTGACTTACATTTTATGAAGCTACGAGGCCTACTAAACAAAATTTTGCAATTTCGTTCTTGTCAAGATTCCTGACTCAGCCAAAAACTCTGCGGTGACGGTAGCGACATAGAATCAGACGGCGGTCTGGCGAAACCGATAGTCACAAACTTAAGCACGACCCCATGTCCGTGTACTTACCTGCGGCGCGCTGAGAGTGAATGAGACAGCGAGCTTCTTCTCACATTAATTACTTGTTTCAAAAATTCTCCGAAAATTCTTAACAATCACCGAAAATTCTCAACAATCTCGGCCGCTCGGCAGCCCAAGGCATCAATAAGGGATGGGAAGGCATTCTAAATAACATATAAGTTTTAATAAATTGTAGTAATAGTGTACCCTCCCATAAATCCAGAATAGTATAAATCATGTTAAAACGCAACAGTTTACGAGATATTTAATTATTTACGATTTTTCATGCGCGTTATATAGTATACCTCTCTTTCATAAACTTGAGTAGCAAGAATAGTTCAATAAAAGTAGAATTTTACCGGAAAACAATTATAAACCAGCATTTCTCTTTATGAAAGTCTCGAAAGACTATCAGAAAAGAAATGCGTATGTTTGAGACTCGAGACTTATGAAGAACATATACGAAAAAAATCAAATAGTTACAAAACACTTATAAAACGAAAGATATTATAATTGTATGGAAAAAAATTCGGTATAAAAAATGTAGATATTCGAAGTACCTACAAAATGAGACGTGGAACATTAAAATCGATCTATTAGTTCAGTAGAAAAAAAATAAACCTCTTGATGAAAAAGCCCTTTTTTTCACTCGCTCTCTGTTCATAGAGATTTAAACGCAAAGCTTTGAAATTCTCGCAAAATGTAACCTTCGTAATGACGTACAAATCTAGCTTTGAACAAACCTGAAATGTTCATCAGTTTTTGCAAAAAGCCATTTGTTCACTAAAAATCTGTCTGCGGAAAACTTAATTTCTTCATCTTTGAGCAGTCGCACAGCAATTTACAGGAGTGATTTTTCTTCTTTAAGAATTGCACTCTCACGTACACTTAATAACAAAACGATTTTTTGCAGTTAAATTAATATAAAACGCCTTTAAAAAGTGGATATCTTTTATAAAAAAATGGAAATAATTTCGTTAATATGCATCATATCAAATAGCCATGTGAAGCATTCGAAATCTGACATTTTTCTACGAATTTAAAAAAAAAGATTACCCTCCGATTATTAGGAGCTGAGATAACAATTTTTTTTTTAAATCACCGTGGCTCTAATTTTTAAGATTAGGAGTTCCGTCTGGCACAATTTGTCAAGGAAGAATTGAATTTGCTGTTAAAAAAATCTCAAATTGTAACTATGAAATTTTTAATTTAGAAAATTTTTCTTTCTTGAATTTTTAGTTTTATTATTAAAAAATCGTTTGAATATGGAACGCATGCCTGATTAACAAATTTAAGTCACATTAGTTATGTTTCTTTATTTAATATGCAGTAAAAAGTGTCCAATTGGACAATTAAATGTACGGAATTATCAATAAAAAATTGTTTTTGTGAATTTAATTGCAAATGCAAATATGACATATGTAAACAAAGAATTAATAAATAATTTGCCAAATATTAGCATAACTAAATAAAGAAATATAGCTAATGTGACTTAAATTTGTTAATCAGGCATGCACTCCAAAACGTGATTTTTTAGCAATAAACCGAAAAAATAAAAAATCAAGAAACAAAAAAACTAAAAATTTCATGATTACAATTACTTTGCAAAACATTTGGTTAAGCTATTTGTTTATATCTCGTCGAGCTACTCCAGATAAAAAAAATTAGGTTTCCACGTCAATTTATTGCTGCGAAAATGTAAATTTAGCAAATTTTGACGCATGAAATCTAATATTCGCGAATCGCCAAGTGGACCGATTTTCCCTACTCGACTGCGCGCCAGCTTCCCTCTCTCCACCCGGCGCACTGTCTCGCAACGTTCTTCAACTTTCCAATGGTTTTAAACAAATTTTTTCGGCACCAAAAAATTCGAGAATTTTTCAACAGCAAATTCAATTCTTCCTTGACAAATTGGTGCCAGACGCAACTCTTAATCTTAAAAAACTAGAGCCACAGTGACTTTTTGGAAAAAAAATTGTTATCTCTGCTCCTAATAATCGGAGGGTAATCTTTTTTTTTAAATTCGTAGAAAAATGTCAGATTTCGAATGCTTCACATGGCTATTTGATATGATGCATATTAACGAAATTATTTCCATTTTTTTAAATAAAAGATATCCACTTTTTAAAGGCGTTTTATGTTAGTTTAACTGCAAAAAATCGTTTTGTTATTAAGTGTACGTGAGAGTGCAATTCTTAAAGAAGAAAAATCACTCCTGTAAATTGCTGTGCGACTGTTCAAAGATGAAGAAATTAAGTTTTCCGCAGACAGATTTTTAGTGAACAAATGGCTTTTTGCAAAAACTGATGAACATTTCAGGTTTGTTCAAAGCTAGATTTGTACGTCATTACGAAGGTTACATTTTGCGAGAATTTCAAAGCTTTGCGTTTAAATCTCTATGAACAGAGAGCGAGTGAAAAAAAGGGCTTTTTCATCAAGAGGTTTATTTTTTTTCTACTAAACTAATAGATCGATTTTAATGTTTCACTTTAATGTCTCATTTTGTAGTTATTTTGAATACCTACATTTTTTTATACCGATTTTTTTTCATACAATCAATACCTTTTATTTTGTAAGCGAATAATGTGCTTTTTGCAACTATTCGATTTTTTTTTGCGCATATTTTCTTCATAAGTCTCGAGTCTCGAACATACGTATTTTTTTTCTGAAAGTCCTTTCGAGATTTTCGTAAAAAGAAATGCTGGTTTATAATTTTTTTTCGGTAAAATTCTACTTCTACTGAACTATTGTATTTTTGCTACTCGAATTTATGAAGGCGAGATATACTATATAACTCGCATGAAAAATGGTAAACAATTAAATATCTCCTAAACTGTTGCGTTTTAACATAATTTATATTGTACTATTCTGAATTAAGGAGAAGTGTACTATTACTACAATTTATTAAAACTTATATAGAATGCCCCCTCTTATGCCTAGGATCACCGAGCGGCCGAGAAAACATTTTCGTTCGCTTGAAACAAGCGACTAGTATGAGAAGGAGCTTGCTGCCTCGTTCACTCTCGGCGCGCCGCAAGCGAGCACACGGCATACGGACATGGGCTCATGCTTGTTTGTGTGTTACATACCACACTGTGTGCGCCATACCACAATGGCCAAACTTATAGACGTGGAAAAATGTCGTTTTGACGACGAAATTTATGTTGCGTGCTATTTCGTTATTATTTGCTTAATTGTGAAAATGTGACTTGTCTCGTATTTATCAAAGTAATTATCGATGAAAATTGAAAGTTATCTTGGAATTTTATATGTAAAAGCGTATATTTTACTCATTTCAAGAGCTGTCGGACCGTATGTTTCAGCCCGAATATAGGCTCACTTTGCGTGCCTTTTACGACCATTTACTGACTGTCAAGGGAGGAAATGGCAGTTTTCATCAATTTTTACAAGTGTTTTAAAGTGTCTCGTCATTTCGTTTCATTCAAATTGTCTTTATTTGAAAATGACACGCAACATAAATTAACGTGTCATTCCTCGTTTCTGACGTCACGATTCCAACATGGCCGCCGCGATTAGTTAAGAGCCTTAAAAACGTTATAATAAATAAAATATGCTTCTTATTCGTGATGCAGATACATGTTTTTATGCTGATATTTATCTCTTAGAAATAATATTACGTTATGAGATCTTTTTGGTTTATTTTATGAAGATGCGAAGATGCATATACATTGAAAAAAAATTTACGAAATTTGAATAAATATTTGTTTAGATAGTGGGACCATTGCTTATAGAAAATAAATATTTATTCGATTTAACAAATGATTAAAAATATCTAAATTTAAGTTTAATTTTTTTTAATTTAACAAATATTTATTTACTGTAAATAAATGGTTCCATTGATACTATCTAAATAAATATTTATTCAAATTTTGTGAATTTTTTTCAGTGTAGAGCCAAATCAAATTGATTCTCGCAAAATTATAATAAATAATGTTACGAATAATTATGTACTATAACTTCAACTATACTATAACACATCGGATGAAATCAGAATGAATTTTTATTTTGTCTTTTTTTATAAAAAAAAATCGCTTTGTAGCCAACTTTCTTGATTATGAATATCGTTAATGAAATACTATTCATGTCGTACCTTAGCGGTAATATCAACATAAAGAAATTTGTCTCAGACACTATGGAATATTGATTTTGTCTTTGGCTTATGAAGTATCATTTCTAAAGTATTTTTTGACATTGAAAACGATGTTGTTTTCAGAATTTGCTTATCACATTTTTGAGAAAATTAAGATAATTAGATAAAAATTGACATTTTTAGCCACTTTAAAAATGAAATTGTGATTAAGGAAATTTTATTTTGCCAATTTTGTCTACGCTATCTTAAAGTGCTATCTTTTACCTTTAAAACGTGTTTTTTTTTGTTTCTGTACGATTTTTTATGACCAAGTTACGTGGATTTAAAGTTAGGCATACGCTGCCTCGCGTTGTCGCGCTGTGCGTTCACTTAGCACGAGACACTACCGTGTCTCTTTATCACACGCGCACGCATACACACGGAGAGAGACATATCGTGTACAGAGTGAATGATAACGAATGTTCTTACATTTTACTATGGGAGATAAATATTTTATTTTCTCTTGCGTTCTTTCTAGTTCCACAGTCGGTTATATTTCCTATATTAAAACGTAGAGACATACGTATTTATGGTTCATTCTGTATACGTGTATGTATAATGGACAGGGTGTATCAAAAGTCTGGAAATGGTCAAATATCGAAAGCAAAGCATTTTTGAGAAAAATGTTTCAGATAAAAGTTGTAGCATTTAAAACGATCTATTCACTGATCACATCTATTTAATCTTGAATGGCGTCAAAGTCAGGTTAAGGTCAAATCGATTTTTTTGTAACTTATTTTTGATGGCAGAATGTAATAGCTGATGTCAAGAACTTTTCAAAACACTATAATAAAATCATTTTTCATTAAGCACTTTTCGAGTTATAAGACTTGAAAGTTACAGTAATTCCGGCATTTAGCATTACGCAAGGTATCCGACCGACGGCTAAAACCTTTTGAATGCTATTAAAGATCATGCCCTGGATAACATTTGTCAAAATTAAAACCATTGGAGGTTGTACTTTTTATTTTCATTTTAACGAATGAAATTTTAGAAATGAATTGTAGAAATGTATTTTTAATGTAAAAATTAAAATAAAAGGAACAATCTCCAGTGACTTTGGTCTTTGCAAATGTTATTCAGGACACATGATCTTGAACGACATTTAAAAGGTTTTAGCCGTCGATAAGACACCTTGCGTAATGCTAATGCTGGCGGTACTGTAACTTTCAAGTTTATAACTCGAAAAGTACGTAATAAAAAATAACTATTATAGTGTTTTGAAAGCTCTCGATATCGCGCGCGCGCACGCACGCATACGTGTATATATACATATAATATTATACGGGGTGAAGCATTTTAATCGCCTCAGGCGAATATCTCAGAAACTAAGAGAGATACAAGAAAAAGTTTTATATGAAAGTTGTAGGAAAGCTTTTGGGGGAAAGAGAAGGTGGAAATAACGGATTTCAGATAGGAGGTACTACCAAGATCAGGTCAAGATCAACATAAATTTTTTGAATAGAATCCATTTTTTATTGCATATTCTTGTAGCACACCTCGAGAGTTTTCCAAAACTATAATAAAATATTTTTTCATGAAGTTTTCGAATTATAAGGCTTAAAAGTTACAGTATCGACTTTAGCACTACGCAAAGTCCGACCGACGGCTAAAACCTCTTGAATGTTCTTTAGGATCATGTCCTGAAAATAAAAGAAATAATCTCCAATGACCTTAATCTTAACAAATGTTATCTAGGACATGGATTCCATTTCATTTAAAAAATTCATGTTGACCTTGACCTGATCTTGGTAATGCCCCCTATTCGAAATCCGTTATTTCCACCTTTTTTCCAAAAAACCTGCAACTTCTAAAAATATAAAACTTTCTTGTATCTCTCTTAGTTTCTGAGATATTTACCTGAGCTGAT
>JAANIC010006100.1:738749-751389 GCA_017607545.1 Acromyrmex charruanus
ATTTTGAATCGATTATTTTATTAAAAAATTTTTCGGACGAAAGTTGCATGGCTTGAAGGGGGACACATGATGGAAATGTGGACTTGACCACCTTGAGTGATCTTGTCAAAATCAGATTAAGGTCATTAATGTTTTTTTAAATGGAAACCCCCTATTTTTTATTACATATTTTTGTAGCTTATTTCGACAGCTTTCCAAAACACTATAATAGTTACTTTTCGTTAAGTATTTGTTAAGTTATAAAGCAAGATCACTGATTCGGTCAATTAAGGCAAGATCGAGACTGATCCGGTTGATTAAGGCAACGATTTCATTTGAACTGTAAGCGGCCATTTTGAAAAGCTTTGAAAAAGCCCATTAATGTAAAAAAATTAAAAGAAAAAGCTATACGAAAAAAAAAGAAAAGTTGAATCATTCAATTGGGAAGATGTTGGGATAAGGACAAGGATCCAATACAGGATCCGGCTAGCTGGAATGCACTGTGAAGGCGAACCGAAAGCAGATTAGTAATAAGAAAGTGAATATATTTTGGATAAGGTATCATAAGCATTATTAATAAAGACCTATGATTACAGAAACTCTTTTACAGAGAAGTTATTTATAAAATAAAATTTAATAAGATAAAGGAAGCATACTATTTTAAAATGATAACATGATTGTAGATTGTTTACGGGTCTTAGCCTGAGCCGATCATCAGACTCCGTGTTTACGAGATGTGCATGAGGCACCGCCTGGGACCGTTCAGGTAAATCTGTCCGAGCCAATTCATCGGACACTCACTGGTGGAATAACCCACCGCCTGAGTCAGGCAACAATGAAAGAAAGGAGGCGGCCATTGTGTAAGACGCCGTTGAGATTGACATTATGAGCGAGTACATTTGGAGGCCCTTTCCTCTCTCCTCTCACCTGTTATAAACAACTTGACTTCAAGTTATCAGGATAACGGAAGTCGGTTGCTGATGTTCCACTAACGTGATTAGGCTTGTCAAATAATTCGTCCTTGCCTATCGGAAAACTATTTATGCAGTGCATCTATCATACTCTGTGCCGATTAAAATCATGAAAACAGCTGCTTGCTAAAAGCAAAAGAAGCGCGGCTGTAATCACAGCGCGATCTATTCGCCATCACATCTTCGTTGATAATAGAGAACAGAAGGATTGGATTCAATTCCGTGCGCGTGGGCATATGTTAAGCAGTGTGGATAGATCAAGGAGACGCGTACACGTAAGAATCCCGCTCACGCGCATGCGAACATGGATAATGCCGGCGATACTGTAATTTTCAAGCTCCATAACTCGGAAAGTACTCAATGATAGTGTTTTGGAAAGCTCTCCAGATAAGCTACATTGTAGCTGCTACAAGAATATGTAATAAAAAATAAGGATTTCCATTTAAAAAAACATTAATGACCTTGATCTGATTTTGACAAGATCACTCAAGGTCAAGTCCACATTTCCATCATGTGCTCCCTTCAAGCCATGCAACTTTCGTTCAAAAAATTTTTTAATAAAATCATCGATTCGCGAGATAGTCGACCATATAATTTTAAAATGAAACACCCTATATATAAAAGAAACCTGTCATATACTACCATGATCAAAAAATAATCGGAATTTATTCATAAAAAGAAAAGTACATGTTTATTCTTCAAAATTCAAGTTGTCCCCTTCAAAGTAGTCCCCGTCGGCTGCGATGCTTGTGCCAGCGTTTGATCCACCCCTCGAAGCTTTTCTGGAAATCGGTTTTTGGTATAGCCATTAGTGCTTTTAGCTTTATTGCCTCCACACTCTCAAAACGAGTTCCTCGTAGTGGTTTTTTGAGTCGATCGAATAGGAAGAAGTCACATGGTGCCAGATCAGGTGAATTGGGCGGTTGTTGAATGGTATTTGTGTTATTTTTGACGAGAAACTCACGAATAATCAACGCATTATGAGATGGCGCATTATCGTCATGAAGAATCCACGAGTTGTTGCCCCACAAAGCAGATCTTTTCTTGCGGATAGCTTCGCGTAACCGTTTCATAACTCCTAGGTAATTCTTTCCTTGTTGACTGTCTGGCCTTTCGTCCGGCCTTCATCGACGTTTTCATCAGTTTTCGATGTCGATGGCCTCCCAGGACGAGCATCGTCCTCAACAGCCTCACGACCACTTTTGAAGCGTTCATACCACTGGTACACCTGTGTTTTCGATAGAGTATCGTCACCATAACACTTTTGTAACATTTTTAATGTGTCGGAACACTTAATTTCATTTTTACAGCAAAATTTAATGCAAGTACGTTGTTCAAGTTTTGAATCCATTGTAAAAATCGCCGCGACGTAAAAACTTGATGTAAAGAAATCACTGTCATAAAGGTAAATGAACAGCTGATAAGCAGAAGCTTGGCATGGGTGTCCGTAACAGTGCTGCCAACGTGACACAAACAACAGAATTCAAAACCGATAAGCCCGCGAGGTTTAAATTAAAAATTCCGGTTATTTTTTGATCATGGTAGTATATGTCCTAATGTGAGAAAAAGTTCGTGGCGGTTTTTTAGTAAAATTCAAATGTTTTTCTTAGAGTGTAAAATCAATTTATTTAAACCAATGCTCCATTATTTTCAATAATATTTTACCATTTTTGAGGCAGAGTTATAATCTCATCGCGATAGAACTTCTGTAGTTTCTGGTCGAAAAACTGCTTCAAATGATTTTCACAGGCCTCTTTTGAAGCCAGCTTTACATCATTAAGAGAGTTCTGCAGAGACCTAAACAAATGATAGCCTAAGGGTGCTATGTCAGGACTATACGGTGGATGCATTAAGACTTCCCAGCCAAGCTCTCGCAATTTTTGCCGAGTTATCAAAGATGTGCGTTGTCATGATGGAAGACGACACCCCTCCTATTAATTAATTCCGCTTCCTCTCAATTGCTTGTTGTAATCTCTCCAGTTGTTCACAGTAGAATTCGGAATTAATTGTTTGATCGGGCGATAACAGTTCATAGTGAACGATTCCCTTCCAATCCCATCACACACACAACATCACCTTCTTCGTCGTCAATCCAGGTTTTGCGATTGCTTGTGCCTTTTCTCCTTCTTTTATCCACGATCTTTTGCGAGTTCGATTGTCGAACGTGATCCATTTTTCATCACCAGTTATCATTCTCTTCAGAAATGGCTCAATTTCATTCCGTTTCACTTGCGTATCGCAAATGTTAATTCGGCCCATCATGTTCTTAACACTCAACTCGTGAGGAACCCAAACATCGAGCTTCTTTTTGTATCCAGCTTTGTGTAAATGATTTCAAACTATTTTGTGATCGATGCCTAATTTCCTGGCAATCTCCACAGTGCTCACATGCTTATCACGTTTGACTTTTTCCATAATTTTATCGGACTTTTCAGTGATTGGTCGACCGGAGCGAGGTTCATCTTTCACATCAAAATTTCCAGTACGAAAACAAGCGAATCATTTCCGTGCTGCTGATTTTGATAGAGTATCTTCACCGTAAATAGCACAAATTTTTTCACAAGCCTGTGCAGCGTTCTTGCCTTTATCGTAGTAATACTGCAAAATGTAGCGAATTTTTTCCTTATTTATTTCCATTTTCCAAATAAAATAACTTTTGATCCACCGATTTCAATCTTTTTCGGCTCAAAACAAAAGTTGAAATGTCACTTTTTAAACGCACGTCTAATGTTGTCGATGCGATTAGTAGTTACCGAGTGCTAAGCATTTAATGTCATCTAGTGGGAAAAACGCCACGAACTTTTTCCCATACCCAATATATATATGTAAGACAAATATGTCCCATTTTTGCCTTAATGTATTTTTCTTTTTCAACAATTTTAATAAACTCGAGTTTTTTTGAAGCTACGTTTTGATCTTAAAAAGTCAAAGAAAAGACATGTACACACACACACACGCGCGCGCGCACGCACGCACGCACGCACGCACGCACGCACAATACATATACTAATATACAGGATATAGAAAAAGTCCCAGACTCCTTAAATATCTTGAAAAGTAATCATTTTTGAGAAAAATGTTTTATACAAAAGTTATAGGGTTGATAATGATCTATGATCTACTGACCTTATCAATTTGACCTTGGATCGCGCCATCAAGGTCAAATCGATTTTTTTAAACAAAACACCCTATTTTTGATTTTAGAATTTAATAGCTGAGGTCGGGAGCTTTCCAAAACATTATAATAAAGCCTCTTTTTAATCAGTACTTTTCAAGTTGAGAGTTGAAAGTTTCGGAACCGCCGACATTAGCATTATCTAAGGTATTACGTACAAATTGCCCGACTGGATTTATAAGTCATGTATGTGCCCGCGAATGTCTGTATCTCTATCTCCTCTTCCCTCCTACCCTTTCCTTCTCCTCCCCTCTCCCTTTTCCCTCCTACTCCTTTGCATCTCCTCTCTCTCCTTCTCACCCTTTCAACAAAACTGGAGACTACATAGCTAGAGATCTCTCCTGTCAAGTTCACTCTTTATCTATGACCTGCGATTGAAAAGGTATACTTTTGATACTCCGTTCTGAGATTGCTTATCGCCACGTAATTACCTTTGTGTATAAAGTATTTATTTAAAATATTTTATAATGCTTACTGAACAGGAGCGTATATCCCTTTTAATGATGCGAGGATAGGGTGATCGTAGGTCTTATGCGCACATATGACAGAACTTTTCAATCAATTTTTAGGAATGAGGACAATGATATATCTAAATCAACTGTTATTCGTACTGTATAACGTTTTAATGAAATGGGTTTTGTAAAAGACCATAATTGACAAGGTAGACCAACAATAGCGATAAATCCTGATAAAAGATTGAATGTTCTACAGTCTTTTATTGAAGATAAAATTTTCCGCAGAATTCAATTCACAAAGTTGCATAACAACACGATATCGATCCTATGTCAGTTCATAAAATTCTAAAAAAGGAGAAATTTCATCTATATAAGATCCATCTGGCGCAGGAACTATGTGAAGATGATTTTAATCGTCCTATTAAATTTTGCGAAATGATGTTAAATATCGATAGAAATCTTTTATTTGTAATGTTTTATTTGTCAACATTATTTTTTCAGATGAAGCTACTTTTGAGCTAACTGGAAATGTAAATCGACATAATTGCAGATATTGGAGCGATGAAAATCCTCATTGGATATACGAGGCACATACTCAGAATCAGCAAAAAGTCAATGTATGGGCTGGAATTTTAAATAAAGCCATTATTGGGCCTTTCTTTATTGAAGGTAATTTAAACGCTGACAATTACTTGTTTATACTACTGTTTATTTGTTCTTGTCTTATTCTAGAGATATCAATTTTGCAAGTGATAAGTTAAAAATATGTTTTCTATTTAACTTGACGAAGTTCCAGATCCCGGTGTGATCTAGCCGAGAAAGTAACTAAAAACTGGTAGGTAAGGCGAACTGGGTTAAAGGAATGACAAATGCTCAAACGAATGACAGTTGATTTAGATATATCATTGTCTTTATTTCTAAAAGATTGATTGAAAAATCTCGTTTGCGTAAGACCTTCTATGACCCTATCATTAAAAGGGATACGAGCATCTTAGCTTAGGTAACGCTAATGCCGCGGTTCCGTAACTTTCAACTCTCATAACTTGAAAAGTACTGATTAAAAAGTGCTTTATTATAGTGTTTTGGAAAGCACCCTCAACTATTAAATTCTAAAATCAAAAATAAGGTATTTTGTTTAAAAAAATCGATTTGACCTTAACTTGACTTTGGTGGCGCCATCCAAATTGATAAGATCAGTCAATAGATCATTTTCAACCCAACAACTTTTATATAAAACATTTTTCTGACACTCGTGTGTGTGTGTGTGTGTGTGTGTGCGTGTGTGTATATAAAAATTATTATTATAAAATCTGTTTTTTTTTTAGTCACAATTATAGATAATTTTATTAACTACTGCATTTCCAAATTGATTGATGAGATGTCTCTAATTATAAATCGATAACACAATAAGAGATTAACTTATATCACTTATATACAGTAACTTATATCACTTATCGAATACATATGTTCTCTGATGATGTAAGTTATAATCTATTATACCAAATCCCTGTGTTCTGTTTTAAACTTATTATACATTTTTCGACATCAATAGAAATAGATAGTCCGTTTAACATGAAATATTTTCTTTCTCTATAACTGTTGTGTTTCGCGGGTTTTTTCCGTGTCTAGATCCATTCTTGGAATGCCAACGTTTCGTGAGCCTTGCAGTCCACTTCATCAGGGCGAGGAGCAACCTGATACTGAGCTGTTCCTCCAGGCCCTTCCTTTTTTATATTACGCTACTTGTTGGAGTGGAGGTAGGTGGAAGAAGAGGGAAGGATGGGAGAAGAGATGGTGGAATTTGGTTAGTCTCCAATAATCGGGAGAATGGTTTTCCATATTTTATTTATGTTGTAGCCATTATCTCTATTCAGATTATTAGGGTGTTTTTGTATCTCTATAACTTCTCTATACTTTCTTGGGAAGGCTCTATCTTCATGGAGCACTTTGAGAAAGAGGCCCTCAGAAAAACATCAAAAAAACCAGAAATTTGGTTCCGTTATGTGGACGACACATTCGTGATATGGAGACATGGTAGAGCCGAACTTCGAAAATTCCTTATTTTCCTCAACAGACAACATCCAAATATTCGCTTCATTATAGACATAGAGGAAAACGGAAAACTCCGTTTCCTTGATGTTCTTGTCTCTAAGAAAGCCGACGGCACCCTAGGCCATCAAATGTACAGAAAACCAACACACAGATACTTACATGTCGAGTTGCACCACCACCCAGCACAAAAACAGTCAATAATCAACTCATTTGTACATAGAGCTTTCACCATCTCTGACAAAGAATATCTACAGACAGAACTCAACCACCTAAAACTAGCCTTACATAAAAACGGACACGACAAAAAAGATATAACCAAGATAATCAATAAACATGCAAACAAGACAACGATCTCTGACACACAACCAGACGATAGGATCCTATTTATTCTTCCATATGTCAAAAGAACAACAGATCGGATTGGCAGGATATTAAACAAACACAATATCCGAACTATCTTCAAACCACCCAAAAAGATAAGACAAGTCTTAAGAAACCCTAAAGATTAAAGACCTCCACTCAGCTCCGCAGGAGTATACAAAATACCTTGTTTCTGCGGACAAGTATACATTGGAGAAATAGGGAGAATGGTCAACCTACGGATAAAAGAACACCAACGTGATGTCAGGCTAAAACACGCCACGCTGTCGGCATTATCAGAATACAACATCGAAACAGGACATCAAATATTGTTTGACAAAGTGACCACGATAGCCAACGTTACATCATACTTTCCAAGAAAGTATAGAGAAACTATAGAGATACAAAAACATCCTAATAATCTAAATAGAGATAATGGCTACAACATAAATAAAATATGGAAAACTATTCTCCCGATTATTGAAGACCAACCAAATTCCATTACCTCTTCTCCCACCCCCACCCTCTCTTCCCACCTACCTCCACTCCAACAAGTAGCGTAATATAAAAAAGGAAGGGCCTGGAGGAACAGCTCAGTATCAGGCTGCTCCTCGCCCTGATGAAGTGGATTGCAAGGCTCACGAAACATTGGCATTCCAAGAATGGATCTAGACACGGAGAAAACCCGCGAAACACACAACAGTTATATAGAAAGCATCCGTGGAAGTCTCAAGAATATTATTTTCTTTTTCTTATGCATTTCTCGATATACCTAAATTTGCATAAATCATAGGGCCTGTAGGATCTCTCGATATCGCTTGCTTAAATTGGATTTCTGCTTCCTCATATTTTCCTTTTTTTCCCAGTATGTTAGCAATATTGAAATAGATAGAAGCATGATTTGGAATAAATTTCAAGGCTTTGTTTGCCATTTTTAATGCTTCTTCTGTCCTATCTAAAATCATAGAGAATATCTTAAAATATGTTTTTCTTAGTAATTAATGTATAGAAAGTTACAATGTTAATTTAAATAAACACAAACCTAAATCATCTAATAATAATATCATATTTGTCCATGCTCGTTTATGCGTAGGTTTTTGTTTAGTTGCGTTTATCCAAGCTCTTAATGCCTTATTGTATTGCTTTCGTTCCAGATACTATCATAAATTTTGATAATTTGTAACATTTTAAAACCAGATTAAAATCATAATTTCATTATAGTACTTACTAATACGCCTAAATTGTAATAACAATCTGGGTAATTTAATCGATATTGTAGAGCCGTAAAATAACTCGTTTCTGATTCCTCATATTTTTTCAATGCTGACTGAACTATACCTAGATTCATCCATGCCGTAGAAAAATCTTTCCTAAAATTTATGAATTTTATGAAAAACACTACATCTATATATTTATATTCATAATATATACATATATATTTCTTAATTTGTCACAAACATTATATATACAGTGCTCGCCAAATGTTCCATGCAACCTAAATAAAATATGAATGATTCGAGATATAGGATTGAAATTTATAAAGATACAATGGGATATTAATAAAGATACAATGGGATTATGAAATTTATTATTTAAGTCTCCTCAGTCAAGAATTCGACATTAATGGCGACACCAAAGAAGTTGTATATATAGAGTAGGCAAGGCTTAGAGTCCCTGTGAGTGGAAATGTTAGATAGTAGAAAAGGAAAGAATACAAGATGTCTTAGAGTATCTATAATAAGAGTACGGCCAATACGATAATGATCAGTGATTGATCCGCCAAATTGAGGCAAAAGCGGAAGTTGCATACCGTGTGTACATCCAAGGATTTCAATTCTTTTCCTCGGAAATTTTTACAAACTGAGAAATGACCACTTTTCTACATTAATATTCATAGTCCGTGCGCGATTAACGACTAAACTTTACGTCCGCTTACAACTAAATTTGACGTAAAGACGAAATAACTTGAATTTTTGGAAATTTTAAAAAAGTAACCGAGGAAAAGAACTTTTCCTTGAGTGTACATAGTGTACATACAGTATACACCATTTACACAGCCATTAATTTATACTGTTTTAAGTGAGTTTTCTGTGTGTCAGATGTGATTCGTTTACTGGTCATTTTATTCGGCGAGTCATTCAAATTGAGAAGGAGAGGTGAGTAACGAATGGAGTTGCAATTATATATATTTTTTAATGAAATAAGAATATGAATTTCTTGTATAATTATTATAACTTAATCTTTGTTTGTTGAGATAATAGAGTTATAATGCTTGACTATGTAAGATTAGTGCACAAACTCTGCGACAAAGGGTTTTAAGATGCGTCATTTTTCTCAAAATCCAAAAAGACGAAAAATTTGGGCTAAAAAACCAAACGATAAGACTGGACTCCATCTAATAATTCAGTGTTATGTGAGAATCAGTAAGAATTTGTTTTTGTGTTGATTTTTTAATATAAATAAATTATTAAACGATGTATATTGTATATTATTCCAGGTACCAGGTCCATTTTAATGCAGAAATGTGAACTGAAAACGGCAAGCATATGCTGAAAAAAGATGCTATCCAACTATGTTTGGTGAACTCGTCAGAATATATAGGAAGGTGTATACAAGATATATTAATTTGTTACTTTGTATTATTATGCAATTCTATCATCACTGATAATATATTGGATGTAAATTGATAAATTGTATATATACTATAATAAAGTATTATAATATACTATAATAAATGTACCTAATAAAAAATTAAATATAAAAAAGTAGTTAATACTCCTAAAATCCTATTTTTAAGCTCATTCATTTTTATACTATTTATTTTTAAACAAATTTAATTTTCATTCTATATTTATATTTACTTCCCTGTCATTCTTCTTTAATTTACAATATTTATTATAAAATCATTAGCTCTCTCTCCCTCTGCGTTCAGCAGAATATTTATTTTGCAATTGTTAGAAATTTTCTTTGCGCTGATTGAATTATTTTTTAGACTTAGAGGAATGGTCTTATCTCAGCAGACATTCATAAAACAACACGGTTATATTCTGCTGAACGCACCCATTGTTATATGTACAATTTCAGTTTTACACTTCAGGTTGTGTTCCAAAATTTACTATCAGTACTGGTAGTAAACTTTTGAACATAGCCTCAATTTTACACTTCACATATGAAAATGTGCGCGTTTCGATGCGTTTTCGGTTTTGTCTCATTCATGCTGTGTTGGCCGTACTCTTATTATAGGTACTCTAAGAGGGCCATCTTTATCTTTGTCTAATATTGTGCGCGCATCGAACTTTGAAAGATGAGTGGGACGGCATCGAGGAGGGGAAGTATGTTGCTGTCCTCAAATCTTTCCATTTAAGTAAAAATCAACAGCGATTAAATAAGGATGCATCTCTTTTTCTGTTTCTTTCTATTTGCTCACGCATTCTTAGCTGGCTCCTCTACTCTATTAGGTGTTTTCCAATTGCAATATCCCTAGACACTTTCGTGCACATGGCAACACAAGTTGCGTTCCGTTATCATCGACACAACACTACATCTGTACTTAATCGAGGGCTGTGTAAGTTTGTGTTTTCTAGTGACAATTACATGTTATTAACTGCGGCGACTATAAATGAGGTTAGAGGATGTTGAGTGGTCGGTATTTTTACTTTTTTTTTGTTTAATACACGCTGGAAAAGATACATTTAATCTAACTCTATCCGAAACGGATCTCAACCACAGCGTACACATTCTGTTCCAATTGAATCGTGCATAATGTTATGCTTTGTGCATTTCTGTGTACCTTGTGTTAAGATGTGTTAAGCAATTGGAAAGCGTCCTTATATACCTCTTTGAGCGACAGAATCAGCGACAGTAGTGGGTATAGAATGACACCAATTAATCGGAAATCGCCATTTGGTGTCCTACATCTGGGATATCTATATGATGCAATTTCTTGTCTTAACCTCTTCTTTTTTGAACGTTTTTTCTAACTAACAGTAAGGACACTTAATGGCGAAGCCAATCAACATTAGACACGCGATCTAGCGTCACTAGTCAGCGGCCTGGCATAACCGACCGATAGCCATACACATAACCACGAGCCCATAGCCATATACTCGCCTTCGACGCGCAATAGTATACTTCGCCGAAGTAGCTTGTATACACAGATCAGCAGTCGCGGAACGAAGACAATAAGAATAGGCTCTTTCTCTTGATACATTTTTTCGGCCATCGGCTCTTTACATTGGTTTATTAAAGCAGATTAAATTTTTGTTCTATGGAGGAATAAGAGTGAAATGCTAAAATTATAAAGTACCTTCTCTACAGCAGTCTACCAATCATCGCAATTGCGCACTATAGTGTACATAATCTTAGCACAAGTCATATGTATGCACATATATATCACATATTATGTATCACAAAAGAATACATTACACAGTTCACCTTTCTTCTTCTTCTTTCTTTCTGGAGAAAAAAGGAAGAAAAATAAACTAGTGCAAAAATTCAGTTCAAAAAGAACAGGCCTAGTGTATGCAATGTAATTTCATGCAGATTATGTGTAACTATCTGTGTAATGTATTTTTTGTAATACATAATATGAAACTACTATGAAAACCTAGTACAATTAGGTACAGATGCGCGCGCAACACATGTCCAGCCTATCATAACATGGAAGGGGCTCAACGTTAGTGTTTGTAAAAGTACGTGTGAAGAATGCAAAGACAGAAGTCAAATTTAGAGAGATTCTACTGTACATATAATAGGGTATTCGAAAAGTCCCGGACCCCTTAAATATCTTGAAAAGTAAGCATTTCTGAGAAAAATGTTTCATACAAAAATTGTATAATTTAAAATGTTCTACTTACTGATCTTATCAGTTTAACTTTAGGTGGCGCCACCAAGGTCAGGTCAAGGTTAAATCGATTTTTTTTTAACGAAACATCCTATTTTTTATTTCAGAATCTAATAGATGGTGTCAAGAGCTTTTTAAAATATTATAATAAATATATAAATATTATTTTCCATTAAGTATAATACTTTTCAAGTTATAAAAGACTTGAAAGTTACAGTACCGCCGTCGATATTAGCACTACCACACTACCAAAGGTGTCTGACCGACGGTTAAATGTTGTTCAGGATCGTGACTTGGATAACATTTGTTAAAATCAAGACCAATGGAGATTATTTCTCTTATTTTCATTTTTGCACTAAAAATTCATTTATACATAAAAATGAAAATTAGCGGTAAAAATTCTAATGACCTTTCGTTTGAAAAAATCGATTTGACCTTGACCTGACTTTAATAATACCACTTAAAATCAAACCGATGTGATCAGTAAATAGATCATTTTAACTATACAACTTTAGTATGAAACATTTTTCTCAGAAATACTTACTTTTCAAGATATTTAAAGAGTCCGGGACTTTTCGAATAGCCTCTATATTACATGTATAATATTGTGTCAGTTTTGCCTTAATTGGTTGGATCGATTTTCGGTCTTACACACACACACACACACACACACGTGAATACATTACAATCTTACCGATTATCATCGAGCGAATAGGATGCATTTTCATACTTTAGTGCTCCATGATTCGGTCCCTAGGCATTTTTGGACTTTGTGCCCATTGAGACATTTGTTCAGGACAGTAAA